>OX235262.1:74342416-74932975 GCA_944472135.2 Trichobilharzia regenti | reverse complement strand
GGGAATTATAATAGTAAGAATAAATTGGTAAGTTTACAAGAAATCCAAGCCATTTTACAGTCGCAATAGATTACTCTATGAATAACGATTGCGAATTATGGTAGATCAACACTTCCGAAAGTTTAAATTGTTGAATTATAGTACAAGCCATCAGAACAGGTTTTCACAAATGGCAAATTGTAAACCCTTCACCAAGGTCATCCTTAATGTTGAGCGCCAGGCCAAACTTCGTCTCGTTTCACGATGACAGTCATGGTCGACCAATAAAAAGTTTGTATTTAGGTAATTCCTAATTAAAGAAGAGAAGAACTTCCGGAGAATCTGCAAAATAGTTTAAAAAGCATGTAGCGGTAAATAATTCCGCAAAATTATTGGCCATAGGAATAGATCATGTCCAAGAGAAGAATTACATCGTGACCATAAGAATCGTCAGTGAACATTGGATGCTGTCCCCTAGAGTTTAAGTCGACTTGTTTAGCTGAAGGCTTCCCTTCAAGCCTCCCCCATTTGGTAATCCGTCGTGTCTTTTTCGTGCACGACAACCAGCCAGCTTAGCTTCCGCTTCAGTTCGCGATTCGGTTCCGAAATATATCTCGTAATTTGGACAATCGATTGTGGTGTTTTGCCTTGCCTTTGGTACCCAAGAAACAAATAAAATAGAAGTTGTTGGTATAAGATCTCGAGTTAATATACTCCGTACAATTCGCGAACGTCTCTACCGTCAGCCTTTAAACTGGTGAGCACAACCGCGAACTTCAACTTCGATACATACGCAGATAACTCCGGTGAGTTCGTTCTTTTTTATATTTGTTCTTGTACTATTTTGTAATCGATAAACGTTTCATCATGAGTGATCGTGGTCCCAAGGTCATTCGTATTCGCTCAACGCCTAAAACCATTCAGCTCGTACCATACTGGCCAGATAATGCTGAAACATGGTTTCAGATGGCTGAGTCTGATTTTGTGAACGGGGGATAACCGATCAACATTCACAGTTCCTTGCAGTTATTCACGTCCTACCACGGGAATTCAGCGAGTGCGTAACTTTGCAGATGTCGAGTACTGAGGTAAGTAACTCGAACGAGTTGCTCAAAGCATCACTCATCAGGAGAAACGTTTTCACGGACCGACAACGTCTGGACGAATTATTTCGTAACATCGAGTTTGGGGATCAGTCAGCCGCTAGCATGCTGACAAGAATGAGGGAGGTTGTTGACCAAAGTCAGTTGGATGAAGGACTTTTTAGAGAACTCTTCTTATCCAAGTTGCCACAGTCTGTGCAGACTGTACTTGTGACACTTCAGGGTGCTATTATGGATGACTTAGCTATTTCTGCAGATAAGATTCTAGAAATAACTAAACAGCCGTTTACTGAAATATGCTGGATGGCCGAGCAGACTTCGAGTAAGGATACCGCAGTGATAGAGTTATGCAACTCCATCCAGCAGATGTTCAGGTCAAACATGCCTTCTAATTCCTCATACCGTCGTCCTAAATCCCCTGAACGGCGAAACTAACGTGATCAATCTAAGTTCAAGCCACGTTCTCTGAAAAAACCCTGACTGCTTTTGGCACCACAACACCTATGGTCAAGCAGCGAAATGGTTCCGTAAGCCTTGTAACTTTGGTAATGTCTCAAAGTCTGTGGGAAACTATCCAGCCGGCACGCGTTGGCGGCAACCATCGCCAGTGACACTAGCCGCCTGCTTTACATCCATGATGTGATCAGCCAGACTCGATATTCAGTCGACACATGCGCCGAAGTCAGCGTCCTTCCTGCTCCGGCAGCAGATCGATGGAAGGAAACTACCCTCAACTTACAGGCTGTAAGTCGAATACCAATCGCAACCTTTGGTAATAAATACGTCTATCTGAACGTAGGTTTATGCAAACCTATTCGGTGGATTTCCCTTCTCGCTGACGTCACAATGCCCATCATTGGCACGGACGTACTTAGTCATCATGATTCACTCCTAGAGGTCCACCGAAAACGACTGATTGACAGTACTACTAGTCTGTCTATTAAAGGCACCACCTACATAGGCCCCAGCTTGTCACTCGTTAAGATAAAGGCAATCCTTGATCCAACTTTTCAATCGATCGTTGATAAATATCCGGAACCTAATTGCCCGCCTAACGACCTACCGTGCATAACCAGCAATGTTATGTACCACATCATTACCACAGGACAACCTGTGACATCTAAAGCACGACGATTAGCTCCTGACAAACTGAGAATCGCCAGGAATGAATTTGACCATATGCTTACCCTTGGCATCATTCGACCTTCGAATAGCCCATGGGCATCCCCACTTCATATGGTACCGATAAAGGATAGCAACGATTGGCTACCCATCGGTGATTACCGGCGAGTGAATGCCAAAACAACCCCTGATTGCTACCCATTGCCTCATATACACGACTTGACGGCAACATTATCTGGCGCGGCTATATTCTCTAAAATTGACTTGGTTAAGGCGTATAACCAAATCCCGATGGCAACAGAAGATATCTCGAAAATTGATATCATTACGCCTTTCGGACTTTTTGAATGTTTACGTATGCCATTCGGTCTCCGGAATGCAGCCCAAACATTCCAACGCTTCATTGATGACGTATTTCGCGGTCTCGACTTTGTATACGCATACTTAGACGACTGCCTTATTGCCAGTCCAGACAAGGAAACCCACCTTAGACATTTGGACTTGGCATTTGAAAGGTTACGCCAACATGGTGTTACTATTAATATTCAGAAATGTAGGATAGGCGTGGACTCATTCGACTTCCTGGGTCACACTATTGACTGCAAGGTCACTCGCCCACTGGCTACTAAGTTGGAGGCTATACTAAACTTTCTAAAGTCACAGACGGTGAAAAGTCTCCGCACTTTTAACGGATTTGTAAGTTATTAACGGCGGTTTATTCCCAACTGTGCCTCTCTGATTTAGCCATTGACAGAACTTCTTCGAGGGAATAACAAGCCTATCAAACTAGACGCGTCTGTTGAAAATGCTTTTACCCAGGTTAAAAAAGCTATTGTGAATGTCACACTTCTGATGTATCAGGATCCAACGGCACCTTTAAGTATCTCGGTTGGTGCGTCAAACACTGCAATCGGCGCAGTTCTACAACAGCTAGTTAACAAAGAGTGGCAACCACTCGCCTTTTTCTCCAGGTGCCTTCAATTAACTGAAACGAAGTACAGCACATTCGGCGGAGAACTTCTGGCTATGTACTGTGCTATACGTCATTTTCGGCATTCAGTAGAGGGTCGTGAATTCATACGTTTTACTGATCACAAACCTCTGACGTACTCTCTGAACTCACCTTCAGATAAGTATCCACCCAGGGAATCACAACAACTGGATTACGTTTCACAGTTTACATCAGATATTCGCGATGTATCCGGAGTAAGCAACACTGTGGCAGATGCCTTGTCGCGCGTTTGTTCCCTCACCCAAATCGACGGCATAGACCTTGTAGAACTGGGTCGTCTTCAAAAAGAAGATACCGAGCTTCAACATGAGTTGTAGAAAACAACTGTACAATTAGCTGAGAAACCCTTAGGTATGGGAAGAGATACTATTCTATGCGACATTTCCACGAGTACTCCCCGCCCCATCGTGCCTAAAAGTTATCGCCGTAACGTCTTCAATACGTTGCATGGCTTATCTCACCCAGGTATTCGAACTACTGTCAAGCTCGTAGCTGGTCACTTTTGTTGGCCTGGCATTAATAGGGAAGTAAGGGAATGGGCACAGACGTGCTTAGCTTGTCAAAAGTGCAAGGTAATAAGATACACCAAAAGTCCACTTGGCAACTTTCTTCTCCCTGACGCTCGTTTTGAACACGACCATATAGATTTAGCTGGCCCCCTTCCTGAATCCCATGGATATACCTATATTTTAACTTGCATCGATCGATTCACACGATGGCCGGAAGCAGCGCCCATCAAGGACGTATCTGCTGAAACAGTCGCACGCGTCTTTGTAGAAAGGTGGATCGCTAACTTTGGATGCCCATCTTCCATAACAACTGATCGCGGGCGGCAATTCGAAAGTGGCTTATTCTTCGCCCTGATTAAAATCATAGGTTGCATGCGTTTTGGAACAACAGCCTACCATCCTCAAGCTAATGGTATGGTAGAACGTCTACACGGACAGCTGAAAGCTGGTCTGCCAGCTGCAAACAACACCCATTGGACTGAATCCCTTCCGTTAGTTCTCCTAGGGATACGAAGCGCCTTGAAAACCGATGCTGGTTGTACTAGAGCTGAGCTAGTATATGGCACGACACTGCGACTGCCTGGTGAATTTGTTTCTCCCTCGAGCTTTCCACCAGTGGTAGATCACGCTTCATACGTCAGCAGGCTTACGAATGCAATGCGTTCAGTTAAACCTGCTCTTCTTCGTCCACAGTCCATTGATGTTTTTGTTCACCCGTGTCTGGAAACTTCTTCACATGTATTTATTCTTGGTGACTCTGTGCATTGACCTCTTGGACCTTCCTACGACAGACCATATAAAGTAATTAAACGTTCGGATAAATTCTTTGTCTTAGACAAAATAGGCCGCGAGGACACCGTCAGCGTTGACCATCTGAAACCTGCTTAGTTGGAAGGTAATCCTATTAGCATAGAGCTGAGCGTATTCTAGAATCCACAAGTAACGGAATATACTTTATTCCTCGAAGAAGTCACTGGCACATCGAAATCCACCGAACCTTCTGTCGAGCCCCGTAAAAAACCCGTTCTGGAAGTAACATAAGATTCCCAGAGCACCTTCACACCCATATTACATAACTAAGACGTTTGATTCACCCTGCTCATTCGTTTGTGATGCTAATTATTTTTTTCTTTTCAGACTCATCAATTTTTATATACAGTGTCACTAAACACAAGTAAAATTTTTTCTTTAACAGTACACGTTACATGCACCAAAAATTTAGGTGTATACTTTTTTGATGTTCTAAACTTCGTATTATTTTACTGTATGCTTGATGCACATAATTTTAAAATACGCCGATTTGGTACATTTTCCTCAACAGGGTTCTTAGTGTTTTTGTCGGGCACTGGGCAGGAAGCAAACGAAGCACGGGATCCATCGAACAACACCAAGGAAGCGACGTACAAACACACTATTATCCTAGACAGACAGACCAGTAGGCACGCCACCAAGCCGCTCGTAAGATTTTTTCACCCGAAAGGGAACCATCGAGTTTTTACTTCTGGCTGGTTCTGTCTTAGGGCCTCCACAACCCTACTAGGGGGGAGTGAACTGTAGCGGTAAATAATTCCGCAAAATTATTGGCCATAGCAATAGATTATGTCTAAGAGAAGAATTACATCGTGACCATAAGAATCGTCAGTGAACATTGGATGCTGACCCCTAGAGTTTAAGTCGACTTGTTTAGCTGAAGGCTTCCCTTCAAGCCTCCCCCATTTGGTAATCCGTCGTGTCTTTTTCGTGCACAACAACCAGCCAGCTTAGCTTCCGCTTCAGTTCGCGATTCGGTTCCGAAGTATATCTCGTAATTTGGACAATCGATTGTGGTGTTTTGCCTTGCCTTTGGTACCCAAGAAACAAATCGTGCCTGTAAAAATGGCATGCATTTTCATGTAAATTTTTATGTTTATATGAGAATATACATTATTATTATTATTATTAAAATAATATAGAAGTTGTTGGTATAAGATCTCGAGTTAATATACTCCGTACAATTCGCGAACGTCTCTACCGTCAACATCTAAAAGCAGTTATGGATAATACCTCACTGGAAGTAAATTTACAAGACATATACAAAAGTAAACCGAAGAGTCTCAGCAATGACAGAATGCATTTGCAACGTTTAATTCTAACGTAGTTGTCTTACCACGTAAACTGTGACATTTCCGATGAAAATGACACTTTTCTCAAACATGGGTTTTGTTGTTGTGTCTTTTCCATCACATCGAGTGGACTTTAAGAGAGCGGAGAATATGAATGAAAAGAGTGAGATTTAGGTTTATGGAATGCCCAGGTAGTAAGGATAAAATAGAGTATGGTAGTGATCAGATAAAATCAAATGTCATGAGGTGTATAAGTGATATTTCAGTGAAAAGTGGCCTAAAACATCTAATAATAATAATAATAATAGTATATTCTCATTTTGTACATGAGAGACGCCAGTTTACAGGCATCATCAATATGATAAATTACATATACGATTAGCAATCATAATTAATAATAATGTTTTAATAAAATACACATTTTTTCCTACTTGTGTAGGACACACCAAATATACAGGCATGGATAAGCATTATATAAATTTCATAAATTTGGTTCATGGTTAAGTTACATGGTTGCTGGCGTTTTTGTCTTAGGTCTGTGGGAACAATATGATAACCAGTCATTCAATGGAGCACGTCATGAAATATAGGAATATTAACTTCGCATTAACAAAAAAACCCAAGTATGTTTTGGATGGATTAAAAATACTTGGGAAAAAATAAAGCTTGAGGTTATTCCACAATATAACAAGTCATTCAATGGAGCACATCATGAAGTATAGGAATAAATAAATAAATAAATAAATTTATTCTCATGATACAGTACATGAGGGACGCCAGTTTACAGGCATCATCAAATTGTTACAGAAATAGGATCATATTATTCAGTCACAATTTACAGTCGATAGCAAAATATGTTTAACATGTACACTGGAGATTATACGTACACTTGATAAATGTTAATCCGAATAGTATAAAACATCCTTTTCACTTATGTACAATCATTTCTGTGCATAGTTGGAAAAATCCGCTAGATTGTCAGTGAGTGCAACACATCAGGAAATACAGAAGTATTGTCTTCGCATTAACAAAAAAACCAGGTCTTTGGTGGATGGGTTATAAGTGCCTGGGAAAAAAATAAAGCTTGAAGTCAATTTTCGTACAATACTTTGTTGTGTGCAGAATCCTTGAATTATAGTTCATTGATGTGTTATTTTGAAATCAGTGATATGTTTATCTCATTTGATCTGCAATGTCATTGTTGGGAGTAAAATACATAAGCTTTAGACGCATTAATTAATGGATTTCTACTGCTTGTGGATATTTACTTCTCGTGAGGAAGGTTTTTGAATTTTAGTTGTTCCGACAGGAGTTGTGGATATTGACTGCTCAGCAACATTATGGATATAAGTTCATCACATTATCTCAGGAATGTTGGGTTGTAGTTGGTGATGCATATATGATGTCCGACGAGCGTACATCTGTCCATGTGATGTTGTGGTGAGTTATAACCTTTTTCATGTTGTCAGTTTATGTCCATTTTATTCCACTTATTGTGTTGGGTAGAAGTTTTACAAACGAAACTTCTTGTCTGTTTGAGGGTAAGTATCTTAATCGTTAATGTTTTATCTAAAATTATAAATATAGGCAAAAACAGCAGGTGTAGTATTTGAACTTATACATTAAATGGACCTATAATTTCGGAGGCTCTCAGATAGGAACTAAGACTACTGTCGTTTGCAAACTCGTGTAGTTTGTCGTTAAGCACTTTTTTGAAGGAAGCCAATGTACCTGCTTGACGCATTTCCATTGGTAGTTTATTCCATATCTGTGCATACCTAATCAAATAAAACTTTTGCCTGGTAGCTGTTTTACATTGTTCGATAGCTACTGTACCCTTAGTGTGTCTTAGTTTGTAGACACTGTCATCTGAAAGTCGAATGCCATTAGTAGAGGTAAAAACTAAGTGGTTTAGAAGCTTATAGTAAAGTGTTAAGTTTAGTCTCAGGCGTCTTAGCCATAGTGTTTCTAATCCTAGGGTGTCACATCTAGTGGAGTAGTTCGCACCATTTTCGGTTCCGAGTAATTTTGACGTGAAGTACCTCTGCACTCCCTCGACTTTCAATTTGTCCTCTATGCGTATACTACTATACATGAATGAACAGTAATCAAATAAAGGACGCACACAAACCTTGTACAACAGAATTCTGGACTCATTTCTGTAAAAGTTCCTGAGTAGAAAGCCGATAAGTCTGCGTGACTTTGACACTTGTTTGGAGATATGTTCAGAAAATGATAAGTCATGTGAGTATTTCAGTCCTAGGTCCAATACAGATTCCAGTCGTAAAAGTGCATGGCCTTGAATTGTCAGGTCAAGTTCTAAATTGTTGCAACCTATGCAGAGCCAGCCACATTTGTCGACATTAAACTGGAGTTGCCAGGTGTCACACCATCTGTCCATTTTTTCTAATTCTTGCTGTATGGCGTTTACTGTTATTCCGAGATCTGTGTTCTTGCATTTATAGGTCACTTTTAAGTCATCTGCATATAGTATTGGTTTACCAACACTAAAGCATTCACAGATACTGTTTATATATATTATGAATAGGAGTGGGCCTAATACACTTCCCTGGATTACACCACTACTTACAGGTTTAGGCCTTGAGATTATCGAGCCAACTTTTGTTATCTGATTCCTGTCACAGAGAAATGATTTTATCCAGCTCAGGAGAGGGTCACATATCCCTAGTGAGCATAACCTGCTGACTAGCAGATTATGGGGGACTCTATCGAAGGCTTTTGTTATATCGAAGTATAGCACAATTACTAGTTCTCTGTTGTCCCTGCTTCGTGTAACTTCATTGAAAAAGTCTATGTGACAGGTCGCACATGATCTCTTTTTGAGGAATCCGTGTTGTGATGGGTTGATAAGTTCATGTTCTAGTAAGTTGTCTGACACTTGGTCTTTAACCACTTTCTCCATTATTCGTGATATTACCGGTGTTATATTAATAGGTCTATAGTTGCATGCACTGGTTTTGGCCCCTGCTTTGTGCTTAGGTAGTATGTATGTGGTTTTCCACACTTCAGGATAAGTTCCAGTTTCCAGTGACAGAGTAAATATTCTAAGTAACAAGACTACCATTTCCGTGCTACCATTTTTGTATATGACAGATGGTATGTCGTCTGTTCCAGTACTGCCATTTGACTTCAATGTCTTAATCGCTGAGTCTATATTTTGTATATTAAAATCTATTTCTCCTAATTTGTGGTTACTTTTGCAGGTCATTTGGAAATTTGGGGTCGAGTGCACTCTGGTGTCATTGCAAAACCACTCACTGAGGAGTTCACTTATAACCTGGGGATCGTTGTATATTACACCCCTATGTTCCAAGATGCTTACATTATTGTCTTTACTGCTTTTTAGACGTTTTTGCAATATCCTACAAAGTTCCTGAGTTTTGGTGTTACCCATTAGCGCTTTATTTTCCTCATGTTGTGACTTCATTTTGTGTTTCTCTTCAAGCAGTTTAAGAGTTTCATGTATTTGGTTTAACGCATTAAATTCCTTAAATACATGGTATTTCCTTTTCAATTTCTTTAGTTTTAGTCGCGTTTTCCGGTCAATAAATGGAGTTGGTGTCTTTAGGGCAGATTTTAGGGGCGCGATTGTGTCTCTTGCTGAGCCAACTGTTTTGTAGAAAATCTCAAGTGATACTTCTAAGTTATTGTTGATGAAGTATTCTTCCCAGTCAGAACTTCTCAACAGATCTGATAGGAATTCCCAATCAGCATTCTTATAGTCCCTATATTGATAGCGCACCGGGGAATTTTTAGGTGTGTATTTAGTTGTTAGTCGGAGGGGTAGCGTGCAGTACAATATGTTGTGATCACTGTTATCGAGTTTATTTCCCACCTCTATCGAGATGGGCTCTATGTTATGACAGAGGATTAAGTCAAGAGTATTTTGGTTCCTTGTAGGGAGGCGCACGCACTGCTTCCATCCTCCTATGTCTATAGCTTGTAGTAGCTCTTCATGGATTCTTGGTCCTGTACAGGTATCCCAGTTTACTCCAGGTAAGTTGAAATCTCCACATACTACTTTGTAGTCGAAGTCCAGCGTAGCTACATGCTCTAGTATTTCTGCAATAGTTATATCAGTCATTTCAGGGCTATTGGGGGGTCTGTATATACATCCCACGAGAATTTTACTTTCGTTTGTGTGGATGCTTATCCACTTAGATTCTGGGAGTTTGTCAGTATTTGGGTTATTGAAAGTATTGGAGTTAGTGGATTTATAGGCATATATTAAGCAACCGCCTCCTCTTTTGTCAACTCTATCGTTCCTATAGATGTCGTAGTTGTCTATTACCAGCTTTGTGTCAGGTATATCAGTAGTAAGCCAGGTTTCAGTCACCATTATTAGTGTTGGCCGTTCTATGTATGCCAGGCAGCGAAGCGTTGTTATTTTATTAAGGAGAGATCTAGCATTCAGGAGCATAATTGTTAGTAAACCAGAGTTATTGGAGGAGAGGTTAACATGGTTACTTGTCACTATCCCTACGTTATGTTTGGAGGGGCTCTGAGGTGAGACAGAGTCAGTGTGTGTACTATTTCCTGGATGAACTGTGCAGCGAGTGGGGCTATTGTTTGCTGCAGCCGAAAATAATCCTGTTGCATATTTTGACTATTAGCATCCATGGGTCGGCATCTGCGTTGATCTACTGGTGATATATGGTCTGCCCTGCAATTTGGGTTGTAGTTTGCTGGACCTAGGTACCCTGAGTTAAGATTACCCTGGTAGTTGTACCTCATGGGGCTTTCATAGCCATATGCATATTGGCTCACGTCACGTTTGTGAGTGAAGTTATTGAGGGGATCAAGTGCCGACCTGTTCTCATTAAGTTGATGAGGTTTAATATAGATAGTGCGAGAGTTTGGACGAGGATTTTCGTTAATATGGTGCCTATATGAGTCCCGTTTAGTGCTCCATATATCCTGAGGATCCATTCTACGTTGCATTCCCAAGTTATGTGCGTTGTTAGGCATGTTACTTCTAGTTCGGGAAGGGGTATTCCTTCTCACATGCTGCGTGACGTCTTTGGGAATGTGCTTCGTTACCCATGCTTTGTCATTTTTTAGACTGACCCGCTGCTTATTAGACTTATTACGAGGGAGGTATGTCGAAGTCTGGGGTGGGACTCTGGGTTTTGTGGTCTTTTTTGCGGTTTCTACTGAGGGACTCTCTGGCTTGGATCCAGATTGAGAGTGGTCTGCCAGTAGTTTCTGGTCAGCCATAGTTTGTGCGTCTATGTCAACCTTATGTAGGTCAGCAGGTTTTCGAGATGTGCTCTCGTGCACTCTAAGATTGCACCCAGTGGCACTGCTCTTACTGAGTTTTGGGTCGCTCTTACTTGCCATTTTTTCTCCTAACACTATACACGTGACTTGCTGTGCTTCAGTGTCCGTCGACACTTTAGCACTGATACCAGATGTATTTCTCAGTGTTGTCAACTTTGTGTCGAAGGAGTTCTTGGTTGCTTGCCTTTGGTTTGGTGTTTTATCCGAGACTACTTTAATAGTCTTGAATTTAGTGGCAGTAGCCAGAAGATCTTCGGCCATCTTAAATCGTTCAGCTGTTATGTAGCTGTCGAACCTAAAGAGTATAGGACAAGGATGCTTTAGGTCTTTTTTGCTTAGGCGAATGCACTGACAAGGTGCATTCAAGAGATTTGCAGCCTTCAGCAATGAGTGCTGGACTGACTTTATGGGCTCGCTATCCGGTACATTATACACTATTGCGTTTTGTTTTGAAGCCAGCCTTCTAACAACTTCGCTGGATAGAAAGTCGATGGCGTTTTCTAACTCCTTCGCACTTTCTGAGTCAGTATGAGTCATTCTAGAGGTCATATTAAAAAGCTTTAGGATTGTAGGATCCTGCAGTTCCTTTTTCATACGTGAGACAGTTTCGGGTATACATTCTAGTGAACTTAATTTCGTTTTTAATTCATCTATCTGTAGCTGCATCTCTTTAATTACGCACGTTAAGTAAGAGAGCTCTACTTTTTCAGACAGAACATCTTCCACCTGTATTACAGGGGTCAGAGTTATGTTCGAGTCTTTTATGTTGGGTGAACTACTAATAATATGGGGTGGTAATGTGTTATTAGACGAGCCGGTGCTATTTTCTAAATTACTGGTGTTCACACGAACACGCTTTTTAGAATTTTGAACCATCGTTATTAAAGATCAATTATTAGTAACCAATAAATGAATATAAACGAAAACACGTGCAAAAGCGTCACCTGATTCGAACGTACCGGGCCAGTAATTGTTGTTAGGACCTGTAGGACAAACTGATGAGCGTGATTTCTCACGAATTTCTGTTGGTCCCTTGGAGTAGCATCTTGACAGGAAGCTGAGCAAGCTTGTGGATGCTAGGAGCAAAGGCATTTTAAGAACGAATTTATACACGTACAACTTTTATTGATAATTCTGTTAAGGATCTAGGCTCATGTTTAATTCTAAGGCTATTAAAATATTGATATACGAGTTCTTGCCACCTGAATGAGCTACTGTCTACGCTGATACGAAATAACAAACTTAAGTGAAGTTGATCAAGTTCTGGGTAATGATAACGTATGTAGTCCCCTATAGTTGCCCAGCCTAAGTATCACTATGGTAGAATATCCCTCACGTTCTTCACCATTTTACCGGGTTTCATTTTTCTAATTGATTTTGTTCACGTGCAGGTTGTGTCTTCATTTACGTGTTGATGTTTATCAATAATTTTATTATGATCGTTGCCTTTTAATGGTGCTAGACCACAATTTGGGGCACATCAGTGGCAAAGAATAACGACTGTTTTGTGTAGATAGCAGAAAACATGCAGATTCATATGTTATCGGCACACTAATCGCCCTCATGATAGGCTCATGTCTGGATTCACCGACCTAAGAGACAGTTACACACCTCGCCTTGACAATTCTGAAGTTATCAGCTTCAGCAAAAAAGATTAATTGCTTCAGTGCAACCGAAAGCTGCTTAAACCGACCCAATACGAAATATTAGCGATTCCGCATCCTAGTAATAAAAGAATGCAGTACTTACGTCTGATCGGGCGGGCGATAAGCTAAATGGCCAGTGAGAGTTGAAAAGAATGCACCGAATAAGATACCCGCAGCCACAAAGTCCTGCTACTTTCAAACTATCTGTCAATGTCCAGGTCTACCTACGCTGGACCCCGCACTGCCCTTGAAGGACTTTTAGAAACAGTTTGTATTAACCAACACGAAAAAACCAGAACACGGATTGGCGACTCGAGAATCCTTTATTCTTACGCCAACATGTAACCAACAATAAAGTTAATATACACAAGGTCTAAGAGTAAGTGTTAAAACAATAAATCACGATGATACTTCTGATAGTCTTTTTTTACCTTCCACTGAACAGCGAATGATGAGATGATGACTGCCGGATTGATGACTCCCGCGAAAAATATGGAGGACTTGGGTTTGAGCGAACAACCACGAATTGATCGTTCAATCTTCAACTACATTGACACTACCAGTTATCCCCCATCTGTCTTCTCTGACTTTCAACATATATAATTAGAATGGATTTTTAATTTGTGTTAGGAGTTCAACTGGATTCGCGATTGATTCGATTCCCCACACATCCACTCCCAAAATATAGGTCTATCCAGTTATTACAGGTTTGCTTGAAGAAATTATTAAGGACGTTTTAGACTCCTAGGATTACCAAGAATCATATGCATAAGACATTAGGTCGCCTCTCATGAGGCGTGTTTTTTAGCCGATATAAGAAGCAGCATCCGTTAATCAACTTGAAGTTTGGAGCTCGTTGACATTAAAGTGCTCCCACAAATAAGTCCTCCGGTCTCAGAATTTAATAACTGACGTTCTTTAACCCAAATAATAATAATAGTTTTTATTTCTGTAACAGAAACCAGCCATTTCCACAGGCACGAACATATGTACACTTATGAAAACTTATAGAATATAAAATATGATTTGTAAATTAGAAATAAGTTGAATACTGGTGAATGTCAATGCAGTTGAAGATTGAACGATCAATTCGTGGTTGTTTGCTCAAAACCAACTTCCCCAATTTTCGCGGAGGCATCAATACAAGTCATCGTGTCATCGGTCGCTGTTCAGAAAGAAGTCAGCAGAAAACCATCAGAAGTAATTTTGTGATTTATTATTGTAATATTTGTTCACAGACCTTAGTGGAAACATTTTTTATATGTTGGTGTAACAATAAAGAATTCTCGAGTGGCCAATCGGTGTTTTGGTTTTTTCGTCCGTTATAACTAAGCGTTTCTGAAAATCTTCAAGGAACGGCGTGAGCCCGAATGCAGCAAGAGCTGGGCATTAACGGTTTGCGACAAGTGGCTGACAGTTAATGTGGGAGAAACATTTAAATTGAAGTGTACAAATGAGGAAATAGATATGGCGTCAAATCTATACTGTGATTGAAAAATATACATGTCAATTTCACTCGGGAATCATAAATGATTGCGTTAGTTGGGAAGGTAAGTAGCATTTCTGTGCAGGTGCTGACGTGATACATAAGAGATGCATAATAAACAATAATTATCAGTTAATCATTCAGAAAGAGATTTAAAGTCTATTAAACTTTGAATTCACCTGAAGGTACATCATATTTGTGACATTTCCAGTTGTTTATGAGACCCACTTTGAACTTGTCAGCAGATTTTATAATACCGATGATCCCGTTATTCACCAGATGAGCTAGCGATATGTGATCGTAAAGTACGCCACCATTTGCAGACTTTTCATGACAACTTTCCATGACACTACATAAATAGATCCGGAGGATCCAGTTCACAATGGCTTTTCTTCAACACATATACTGTAGCTGCACAGACTTATTGCAATGGTCTTTAAAAAGCAGTGCGTCTTTCATTAAAAGGTGAGCCATCAATTCTTCGGCACTGTCTTGCAATCTTATGCAATAATGTGAAAGACTCATACTAGTGACCTGTCTCCTGCACTCTGAGTAGGCGCTGTGAATCGCGGAAATCTCATAAATGTCTATGCTACTATCTTAGAGACTATGGCAGACAATCTGTGATGTTACAGTCTGCTTCTCACTGCCAACGGTCAGCAGACGCATGAGCTGTTGCATGATAAGCACTGATGAATTTCTTTGTCGCCACTTCCCTTATGTTATAGGCTGCATACTCGTGATGCCATTTTGGACTAGTGTCAGTAAGGAGGACAGCGCCACCTCACCTTCCGGCAAAGAGTGTTCGCAATCACAGTCTGCATAACTTCGTGCCATGACAGCACTCGACTTACAGTCGAAAAAAGTATGATCTTAACGTAAACATTTTCGGCAGTTCCACTATGTTTTCATCGTGATTGATAGCACCACCGGAATTAATACAATAATCTCCAATATCATCAGCAGAAGATAGATGCTGATAAGCGCATGCTGACCGAATATGTCGCGATACCCTGTCATTTCCATTCATAAACAATGTATCATTCCTTATTATTTTACTAGAGAAATTTGCGGTTACTTGCTGTCTATACTGTCGTTTTCAGACGTCTTTAGGCTGAATCGTGATGCATCCCACAAGACAGAACGTCCTGCATCATATAAATACAGGCAGCAGCTAGTTCTCTATATTGCACTTTACTTATCCTCATAGAAGCTGCAGGCCATTGACGTGTTTATTAAGTGTTTGGTCTGAACACAGGAAAATTATTTCTGAGTTTTTCGGTATATATTTTGGATATACAAAGGATGTCTAAGTTGTCTTTATGACTCAGAGCTTGGACGCGGACGAAACAAGAAGAATCGGATATCGACTTTATAAATGGATTTCACTGATGGAATAAGTAATATATTTGAATGAAAGCTATGAAATTTAACGAATGATAGTGGTAATGGTAAGCAAAGAAAAAGAAAAAAGCCAAGAAGTATAAAAGTAAAAGGCACTCTTGGAGATAAGATATATAATTAATCCAAGTTTGATCACGGTGAGAACAGTACGTGAACTTGTTTTTTTATATAATAGCTTTATCAAAGTATTGTTAAGTCGGAATTTACAAAATCTCAGCCTGTATATAACAACTTAACCATCGTTCCTTGGCATGGATATCAGATGCACAGTGCCCAAATTTTCGCTAACTGTTAAAAATGAACTACGTTTGGACACACATATTATCGTACCATCCCTAAATCTACGTCAGCAGGTTCACTTATCTTGTCAACATCTTGGCATATGCCATCACAATGTAAGAGTATAAAAAACTCGGGTTCAAGGCAACCGACAAACTCCTTCACGGTTGACAAAGTCGAGGGTATTTTCAAGGTAGATGAGTGTCAATCACGTCTCATAAACCGTTAATGCCCAGCTCTCGCTACGCTCGGGCCCACGCTGTTCTTCGAAGATTTCTCAGAAACGCTTAGTAATAACGGACGCAAAAACCAAAACACTGATCTGCCGCTTTAGATTTGTTTATTGTTACACCAACATATAAAAGGAATAAGCGAACTAAGGTCTGAAAACAAATATTACAATAATAAATCATAAGATTACTTCTGACGATGTTTCACTCTTCTTTCTGAACAGCGACCGATGAGACGATGACTGTCGTATTGATGCCTCCGCGAAAATTGGGGAAGTTGGTTTTGAGCAAAAAACCATGAATTGATCGTTCAATCTTCAACTCCATTGACACTCCCCGGCAGAAACGGGATCCAACCCTCTTTTCCTTCACGACCAATGCACGTCGACTTGGATGCCGTTGCGAGAACCTGGGTCACACGGACAGAGCTGAAATGGAAAACAAACAGAAAAGCCAACACACCACAAGCATACCCACAGCACAATCTCACACATCAATGACGACCTGCGCCTCCAGACAGAGACATCCTCTTGACATCTTGCAACACAATCGCCACTTGCTAGAATGACTCTTGCAGAATGCGACGTGACCATAGTACCACCTTATGATACTCCACGCACATCCTCTTATCTACTCACTACCAATTACCACTGCAATCTCTTGTCACTCATTCTGCCTCAGTTCTAGTAGCGGTGACGTATGCGAGCCTCAGTCGTCTACACTCTCGCTCCCCGGCGTGTCGGACCGCACCTAACAATTATCTCCGTATGCATTTCATTGTCAACAATAGCCTAGCCTCCCCGGAGTATACGCCCTATCTGCTGTCCTTAACATCAATCAATTCATTCATGGATGTAGAAGAGTGGACACAACTTCAGAAGTAATCACGACGAAAATTTTAACAAACTTATGGAATAGAAACAAGGCACGAAAACAAAGAGTAAACACAACTGATCCAAAATCACAAATTGCGAAGACACACCACACGTATGCAAATAGTACAAACAACCTCGCCGATCATGTCTTAGTGGAATTATTTTGAAGAATTGAAGGACTTACAGCAGTACGCCTGCAACCCTTCACAGGTTGACGATTGTAATTTGTGGAATGTCCGGACACAAACAAGATTAACCAACAATTGCGATAATTGGAACTCACACAACTATTTAACACAAACATATGTACAATCACTACATCAAATGTTGTGGATTCCGGCATGACAAACTACCCTTGAAGAACTGTAGGACTTACAGCAGTACGCCTACATTCCTTCTCGGGTTGATGATACAAGTGGAAGTCGTCCGGACACAAACAGAATTACCAACAGCTAGATGACAGATGATACCAATTCAGTATATACAATATGAACATATGTACAAAATCACACACCAAGCACATTGGACTGCTCATTGATGCGCTACCCTTTGAAGAATTGTAGGACTTACAGCAGTACGCCTACAACCCTTCTCAGGTTGACGCTCTAGGTTGGACAATCGTCGCAAAGTTCATTTGCTGACTTCCTTCTATGAGCTATATCCTCAAATCTGAACGGCAACACGCCCATGTCATTGTATCGTAGAATATAGATGACCAACAAACACACGACATATCTCATCAAGCAAGTGTAGAAACAGAGTAATTTACACCAAAGATAATCGCATTCAAATAGTAACTTGAAACTAGAAATGCCTTTATTCGTGCAAGTCAATTTAACAATAACTCGCTCGTTTACACTTGGCTTATTCTCACTAAACTGACCATTGATATTCGTCCTTTCAAACGAACTGATACTAGCATAGTCATTGCACAAGATACTTGAGTTGATGGGTGTCTGTTTCATTGTGGGTGAAAACAACAACGATGACTGAGTGACACAAGGTGATCAAATTAGCGGTGGATCAGAAGCTGTTCTTTTTTCGGCTCTCAGATAGTTGTCTAACTGCAAGATTACCACCACTGCTGTCTTTCACTACTAGTTCGGGTTTAGCACTATCATCTGATGATAGGTGGGCTACACGCTAATCAATTACACTGACTGTCTCACAAGTATGCACACCTTTTGGAACTGCATCTGCGTTCAATTCTACTTCACGTTGTAGTTGTACAGAACCTTTATTTAACTTAGCAGTAGTAGGCATATCCTTCATCTCATCATGATCAACCAAAGACAACTGTGAAGTATCATGATCATTATCACGAATATTCACTTTACCGTCAAGATCATCATCTTCAAACTCTTTAATAACAGAAGTAGACAATTTTGGTTCCTCCTCACAAATCATTAAAGATTTTATAACTTCACTCTGACTAGTAATACCTTGTAAACTTGTAGGGTCAGAACTGCACTCTGAAGCAGCAACTCTCTTCTGTGACACTCTATTCAACAATGGCTTACCAGTTGTAACTACAGACTTCCTGACCGCACCGTTATCGTCACACAATTCGCAGTCAGGCCTGGAGTCTACATTTAGCTTATCACTGAACTTGCTCACCGGTTCACAGTTCACTTCTGTATGCACCTCTCGCACACGTGTAAAACAAAACCATGTTTGTCTTCCACCTTGTAACTTATCTGTTGAGGATGTACTACGAAACCTGTTGCACTCACTAAGTTTATATGCATTACTATACATCATGGAGTCTTCTCGATATCCACCTCTCTGAGACCTATTCGTCATCAATGATTGCAGTTGAAGATCGAACAATCAATTCATGGTTGTTTGCTCAAAACCAACTTCCCCAATTTTCGCGGAGGCATCAATACGACAGTCATCGTCTCATCGGTTGCTGTTCAGAAAGAAGTCAGCAGAAAACCATCAGAAGTAATTTTGTGATTTATTATTGTAATATTTGTTCACAGACCTTAGTGGAAACATTTTTTATATGTTGGTGTAACAATAAAGAATTCTCGAGTGGCCAATCGGTGTTTTGGTTTTTTCGTCCGTTATAACTAAGCGTTTCTGAAAATCTTCAAGGAACGGCGTGAGCCCGAATGCAGCAAGAGCTGGGCATTAACGGTTTGCGACAAGTGGCTGACAGTTAATGTGGGAGAAACATTTAAATTGAAGTGTACAAATGAGGAAATAGATATGGCGTCAAATCTATACTGTGATTGAAAAATATACATGTCAATTTCACTCGGGAATCATAAATGATTGCGTTAGTTGGGAAGGTAAGTAGCATTTCTGTGCAGGTGCTGACGTGATACATAAGAGATGCATAATAAACAATAATTATCAGTTAATCATTCAGAAAGAGATTTAAAGTCTATTAAACTTTGAATTCACCTGAAGGTACATCATATTTGTGACATTTCCAGTTGTTTATGAGACCCACTTTGAACTTGTCAGCAGATTTTATAATACCGATGATCCCGTTATTCACCAGATGAGCTAGCGATATGTGATCGTAAAGTACGCCACCATTTGCAGACTTTTCATGACAACTTTCCATGACACTACATAAATAGATCCGGAGGATCCAGTTCACAATGGCTTTTCTTCAACACATATACTGTAGCTGCACAGACTTATTGCAATGGTCTTTAAAAAGCAGTGCGTCTTTCATTAAAAGGTGAGCCGTCAATTCTTCGGCACTGTCTTGCAATCTTATGCAATAATGTGAAAGACTCATACTAGTGACCTGTCTCCTGCACTCTGAGTAGGCGCTGTGAATCGCGGAAATCTCATAAATGTCTATGCTACTATCTTAGAGACTATGGCAGACAATCTGTGATGTTGCAGTCTGCTTCTCACTGCCAACGGTCAGCAAACGCATGAGCTGTTGCATGATAAGCACTGATGAATTTCTTTGTCGCCACTTCCCTTATGTTATAGGCTGCATACTCGTGATGCCATTTTGGACTAGTGTCAGTAAGGAGGACAGCGCCACCTCACCTTCCGGCAAAGAGTGTTCGCAATCACAGTCTGCATAACTTCGTGCCATGACAGCACTCGACTTACAGTCGAAAAAAGTATGATCTTAACGTAAACATTTTCGGCAGTTCCACTATGTTTTCATCGTGATTGATAGCACCACCGGAATTAATACAATAATCTCCAATATCATCAGCAGAAGATAGATGCTGATAAGCGCATGCTGACCGAATATGTCGCGATACCCTGTCATTTCCATTCATAAACAATGTATCATTCCTTATTATTTTACTAGAGAAATTTGCGGTTACCTGCTGTCTATACTGTCGTTTTCAGACGTCTTTAGGCTGAATCGTGATGCATCCCACAAGACAGAACGTCCTGCATCATATAAATACAGGCAGCAGCTAGTTCTCTATATTGCACTTTACTTATCCTCATAGAAGCTGCAGGCCATTGACGTGTTTATTAAGTGTTTGGTCTGAACACAGGAAAATTATTTCTGAGTTTTTCGGTATATATTTTGGATATACAAAGGATGTCTAAGTTGTCTTTATGACTCAGAGCTTGGACGCGGACGAAACAAGAAGAATCGGATATCGACTTTATAAATGGATTTCACTGATGGAATAAGTAATATATTTGAATGAAAGCTATGAAATTTAACGAATGATAGTGGTAATGGTAAGCAAAGAAAAAGAAAAAAGCCAAGAAGTATAAAAGTAAAAGGCACTCTTGGAGATAAGATATATAATTAATCCAAGTTTGATCACGGTGAGAACAGTACGTGAACTTGTTTTTTTATATAATAGCTTTATCAAAGTATTGTTAAGTCGGAATTTACAAAATCTCAGCCTGTATATAACAACTTAACCATCGTTCCTTGGCATGGATATCAGATGCACAGTGCCCAAATTTTCGCTAACTGTTAAAAATGAACTACGTTTGGACACACATATTATCGTACCATCCCTAAATCTACGTCAGCAGGTTCACTTATCTTGTCAACATCTTGGCATATGCCATCACAATGTAAGAGTATAAAAAACTCGGGTTCAAGGCAACCGACAAACTCCTTCACGGTTGACAAAGTCGAGGGTATTTTCAAGGCAGATGAGAGTGAGGTAAATTTCTGCCAGCCGAAGCATACTGTATCATACACTAATGACCGATTTTGCAGTTGGATCGGCATGTGAACTGTTTTTCTTGAATAATAATAATTTGTATTTTCATATAAACATATAAATTTACATGAAAATGCATGCCATTTTTACAGGCATGATCAAGTACTAAAATGAGACTGTTCTGAGTGGCAGTTGTATCCGGAGCATATTCAGGTCTTAATAGGGTTGTGCGACCTAAAATTTAGCTTGAAGGGGACTGTAGCATAATTACGCTGAGGTACTTACAAGGTGTTGAGCCCCTCTTGTGTAACAGTTCGAAAAGCAGCCCTTCCACCAATCAATGGATATATCTCCCTTCCAAAAATTCTGCGATAACAGAGCTAGTATACTTACTCTGGTCTCCGAGTATTTTAAGCATTTCAGGTGAGATAGCATCCGATATTGACGACTTAAAGGATGTCAATGTAGTTGAAGATTGAATAATCAATTCATGGTTGTTTGCTCAAATCCAACTTCCCCAATTTTCGCGGAGGTATCAATCAGCCAGTCATCGTCTCATCGATCCCTGTTCAAAAAGAACGTACAAAACCGTCAAAAACCTCAGTTGTAAAGTTGGCTATATGCTGGTGTTAGAATAAATAACTCTCGAGTCGCCAATCTGTGTTCTGGTTTTTGCGTCCGTTCGTACTAAGCGTTTCTGAGAAGTTTCGAGGAACAGCGTGAGTCCCAGCGTAGCAAGAGGTGGGCATTAACGGTTTACGAGGCGTCGCTGACAGTTTCTGACGGTACGGTGTCAGTTTCTGACGATTTCGGACAGTTGGTGACAGTTTAGATAGTCATCGTTCATCTTTCCTGGTGACGGCCAAGTCTTCTTTGAACAATCAATATCTGGAACCTTTTTGGAATTGGGTCAAGTTCAACAATGCCTGGGTCAAAGAAGGGACAGAGCATCTAGGATGCAAACAGGAAAGTAAGTCATGGTGACTTGCCTGTTACCGCGCGCTTCGTGTAGGACGTTACAATCTCTCCATATAACGTGGAAATAATTTTTCGAATTCTGGAATATCGTGGTCTATATTTGACTACTATATAATTATAGCTGATATTGGTTGCACCTCCGGTAGCTAAATATCCAAATTTATCACCTCCAGAATACTGTTTGGATCCAGTCAGATTCGTGTTAATAAAGAGCAATCTATCACAAAAGAACTATAGAGAAGTCCTTAGTTTTGTGGTTTATAACTGTCAGAGTTAACTCGTTTGATAGTGGTCTATTTTTAGTTCGTACTTCATACATTCATACCTGTTTATTGTTGTTTTTATCTACTTAGATAATATAACAGTATTTCACACACTTTTGTCAATTTTTGAGAAATTTTTATAATCTTTACCTCCATAATGGTCAAAGTTATTAAACGAGTTAGTACTGTTAAGAGACTAGCATCAAATAGTCAGCAGGTCACTAGAAACATTAGTCCTGACGATGAATTTGCACTAAGATCAATCGATACACCGAGAGTTATAGTACCAAACTTAATGGAAGAACTAATTGATAACGTAGCCCGTAACACTAGTGATCTAAAGATCCTTCAGAAATCCATAACAGACCTGCAGGATAAGTTTGAAAGTATCACTCCTTTCCTCCAACTTTGTGATCCATCACAAGAAATTTGCTTAGATTCACTCCTCAAATCTGAGCGCCTGCTAGACTTTTTGACTGCAGAGGCTGTAAAGAGGGTCATGTCCTCATACAATGTTTTAGGATATAATATACCAGACAATGTACCTATTATCAAACTTAAAGCAATCTGTCTACAGGCATGCAACATTTCAGTATCTGACTGCCAGGTTCTGCGTCTTCGTAAGAAATCCGCAAACCACCCATGTCCTGTACTCTTCAAATTTAAGTCTGTTGACCTAGCTAAGAAATTTTTGGAGTCTGGCAAAACTCTTGGCTCCTCAACACCCTACACCAATATCAGGATTGTACCTGATTTAACTTCTTGCCAAAGACGTTGCCGCGCAGGTAAACTGAGTGAAGACAACCCCAATAAGACAACCGATGTTAATACTTCCCTCGTTGTATTGCCTGATGACCAAGAGCACCAGATAATATCGCATACACAAACTAACAGTAGTCAAGCAACTGTTGAAGACTTAGCTCTAAATACTGAAATTTCAGACATAGAAATGTCAACAGATCACAGTATTGACGTGCATCCCTTGCACACTGGCACTAATGCCAAACCCTCGAAAAAGTCTAAGCTGAATTCAGTTGTACACTTTGAATCTCTCGGGAAGTCATATACCTCACAACCTCTTAGCCCGGCTACTGTGAAGCAGCAATCACATGTGGCCACCCAGGTAGGCGTAAATACAAGGCGATATGATAAACGTCCTATTTCCGTTAGGAACACCAAAAAAACTGTTGAGACTATTCAACAGAAATCCAGTTTATTAGGAAATCCTACTAATCACCAGCAGCCCAAATTACACAAGCCAACTAATACGGATAAAGCTAAACCAAACGTTAGACCCGGAACACTAAAGCCCATAAGTAGGAAAGTTTCAAATGGGTCACTGGCTCATTCTACTGATAGAAAATCATCTAAACTTAGTCATGTTCCTGAAGTTAGACGTAATTCACATACCGTAGGAGCTGAATCATTTCCGACTTCCACTGCCAGTCCTATGATAAGAAAAAACAATCGTCACATATCTCACCAAACACTTCGAAAACACGAAGTTGCTCAACCCCTCACGAATGCACCCTCAACCATGATGTACAGGAAACATCAGTTTGAGAATACAGACGTTAGTCCAAAAACACGTATAGTGCCCTGTCATAATTCTCATGCATTCAGTAGGGGTCACATGCCAATTTCAGCACAATGCTCATCATGGCCTAGGAAGTACTCTAACCAGACACAGGGATCTAAGTCATATGCACACAACAACACGCCGATCACACATTTCGGTTATAACTATGCAGATTACACGACACTAGCCAACCCATATGACCAAAATTTTCTCCAGCGACAACTGGCAGAAACGCCTGGGATCATGCACATAGCACGCATGATATCAGACCAATTCCTTGCTGGTATAGCGAACACCTTACAACAGGGAAACTGCTTCTTCCCCGAAAGATAGCAAACATCTTATACACACCTAATACCAATAGTAATACCATAGATTATCATACTAGTATCTCCCATAGCACGCAATATCTAAACGACCAACTACTCACGAGTGACATTTCACAACCCATCCCTAACTATCAAATTAAAGAAAACGTCTCTAGTGATCAAAATGTTGTAATTAATGAATCCAATAACGACTGCACATATTCAGTTGATAACCATAGAGTATTTTATTATGATATTGTCCATACACTAAAACCACTTCGTCAAAGTCTATCCGTCATCCTCATAAATGCTAGATCAGTTCTTAACAAACATTTAGCATTATGTACGTTAGCCTCTATATGCAATCCGTCGCTGATCATGATCACTGAAGCCTGGTGCTCAAGTGATATTGTGGATGGTAGCTTATCAATTGATAAGTACAATCTTTTTCGAGGGGATAGGGAAACAGGTCGTGGGGGTGGAACACTCATATACGTTAAACAACCCATTTGTGCAACGCATTTTAGTCACCCTATTCTGTCACAACTTAATGATTCGGTGTGGGTCGAAATAAAAGTTCTCAGAAGTAAACCTATCCTTATAGGGTGCGTATACCGACCGCCATCATCCAACCGCGAATACGATAACGTACTCAGCAACATATTTAGTGTTGCATCCAATCTCCCCTTCAGTTATAATATAATTGGAGGTGACTTCAATTTGCCTGATATATCATGGCGTACACTTCGTGGACCCTCGAGGTATGATAATCTTCTTAATTCCATCATTACTGGAGGATGGACGCAACACATAAATGTACCCACTAGGTCCAATAACATTCTTGATCTTATATTCACGATCAACGTAGCACCATCTACAATTCATGTGGGACATGAATTCCCAGGTAGCGATCATAAAATAGTTGCATGTTCGTTTAACATTTCCCCAGAAACTATACACAGAAACGAAGTTAGTCGGACACCTATAAGACCATACACGCGGGTTGATTGGGACTTGTATCAGGACTTGATTAGATACTCTAATTGGGATTCCTACTTTACCAATGACTCCTTAGAGGAAGTCCTTAAAAACTTCTATGACAATATACAGTCGGTTAATGATGTCATAGCGCCTGTGAAACTGATTAAATTCAAAATCCCTCAAGGTGATTTTATTCCAATATCATTAAGAAGAAGTTTGCGGAAGCATTCATTAAGTTACTATAGACATGACGACTTATCGTCGTTAATCGCTATCAAAACAATCCTCATTAGAATCCATGAGTTAAAAAATCTAAGTCTTAGGAATAAAGAAACGCGGGCAATTCAGTCGCCACATAACACTGGAGAAATAGCCAAACTCTTCAAAAGTAGGTTAACTAACTCCAAATCAACATATCCAAAAATAATACACCTAGGTGGCATTACTCACGAAAGTGCTGAGGATATATGTGAGGTGTTTAGCACGCACTTTGCCAAACTGTACACTCTAGAAAATGACCAGGATATAGATTTCCCTCGTAAAACAGAAAAGTGTCTAAGCGATGTAGTCTTAAACGCCCAAGAAATCGATAAAGCTATCACAACTCTTAAGCTTACTAATACTCCCGGCCCAGATGGAATGTCTTCCGTCCTCTTAAAAAATGGTGGAAATGACATGAATCTACTTCTTCTCAAGATATTTTCAACTTCGATAAGGAGTGGAACATATCCAAATAGCTGGAAGAAATCCTACGTTGTACCCATTCACAAAACCGGACCTACAGCGGACATAGATAATTACCGCCCCATCAACATTACTTCCGTAGTTTCACGTGTGATGGAAAAGATTGTAAAGAAGCAAATTGTTCAGTATTTGCTCTCGAATGACTTAATATCCCCTTTCCAATACGGTTTCCTAAATAGAAGATCGTGCATTACGTGCCAGTTAGATTATTTCGACCACATTACTGAATGTGTAGACAAAGGTCGTTCGGCAGCAACATTATTTCTAGATGTTAGGAAAGCTTTTGATAAAGTCCCACATAACAGACTCATACTGAAACTCCTATCTTATGGAATAAGTGGAAGGCTTCTTGAGTGGATAACTTCCTTTCTTACAGGAAGAGAACAGTTAGTTAAAGTCAACCATCACTTATCAACATCCAAACCGATAACCAGCGGCGTGATACAAGGTAGTGTTCTTGGCCCTACCCTATTCATTGTATTCATAAATGATATTGTCTCTATGATCAAGTATGGCAAGCCATACCTCTTTGCAGATGACCTCAAAGTTGTCTATGATTTTGACTATAATGATATGAATATTGTTAGTAAAATCCAAGAAGACCTAAATAGTCTATGTAATTGGAGTGAAAAGTGGCAGTTAACGTTCAATCCAGCTAAATCTGGGATAACATACTTCGGACGTTGGAAACCTAGCATGTGTCTATACATGTACGGTGACCTTGTCTCGAACACGAACACAGTCACAGATCTCGGGGTAACATACTCAGATCTTACCTTTACTGAACATGCAAATAAGGTGGTATCTGATTGTAAACGTCTAACCGGCTTTGTGCTACGCAACTTTCACACTCCAGAAGCCAGATTAGCCATATATAAGATATGCATTCGCCCCAAACTTGAATACTGTGCCCACTTATACAGTAGCTTTAAATCAGCAGACAGAAAAAAAGTTGAAAGTGTCCAAAGATTCTTCACGAAACGCATATTAAGCTATGGTCAGCAAATAGAATACCTTGACAGATGTATTCGACTGGACTTAGAACCCTTATGGTTAAGGAGAGTGAAGTGCAATTTATTTCTCTTATTCAAAGTTATAAGAAAGCAATGTAACAGTAACTCGTCCATAACCTGAGCTAATCTTAAATCGTATGGACTACGCAACCATAACTACCTTCTCAAGGTTAACACCCATAAACTCACCACTAGAGCTAACTTCTTCACCATTAAATATTGCAAACTTTGGAACCAACTACCCTCTGAGATTAGATCCTGTGAAAGGCCTGACAGTTTCAAAAGGAGCCTAGAAAAACACATTAACATGTAGATATGATAGAGAAGATTTGTAGCTCAGGTGGATAATTTTGATGTGGTTTTGTTCTCTGAGCTGGATAGTTAGTTTGCGAAGCTTTCATCACCTTACTGGGTGACATCTTCAGCGCATACTTCAAATTGAAGTGAGCTTTTAGGTTTCTCCACGAGTTTATTAATCATTCCTCCTGGTGACCTTGGACGTGATTGGTTGTTTATGTATGTTTTCACACCTTCTAGGTTACTTGTGTTGGAACTGATTGTTTCTGTGACTTGAACTTTGGCCAATCGTGTGTGAAGTTTCTTTCTTATTGGTTGATAAATTTTGTCTATCTCGATGTGTCTATTGATTGATGATTCACTGGAATGCCAAGCTTCTAAAAATTCTCTAGCATTCTTGTTATTTCCTTTGTCTAATATTTGAACGTTGTCCCAGTCGAATTGATGTCCGTGGTTGTCTGTGTGTAGTGAAATGAGGGAGTGTATATCATGTCTTTTGACGGCTAGCTTATGTTCGTGGATACGAAGACGAAGGGGACGTCCACTTTGGCCAATGTAGTGTTTTTCACAGTTGTTACAGTTTATTTTGTAGATGATGTTGGTTTTGTCTTCTTTTGCTGTTGAGTCTTTTGGTTGACATAGAATTGAGTGCAGCGACTTTGTTGGTTTGTGTACGACGTCAATTCCTAAAGGTTTGAAGAGTCTTTTAGTGATTTCTGAGATATCCTTTATATATGGTAAGGCGATTTTCTTTGTGTTTTCCTTGGTGGCTTTTGTTTTGGTAGGTTGGCTTGGGGGTATATGTCTCTTGATGAAATTCCGGGGATATCCATTCTTTTGGAAGACGTCCATGAGATACTTTTCTTCAATTTTTCTTAAGGTGGGAGTGCTGCAGTGAGTCCTTGCTCTCTTGAATAGTGTTTGTATGCAGTTCCTTTTGTGTGCTATTGGGTTGTTGCTGTTGTAATTCAGTATTTGGTCTGTGTGAGTTGATTTCCTATAAACTTGAGTTTCTAATTCTCCTGTAGTTGTTCGCCTGACTAAGACGTCCAAAAATGGTATTTTGTTCTCGGATTCCTCTTCTCTTGTGAATTTGATGTCGTTGAAGACGTTGTTTATTAAGTTGTGAGTTTTGTCTAATTCGTTTCTTTTGATTATTACAAATGTGTCGTCGACGTAGCGTATCCAAATCTTGGGTTTGATCTTTGGTAGAATTATGTTTTCGAGTCTTTGCATCACTGCTTCTGCAATCAAACCTGATATTGGCGATCCCATGGGTGTTCCTTTGACTTGTTCATATATTTGGCCGTTGAATTGGAAGTATGTTGTTAGGCATAGATTTATGCATTCCATCCAGCTTGTGTGTTGCATTTTTGATTGTTGTGGAAGTTGTTCGTCGTTGCTAAGTAATTGCTCCATGGTTTCTTTTGCTAGTTTTTGTCCGATAGAGGTATATAATGCTGTCACGTCGAAGGATACCATTATTTCTTGTTCATCTATTTGGATGTCTCTGATTTTCTCTAGGAATTGGATAGCAGAGTTGATGGAGTGATCACAGGATTCCGTTAGGTGTTTTAGTTTTCTGTATAATTCCTTGGACAAATTATATGTTGGAGTTCCTGGGAGTGATACAATTGGTCGTAACGGGATATTTGCCTTGTGTATTTTGGGTCTGCCGTAGAATCGAGGTAGGACTGGTCCATTGGATTTCATTCGCCATTGGTCTTGTTTTGTGATCTGTCCAGTTTTGCTGAGCTTGTTTAAGGTCCTTTGGATGCGGTTGTCCAATGTTTGTATGGGATTTGTTGGGAGTTGTTGATATACATCTTCATCTTTGAGTAGTTCTTCAGCTTTCTTGGTGTATTCTTCTCTGTCCATGACTACTGTTGTTCTTCCTTTGTCGGCTGGTAAAATGACGATGTCCTTCCTATTTTTCAGCTTTTTGAGGGCCTTTAGTTCTTGAGAGTTGAGTTGTGTGTGTTGTCTTTTCTGTTTGACCATTGGTACAATTGTTTGGCGTATCTCTTCCTGTGTTTCCTCGTTCAAGTTTGATGATTTGAGTAATGATTCAAGGGCAGCGAAGAAATCAGTTTTTGAAGCATCTCCGGTGTTGTAGTTTAATCCTTTTTGTAGTAGTTGTTGTTCCATTTTTGATAGTGGTTGTTTTGATAGGTTGACTACGCAGTCTATGGGCGTATTGTCTGGTTGTTGTTTTCTAATCTTGGCTAGCTTGGTTTTGAGGACTCTTCGTCTTTGTTCTCTGTGTTTTCCACTTGACAGTGAAATTGCGGTGATCAGCGTTGACAGGTGTTCTTGGTTGAGGGTTTTCTCTAATTTTGCTTTTTGGACATCTATTATTTGTTGATATTTGTTGATCCGATAATGTGCGTCCGTAATCATTAATTTGACCATTCGTCTTCCACATTGTTCGGCCAATTTCCATCCCATTGGGCAGTTGACTGGTGGCTTGTATCTTACACTGTTTGGTAGGATTGAATGACGAAGGCACTCATGGAGAAAGAATAATTGTTCTCTGGTGGATCCTTGCCTTTTGGCGAAGTCTTCCCACTTTCGAACAGAGAGAAGCGTATCCCGCTCGTAAGATTTAGATATGATAGAGAAGATTTGTAGCTCAGGTGGATAATTTTGATGTGGTTTTGTTCTCTGAGCTGGATAGTTAGTTTGCGAAGCTTTCATCACCTTACTGGGTGACATCTTCAGCGCATACTTCAAATTGAAGTGAGCTTTTAGGTTTCTCCACGAGTTTATTAATCATTCCTCCTGGTGACCTTGGACGTGATTGGTTGTTTATGTATGTTTTCACACCTTCTAGGTTACTTGTGTTGGAACTGATTGTTTCTGTGACTTGAACTTTGGCCAATCGTGTGTGAAGTTTCTTTCTTATTGGTTGATAAATTTTGTCTATCTCGATGTGTCTATTGATTGATGATTCACTGGAATGCCAAGCTTCTAAAAATTCTCTAGCATTCTTGTTATTTCCTTTGTCTAATATTTGAACGTTGTCCCAGTCGAATTGATGTCCGTGGTTGTCTGTGTGTAGTGAAATGAGGGAGTGTATATCATGTCTTTTGACGGCTAGCTTATGTTCGTGGATACGAAGACGAAGGGGACGTCCACTTTGGCCAATGTAGTGTTTTTCACAGTTGTTACAGTTTATTTTGTAGATGATGTTGGTTTTGTCTTCTTTTGCTGTTGAGTCTTTTGGTTGACATAGAATTGAGTGCAGCGACTTTGTTGGTTTGTGTACGACGTCAATTCCTAAAGGTTTGAAGAGTCTTTTAGTGATTTCTGAGATATCCTTTATATATGGTAAGGCGATTTTCTTTGTGTTTTCCTTGGTGGCTTTTGTTTTGGTAGGTTGGCTTGGGGGTATATGTCTCTTGATGAAATTCCGGGGATATCCATTCTTTTGGAAGACGTCCATGAGATACTTTTCTTCAATTTTTCTTAAGGTGGGAGTGCTGCAGTGAGTCCTTGCTCTCTTGAATAGTGTTTGTATGCAGTTCCTTTTGTGTGCTATTGGGTTGTTGCTGTTGTAATTCAGTATTTGGTCTGTGTGAGTTGATTTCCTATAAACTTGAGTTTCTAATTCTCCTGTAGTTGTTCGCCTGACTAAGACGTCCAAAAATGGTATTTTGTTCTCGGATTCCTCTTCTCTTGTGAATTTGATGTCGTTGAAGACGTTGTTTATTAAGTTGTGAGTTTTGTCTAATTCGTTTCTTTTGATTATTACAAATGTGTCGTCGACGTAGCGTATCCAAATCTTGGGTTTGATCTTTGGTAGAATTATGTTTTCGAGTCTTTGCATCACTGCTTCTGCAATCAAACCTGATATTGGCGATCCCATGGGTGTTCCTTTGACTTGTTCATATATTTGGCCGTTGAATTGGAAGTATGTTGTTAGGCATAGATTTATGCATTCCATCCAGCTTGTGTGTTGCATTTTTGATTGTTGTGGAAGTTGTTCGTCGTTGCTAAGTAATTGCTCCAGCAAAAGAAGACAAAACCAACATCATCTACAAAATAAACTGTAACAACTGTGAAAAACACTACATTGGCCAAAGTGGACGTCCCCTTCGTCTTCGTATCCACGAACATAAGCTAGCCGTCAAAAGACATGTTATACACTCCCTCATTTCACTACACACAGACAACCACGGACATCAATTCGACTGGGACAACGTTCAAATATTAGACAAAGGAAATAACAAGAATGCTAGAGAATTTTTAGAAGCTTGGCATTCCAGTGAATCATCAATCAATAGACACATCGAGATAGACAAAATTTATCAACCAATAAGAAAGAAACTTCACACACGATTGGCCAAAGTTCAAGTCACAGAAACAATCAGTTCCAACACAAGTAACCTAGAAGGTGTGAAAACATACATAAACAACCAATCACGTCCAAGGTCACCAGGAGGAATGATTAATAAACTCGTGGAGAAACCTAAAAGCTCACTTCAATTTGAAGTATGCGCTGAAGATGTCACCCAGTAAGGTGATGAAAGCTTCGCAAACTAACTATCCAGCTCAGAGAACAAAACCACATCAAAATTATCCACCTGAGCTACAAATCTTCTCTATCATATCTAAATCTTACGAGCGGGATACGCTTCTCTCTGTTCGAAAGTGGGAAGACTTCGCCAAAAGGCAAGGATCCACCAGAGAACAATTATTCTTTCTCCATGAGTGCCTTCGTCATTCAATCCTACCAAACAGTGTAAGATACAAGCCACCAGTCAACTGCCCAATGGGATGGAAATTGGCCGAACAATGTGGAAGACGAATGGTCAAATTAATGATTACGGACGCACATTATCGGATCAACAAATATCAACAAATAATAGATGTCCAAAAAGCAAAATTAGAGAAAACCCTCAACCAAGAACACCTGTCAACGCTGATCACCGCAATTTCACTGTCAAGTGGAAAACACAGAGAACAAAGACGAAGAGTCCTCAAAACCAAGCTAGCCAAGATTAGAAAACAACAACCAGACAATACGCCCATAGACTGCGTAGTCAACCTATCAAAACAACCACTATCAAAAATGGAACAACAACTACTACAAAAAGGATTAAACTACAACACCGGAGATGCTTCAAAAACTGATTTCTTCGCTGCCCTTGAATCATTACTCAAATCATCAAACTTGAACGAGGAAACACAGGAAGAGATACGCCAAACAATTGTACCAATGGTCAAACAGAAAAGACAACACACACAACTCAACTCTCAAGAACTAAAGGCCCTCAAAAAGCTGAAAAATAGGAAGGACATCGTCATTTTACCAGCCGACAAAGGAAGAACAACAGTAGTCATGGACAGAGAAGAATACACCAAGAAAGCTGAAGAACTACTCAAAGATGAAGATGTATATCAACAACTCCCAACAAATCCCATACAAACATTGGACAACCGCATCCAAAGGACCTTAAACAAGCTCAGCAAAACTGGACAGATCACAAAACAAGACCAATGGCGAATGAAATCCAATGGACCAGTCCTACCTCGATTCTACGGCAGACCCAAAATACACAAGGCAAATATCCCGTTACGACCAATTGTATCACTCCCAGGAACTCCAACATATAATTTGTCCAAGGAATTATACAGAAAACTAAAACACCTAACGGAATCCTGTGATCACTCCATCAACTCTGCTATCCAATTCCTAGAGAAAATCAGAGACATCCAAATAGATGAACAAGAAATAATGGTATCCTTCGACGTGACAGCATTATATACCTCTATCGGACAAAAACTAGCAAAAGAAACCATGGAGCAATTACTTAGCAACGACGAACAACTTCCACAACAATCAAAAATGCAACACACAAGCTGGATGGAATGCATAAATCTATGCCTAACAACATACTTCCAATTCAACGGCCAAATATATGAACAAGTCAAAGGAACACCCATGGGATCGCCAATATCAGGTTTGATTGCAGAAGCAGTGATGCAAAGACTCGAAAACATAATTCTACCAAAGATCAAACCCAAGATTTGGATACGCTACGTCGACGACACATTTGTAATAATCAAAAGAAACGAATTAGACAAAACTCACAACTTAATAAACAACGTCTTCAACGACATCAAATTCACAAGAGAAGAGGAATCCGAGAACAAAATACCATTTTTGGACGTCTTAGTCAGGCGAACAACTACAGGAGAATTAGAAACTCAAGTTTATAGGAAATCAACTCACACAGACCAAATACTGAATTACAACAGCAACAACCCAATAGCACACAAAAGGAACTGCATACAAACACTATTCAAGAGAGCAAGGACTCACTGCAGCACTCCCACCTTAAGAAAAATTGAAGAAAAGTATCTCATGGACGTCTTCCAAAAGAATGGATATCCCCGGAATTTCATCAAGAGACATATACCCCCAAGCCAACCTACCAAAACAAAAGCCACCAAGGAAAACACAAAGAAAATCGCCTTACCATATATAAAGGATATCTCAGAAATCACTAAAAGACTCTTCAAACCTTTAGGAATTGACGTCGTACACAAACCAACAAAGTCGCTGCACTCAATTCTATGTCAACCAAAAGACTCAACAGCAAAAGAAGACAAAACCAACATCATCTACAAAATAAACTGTAACAACTGTGAAAAACACTACATTGGCCAAAGTGGACGTCCCCTTCGTCTTCGTATCCACGAACATAAGCTAGCCGTCAAAAGACATGATATACACTCCCTCATTTCACTACACACAGACAACCACGGACATCAATTCGACTGGGACAACGTTCAAATATTAGACAAAGGAAATAACAAGAATGCTAGAGAATTTTTAGAAGCTTGGCATTCCAGTGAATCATCAATCAATAGACACATCGAGATAGACAAAATTTATCAACCAATAAGAAAGAAACTTCACACACGATTGGCCAAAGTTCAAGTCACAGAAACAATCAGTTCCAACACAAGTAACCTAGAAGGTGTGAAAACATACATAAACAACCAATCACGTCCAAGGTCACCAGGAGGAATGATTAATAAACTCGTGGAGAAACCTAAAAGCTCACTTCAATTTGAAGTATGCGCTGAAGATGTCACCCAGTAAGGTGATGAAAGCTTCGCAAACTAACTATCCAGCTCAGAGAACAAAACCACATCAAAATTATCCACCTGAGCTACAAATCTTCTCTATCATATCTAAATCTTACGAGCGGGATACGCTTCTCTCTGTTCGAAAGTGGGAAGACTTCGCCAAAAGGCAAGGATCCACCAGAGAACAATTATTCTTTCTCCATGAGTGCCTTCGTCATTCAATCCTACCAAACAGTGTAAGATACAAGCCACCAGTCAACTGCCCAATGGGATGGAAATTGGCCGAACAATGTGGAAGACGAATGGTCAAATTAATGATTACGGACGCACATTATCGGATCAACAAATATCAACAAATAATAGATGTCCAAAAAGCAAAATTAGAGAAAACCCTCAACCAAGAACACCTGTCAACGCTGATCACCGCAATTTCACTGTCAAGTGGAAAACACAGAGAACAAAGACGAAGAGTCCTCAAAACCAAGCTAGCCAAGATTAGAAAACAACAACCAGACAATACGCCCATAGACTGCGTAGTCAACCTATCAAAACAACCACTATCAAAAATGGAACAACAACTTCTACAAAAAGGATTAAACTACAACACCGGAGATGCTTCAAAAACTGATTTCTTCGCTGCCCTTGAATCATTACTCAAATCATCAAACTTGAACGAGGAAACACAGGAAGAGATACGCCAAACAATTGTACCAATGGTCAAACAGAAAAGACAACACACACAACTCAACTCTCAAGAACTAAAGGCCCTCAAAAAGCTGAAAAATAGGAAGGACATCGTCATTTTACCAGCCGACAAAGGAAGAACAACAGTAGTCATGGACAGAGAAGAATACAACAAGAAAGCTGAAGAACTACTCAAAGATGAAGATGTATATCAACAACTCCCAACAAATCCCATACAAACATTGGACAACCGCATCCAAAGGACCTTAAACAAGCTCAGCAAGACTGGACAGATCACAAAACAAGACCAATGGCGAATGAAATCCAATGGACCAGTCCTACCTCGATTCTACGGCAGACCCAAAATACACAAGGCAAATATCCCGTTACGACCAATTGTATCACTCCCAGGAACTCCAACATATAATTTGTCCAAGGAATTATACAGAAAACTAAAACACCTAACGGAATCCTGTGATCACTCCATCAACTCTGCTATCCAATTCCTAGAGAAAATCAGAGACATCCAAATAGATGAACAAGAAATAATGGTATCCTTCGACGTGACAGCATTATATACCTCTATCGGACAAAAACTAGCAAAAGAAACCATGGAGCAATTACTTAGCAACGACGGACAACTTCCACAACAATCAAAAATACAACACACAAGCTGGATGGAATGCATAAATCTATGCCTAACAACATACTTCCAATTCAACGGCCAAATATATGAACAAGTCAAAGGAACACCCATGGGATCGCCAATATCAGGTTTGATTGCAGAAGCAGTGATGCAAAGACTCGAAAACATAATTCTACCAAAGATCAAACCCAAGATTTGGATACGCTACGTCGACGACACATTTGTAATAATCAAAAGAAACGAATTAGACAAAACTCACAACTTAATAAACAACGTCTTCAACGACATCAAATTCACAAGAGAAGAGGAATCCGAGAACAAAATACCATTTTTGGACGTCTTAGTCAAGCGAACAACTACAGGAGAATTAGAAACTCAAGTTTATAGGAAATCAACTCACACAGACCAAATACTGAATTACAACAGCAACAACCCAATAGCACACAAAAGGAACTGCATACAAACACTATTCAAGAGAGCAAGGACTCACTGCAGCACTCCCACCTTAAGAAAAATTGAAGAAAAGTATCTCATGGACGTCTTCCAAAAGAATGGATATCCCCGGAATTTCATCAAGAGACATATACCCCCAAGCCAACCTACCAAAACAAAAGCCACCAAGGAAAACACAAAGAAAATCGCCTTACCATATATAAAGGATATCTCAGAAATCACTAAAAGACTCTTCAAACCTTTAGGAATTGACGTCGTACACAAACCAACAAAGTCGCTGCACTCAATTCTATGTCAACCAAAAGACTCAACAGCAAAAGAAGACAAAACCAACATCATCTACAAAATAAACTGTAACAACTGTGAAAAACACTACATTGGCCAAAGTGGACGTCCCCTTCGTCTTCGTATCCACGAACATAAGCTAGCCGTCAAAAGACATGATATACACTCCCTCATTTCACTACACACAGACAACCACGGACATCAATTCGACTGGGACAACGTTCAAATATTAGACAAAGGAAATAACAAGAATGCTAGAGAATTTTTAGAAGCTTGGCATTCCAGTGAATCATCAATCAATAGACACATCGAGATAGACAAAATTTATCAACCAATAAGAAAGAAACTTCACACACGATTGGCCAAAGTTCAAGTCACAGAAACAATCAGTTCCAACACAAGTAACCTAGAAGGTGTGAAAACATACATAAACAACCAATCACGTCCAAGGTCACCAGGAGGAATGATTAATAAACTCGTGGAGAAACCTAAAAGCTCACTTCAATTTGAAGTATGCGCTGAAGATGTCACCCAGTAAGGTGATGAAAGCTTCGCAAACTAACTATCCAGCTCAGAGAACAAAACCACATCAAAATTATCCACCTGAGCTACAAATCTTCTCTATCATATCTAAATCTTACGAGCGGGATACGCTTCTCTCTGTTCGAAAGTGGGAAGACTTCGCCAAAAGGCAAGGATCCACCAGAGAACAATTATTCTTTCTCCATGAGTGCCTTCGTCATTCAATCCTACCAAACAGTGTAAGATACAAGCCACCAGTCAACTGCCCAATGGGATGGAAATTGGCCGAACAATGTGGAAGACGAATGGTCAAATTAATGATTACGGACGCACATTATCGGATCAACAAATATCAACAAATAATAGATGTCCAAAAAGCAAAATTAGAGAAAACCCTCAACCAAGAACACCTGTCAACGCTGATCACCGCAATTTCACTGTCAAGTGGAAAACACAGAGAACAAAGACGAAGAGTCCTCAAAACCAAGCTAGCCAAGATTAGAAAACAACAACCAGACAATACGCCCATAGACTGCGTAGTCAACCTATCAAAACAACCACTATCAAAAATGGAACAACAACTACTACAAAAAGGATTAAACTACAACACCGGAGATGCTTCAAAAACTGATTTCTTCGCTGCCCTTGAATCATTACTCAAATCATCAAACTTGAACGAGGAAACACAGGAAGAGATACGCCAAACAATTGTACCAATGGTCAAACAGAAAAGACAACACACACAACTCAACTCTCAAGAACTAAAGGCCCTCAAAAAGCTGAAAAATAGGAAGGACATCGTCATTTTACCAGCCGACAAAGGAAGAACAACAGTAGTCATGGACAGAGAAGAATACACCAAGAAAGCTGAAGAACTACTCAAAGATGAAGATGTATATCAACAACTCCCAACAAATCCCATACAAACATTGGACAACCGCATCCAAAGGACCTTAAACAAGCTCAGCAAGACTGGACAGATCACAAAACAAGACCAATGGCGAATGAAATCCAATGGACCAGTCCTACCTCGATTCTACGGCAGACCCAAAATACACAAGGCAAATATCCCGTTACGACCAATTGTATCACTCCCAGGAACTCCAACATATAATTTGTCCAAGGAATTATACAGAAAACTAAAACACCTAACGGAATCCTGTGATCACTCCATCAACTCTGCTATCCAATTCCTAGAGAAAATCAGAGACATCCAAATAGATGAACAAGAAATAATGGTATCCTTCGACGTGACAGCATTATATACCTCTATCGGACAAAAACTAGCAAAAGAAACCATGGAGCAATTACTTAGCAACGACGAACAACTTCCACAACAATCAAAAATGCAACACACAAGCTGGATGGAATGCATAAATCTATGCCTAACAACATACTTCCAATTCAACGGCCAAATATATGAACAAGTCAAAGGAACACCCATGGGATCGCCAATATCAGGTTTGATTGCAGAAGCAGTGATGCAAAGACTCGAAAACATAATTCTACCAAAGATCAAACCCAAGATTTGGATACGCTACGTCGACGACACATTTGTAATAATCAAAAGAAACGAATTAGACAAAACTCACAACTTAATAAACAACGTCTTCAACGACATCAAATTCACAAGAGAAGAGGAATCCGAGAACAAAATACCATTTTTGGACGTCTTAGTCAGGCGAACAACTACAGGAGAATTAGAAACTCAAGTTTATAGGAAATCAACTCACACAGACCAAATACTGAATTACAACAGCAACAACCCAATAGCACACAAAAGGAACTGCATACAAACACTATTCAAGAGAGCAAGGACTCACTGCAGCACTCCCACCTTAAGAAAAATTGAAGAAAAGTATCTCATGGACGTCTTCCAAAAGAATGGATATCCCCGGAATTTCATCAAGAGACATATACCCCCAAGCCAACCTACCAAAACAAAAGCCACCAAGGAAAACACAAAGAAAATCGCCTTACCATATATAAAGGATATCTCAGAAATCACTAAAAGACTCTTCAAACCTTTAGGAATTGACGTCGTACACAAACCAACAAAGTCGCTGCACTCAATTCTATGTCAACCAAAAGACTCAACAGCAAAAGAAGACAAAACCAACATCATCTACAAAATAAACTGTAACAACTGTGAAAAACACTACATTGGCCAAAGTGGACGTCCCCTTCGTCTTCGTATCCACGAACATAAGCTAGCCGTCAAAAGACATGATATACACTCCCTCATTTCACTACACACAGACAACCACGGACATCAATTCGACTGGGACAACGTTCAAATATTAGACAAAGGAAATAACAAGAATGCTAGAGAATTTTTAGAAGCTTGGCATTCCAGTGAATCATCAATCAATAGACACATCGAGATAGACAAAATTTATCAACCAATAAGAAAGAAACTTCACACACGATTGGCCAAAGTTCAAGTCACAGAAACAATCAGTTCCAACACAAGTAACCTAGAAGGTGTGAAAACATACATAAACAACCAATCACGTCCAAGGTCACCAGGAGGAATGATTAATAAACTCGTGGAGAAACCTAAAAGCTCACTTCAATTTGACGTATGCGCTGAAGATGTCACCCAGTAAGGTGATGAAAGCTTCGCAAACTAACTATCCAGCTCAGAGAACAAAACCACATCAACATTAACATGTCCACCCTGGCCCGCCTCAAAGATCTCAACTGCTGGTAGTGTGAAGAGACAATGGCATTTCAATATTTAACTACAGAAAGTACACTAGTTCCCAGACCAACATAATAATACTTAGTAATTATGTAGGTTCAATACTTGAAATTAGATTGTCATTAAAATACTTAAAATGATTAAAATACTTATGCGGCAAATGTTCTCTTGGTTTACCGCTCTTATTTCCCTTATAACACTCAGTTACTGAGCCTAATGTATTCTTTGATAGTACGAATTATGACACTGATTATGCTCTTATTATACATAGATTGATTTACTTTACGACTACCTGTAGTACTAACTACCCTTCTGTAGTATTGTTAACCAAATGCTGAAATTTTGTTGGTTCTGTTAATATCTTTTTATAATATATGTAGACAGGTTACTTTGCAATGTCAAATGTTTACTATATATAAGACTGTCATGATAATTTAGCACACTAAGTCCTGCCAACCGACCTTACCTTCAGTTCATACTACCTACATCGAACCCTAACTATAGTGTTCTGATGAATCTTGCTCCACTATTCACAAAACCTATTCATTTTATTCTTTAAGTTTTTAACTTCTTATAAAGTAATCTGTTCGTTAGGATGCATGCACAAAGATGTACGTGGAGACCTATTGGAAGCATTCATTAAGAAAGCTAGGGAGATGGAATATGGGATACGAACATGTCTGGTACCAAGCAATATATTTGCGGTAGCCATAATAATCGTAGTCTCAGAGCCTAACATCAAAAAGGAGGGAGAGTGGTGCTAGCTGATCAGTAGATATGGTGGCGGTCACTAAGGTGAATCGCCCCATTCTGCAGGAACAGCAATTTGAAGGCTCGAGATATTTCTGATTTTTATGAGGGCATAGATCTTTATCTTGAAAAAGATGATGGGCGCCTTGGCAGATCATGCTTCTGCCTTTAAATATATACCATTCGCTCAGCCTATTGTTGAGATGCGACCATGTGGGCTCTGCACAGATTTATGGGGCATCTTATAAACTAACTTGCTGTCCATTGTCGGATCTTTAAATACCACTTCACAATGTCTTATCTCATTTATTTTCTAATAACGTCTTTACTTGATCCTCACCATATCCCATTAAACCTAACATTTTATAGCTCTTTATGAATGTGATTCGAATTATTCTATTCCCATTCTCTGTAGGGTACGGTTGGGCACCAAATGCACAAAAAGGCATAAAATATAAAAAAACCGGCATAAGGAAAAAATGTACTAAAACCAAAAGTGGACATCATGATAGTGCGAACTGTACAGGAAGCATTATATATTGCAAATGAACGTTGTCAGCCTAGGGAGTTTCCTTTAATAATGCATTTATTAGTGATACTTGGACTTACCCATTTCATTACACTTTATTGATTCACCTTAGCACCTTTAATTTTTTAAAACAGCTTTCAATCCCTTGTAAACGTTGTACTTACCTCAATATTGGTTGGTTATCGTATGCCGACAACCATGGGATGAAAACGAAACGAAGTCGATTTTCCCACTCAACCTGGAGGACAATTGTACAATTCAATAACTATACAGCCTAGTTCAGACAATGAGTGTATTTATATATATATATCAAATATTTAACTGTTGAAACATTATTAACTTGTAGACAATCTAGGATTTGACATTATACCATACTTGATCGTGCCTGTAAAAATGGCATGCATTTTCATGTAAATTTATATGACTACATGAGAATATGCATTATTATTATTACTTGTAACGATGTGTCTGATGTTAAGCATGACATGGTTGATGTTACTGTTTCGCCGTCTAGGGACAATAGGAACATCAAACTCCCTAAATTTGAACCACGGTGTTTCGACGGAAACCCAGCTGATTATTTACAGTTTGTAAAGGAGTTTGAAATCATGTTGAGTAGTTTTTTGTTAAGTGATGAATTGAAATTGATGTATTTGATGAGGTACTGCGCTGGAGTTGCTTCAAGAGCTATACAGTGCTGTAAGCTCATGCCCCCTACTGAGGGATACTCTAAGGCCAGGAATATACTGCGTCAAAGATTTGGAAGACCTTCGATGATTGTAAGGAAATTATTTGAGGCTGTTAAGGGTGACGGTGGTCAATTAAAAGATGACTCCAAGGCACTCTCTGAGTTTTTGGATAATCTGATGACTTACAAGAATGCATTGGTTTCGATGAATTGCATGAGTGACCCCAACTCGAGTTCAGTCCCAGAGGTAACAACGAGACGCGTATCTACTCGACTGCAAAGGAAGTGGGTGAAGATAAGCTCTCGTATAGAGGATGAAGGTATTGAGCCAAAGTTTGATGACATTCTGAAACTAGTAAAAGATAGTGTCAATCAATCCGTGAGCAAGTTTGCCAGTATATTGCATCTCACCCCTAGAATAGAGCAGTCTGAGGGCAAAACCAAATCATCGATGACGAATAGGCCTCAGAGAGGTGGATATCGAGAAGCGTTTGTGGTGCCTAGTAATGCATATAGACTAAGTGAGTGTAACAGCTTTCGTAGTACATCCTCAACAGATAAGTTACAAGATGCAAAACAAACACGGTTGTGTTTTACACGTTTGCAAGAAGTGCATACAAAGGTGAGCTGTGAATCAGTGAGCAAGTTTAGTGATAAGCTAAATGTGAAATCAAGGTCTGACTCCGAATTGTGTGACGGTGACGGTGTGATCGAGAAGTCTGTAGTTGCAACTGGTAAGCCATTGTTGAATAGAGTGTCACAGAAGAGAGTTACAGTCTCAGAGGACAGTTCTGACTGCACAAGTTTACAAGGTATCACTAGTCAGAGTGAAGATATAAAACCTCTAAGGATTTCTGAGGAGGAGACAAAATTGTCCCCTTCTGTTATTAAAGAGTTTGAAAATGATGAAATTGACGGTAAGGTGAATATTCGTAATAATGATCATGATACTTCACATTTGTCTTTGGTTGATCATGATGAGATGAGGGGAATGCCTACTACTGCTAAGTTAAATAAAGGTTCTGTACAAGTTGAACGTGATGTAGAATTGAATGCAGATGCACTTGCAGAAGTTATGGATACTTCTGAGACCGTCAGTGTAATTGATTAGCGTTAAGCCCACCTATCATCAGATGATAGTGCTAAACCGGAGCTAATAGTAAAAGATAGAATTGGTGGTAATCTTGCAGTTAGACAACTTTCTGAAAGCCGGGCAACGGTGGCTTCTTATCCGTCGCTAAGTTCATCAACTTGTGTCACTCAGTCGTCGTTAATGTTGTCATCCCCAATGAGAAAGACACCCATCAACTCAAGTATCTTGTGCGATGACTTTGATAGTATTGGTGCATTTGAAAGGACGGAAGATATTGCACAGTTTAGTGAGGATAAGCTAAGTGTGTACGAGAGGGTAATTGTTAAATTGACTTGCATGAATAAAGGTATTTCAAGTTCCAAATTACTATTTGAATGCGATTATCTTTGGTGTAAATTACTCTGTTTCTGTACTTGGTTGATGAGATATGTCGTGTGTTTGTTCGTCATCTATATTCTACGATACAATGACATGGGTGTGTTGCCGTTCAGATTTGAGGATATAGCTCATAGAAGGAAGTCAGCAAATGAACTCTCCGACGATTTTCCAACCTAGAGCGTCAACCTGAGAAGGGTTGTAGGCGTACTGCTGTAAGTCCTACAATTCTTCAAAGGGTAGCACATCAATGAGCAGTCCAATGTGCTTGGTGTGTGATTTTGTACATGTGTTCATATCGTATATACTGAATTGGTATCATCTGTCATCTAGCTGTTGGTAATTTTGTTTGTGTCCGGACGACTTTCACTTGTCTCATCAACCTGAGATGGAATGTAGGCGTACTGCTGTAAGTCCTACAGTTCTTCAAGGGTAATTCGTCATGGCGGAATCCACAGCATTTGGTGTATTGATTGTACATATGTTTGTGTTAAATAATTGTGTGAGTTCCAATTATTGTAATTGTTGGTTAATCTTGTTTGTGTCCGGACATTCCGCAACTTACAATCGTCAAAGTGACAAAGGTTGCAGGCGTACTGGTGTAAGTCCTGCACCTCTTCAAAGGAATTCAATCTAGACACGATCTGCGAGTTTGTGTGTACTGTTTGTATATATGTGTGGTGTGTCATATCGATTGGTGATTTTGGATTCATTGTGTTTACTCGTTGTTTTCGTGCCTTGTTGTTATTGCATAATTTTGTGAAAATTTTCGTCGTGCTTACTTCTGAAGTTGTTTCGAGTCTTCCACATCCGTGAATGAACTGATTGATGTTAAAGACAGCAGATGGGTCGTATACGCCAGGGAGGCTAGGCTATTGTTGAGAATGACATGCACACGGAGATAATGATTAACTGTAGTCCTACACGCCGGGGAGCGAGAGTGTAGATGACTGAGGCTCGCATGCGTCACCACTACTAGAACTGAGGCAGAATGAGTGACAAGCGATTGCAGTGGTAATTGATAGTGAGTAGATAAGAGGATGTGCATAGGGTATCATGGGGTGCTGCTATGGTCACGTTGCATTTTGCAAGGGTCATTCTAGCAAGCGGCGATTGTGTTTCAAGATGTCAAGAGGATGCCTTTAACTGGAAGGCGCAGGTCGTCGTTGATGTGTGAGATTGTGCTGTGGGTATGCTTGTGGTGTGTTGGCTTTTCTATTTGTTTTCCATTTCAGCTCTGTCCGTGTGACCCAGGTTCTCGCAATGGCATCCAAGTCAACGTGTATTGGTCGTGATGGAAAATGGGGATGGATCCGATTTTGCCGGGGAGTGTCAATGTAGTTGAAGATTGAACGATCAATTCTTGGTTGTTTGCTCAAAACCAACTTCCCCAATTTTCGCGGAGGCATCAATACGACAGTCATCGTCTCATCGGTCACCGATCAGAAAGAGGTCAGGAGAAAACCGTCAGAAGTGATTTATTATTGTAATATTTGTTCATAAACCTTAGTTGTAAAGTTGGCCATATGCTGGTGTTAGAATAAATAACTATCGAGTCGCCAATCTGTGTTCTGGTTTTTGCGTCCGTTCGTACTAAGCGTTTCTGAGAGGTTTCGAGGAGCAGAGTGAGTCTCAGCGTAGCAAGAGGTGGGCATTAACGGTTTACGATACGTGGGTGACTTAGGCTTTCAGTAGCTTCTGGCATTGAGAAATTCCGTTGCTGTCGGAGGATTAGAATGCGCTCGCAGTTCAATGGCATTTCCAGGCGAGTTTCTGGTGATAGTCAAGGAAACAATTAGTTTATCTGATAGATCTAGCACCTCCTTCGTTTTCCCCCTTCGGTTATCTCGTTTCCCCGTCACATTTTACTTGTTTTACTTTTTTCATCTCCTTCAAAGAAATCAACCCAGTTATCGTAAAATCATCTTTTGTCTTCCTGCGTACACTACTTCACTCATCTCTTCAGTGATGCTCAGTTTCGCTGTACGTTATGCACTTTTGTGCTAGTTCCCCCATCCTTTTCCAGGTATTTAGTGAGGTGTCATTTTCAGCCTCGTGCTTCAGCTGAACCAAAATTTTGTTATAAGTCTAAATTCTCTATAGCTTTGAACTTGATATTGAAAATCTCTTGCACTAGACAGTGGCCTAAAAATACTCACCCTCTACCTGCTTTGTGTCCATCAATCGTAGCCTAGAATGCCCTTAGCCACTGCTCAGGTGTATATGAATTTTGCTGTGTCCATCTGGTGAAACTCACGCAATCTGGGAATGTTCTTTTGCCTCTATTTAACTGGTCATTAAAAACGTGGAAGTCAGCATATTGTTCTCCCTTATGATTCATTTTACCGAGAGCCTCCTCACATATGACTGCTTTTCTCTTTGTTTATCCGCTCCCAGTCTGACATCCGTATAACTCACTAGGGGCTCGACGTCGTTGTTCGGAGTTTTGTTCCTTACTGCTGGCAGTTATCTGCAAAAGTTCTTCTTCCCCAATTTGCTTTCTTCACTTGTAGCGTATGCTCCGGGGTTCAATCCCCGGCCGACGTTTTCCTTTGCCTCGCTAAGCCAGAAATAATGCTGGTAAACAGGAAAGGTTGGGCATGGAGCTAGCAACCCCATCCTGTAAAATTAAACACTGCTGCAGAAACTTCAGATCTCTAGCTTGAGGCCCTATGTTCCACTGGGAACGAGAAGGAAAAAAGATTCCCCTCTTCTTTGTTGAAAATTACTATTGTGTCCTAGAGCAGATCAATTCAAACTCTATGACAGCCTTAGATGCTACTGCTAGTTTGTTATATCCCCACTCTCAGCAGGCTGTTGTCTTTCATCGATAAGACGCCTCCATTTATCAATCTTGAGAGCCCGCACACTCTACCCTCACAGAATCCTAACACTTTTGTGACTTATCTTCTGACACTTCTCAGTGTTTGAGCTGCATTGTCTGCGCTGGCATTCTTAGTCCCGGCGTTTGCTTATCGTTTCATCGAAGGAAAACGCAATGGGCAAATAGGTATCTGGAGTCTATCATTAGCCACACCATTCACCTCCCCACTACTCTTGTGGCCAATAAGTTAACTCCCAGTATGTTCTGTGCTAGTCAACTTCTACGTATGATTAGGGAGCATATTATTTCGTGAAAATTTGAACTCCGAACTAAAATCACAGGGCCGAAAGTACACTAATAGTTTCGGAAGGCTCAACCAAACCGATGGAAACAAATAAAATTTACTGATGAATGGTTAACAGTGGTAATTTAATAATGATTTCCTCATGAATCACTTGCTTTATGTTATCAACGATTAGAAACACTATGGTCAATACCAAATTTCATGGGTATTTATATGAAGCCCAAGGTGGAGTGTAAGACAAGTGTCGTAAACCCATAATGCCCACCTCTTGCTACGCTGAGACCCACTCTGCTCCTCGAAACCTCTCAGAAACGCTTAGTACGAACGGACGCAAAAACCAGAACACAGATTGGCGACTCGATAGTTATTTATTCTAACACCAGCATATGGCCAACTTTACAACTAAGGTTTATGAACAAATATTACAATAATAAATCACTTTTTTTTTCTGACGGTTTTCTCCTGACCTCTTTCTGATCGGTGACCGATGAGACGATGACTGTCGTATTGATGCCTCCGCGAAAATTGGGGAAGTTGGTTTTGAGCAAACAACCAAGAATTGATCGTTCAATCTTCAACTACATTGACACTCCCCGGCAAAATCGGATCCATCCCCATTTTCCATCACGACCAATACACGTTGACTTGGATGCCATTGCGAGAACCTGGGTCACACGGACAGAGCTGAAATGGAAAACAAATAGAAAAGCCAACACACCACAAGCATACCCACAGCACAATCTCACACATCAACGACGACCTGCGCCTTCCAGTTAAAGGCATCCTCTTGACATCTTGAAACACAATCGCCGCTTGCTAGAATGACCCTTGCAAAATGCAGCGTGACCATAGCAGCACCCCATGATACCCTATGCACATCCTCTTATCTACTCACTATCAATTACCACTGCAATCGCTTGTCACTCATTCTGCCTCAGTTCTAGTAGTGGTGACGCATGCGAGCCTCAGTCATCTACACTCTCGCTCCCCGGCGTGTAGGACTACAGTTAATCATTATCTCCGTGTGCATGTCATTCTCAACAATAGCCTAGCCTCCCTGGCGTATACGACCCATCTGCTGTCTTTAACATCAATCAGTTCATTCACGGATGTGGAAGACTCGAAACAACTTCAGAAGTAAGCACGACGAAAATTTTCACAAAATTATGCAATAACAACAAGGCACGAAAACAACGAGTAAACACAATGAATCCAAAATCACCAATCGATATGACACACCACACATATATACAAACAGTACACACAAACTCGCAGATCGTGTCTAGATTGAATTCCTTTGAAGAGGTGCAGGACTTACACCAGTACGCCTGCAACCTTTGTCACTTTGACGATTGTAAGTTGCGGAATGTCCGGACACAAACAAGATTAACCAACAATTACAATAATTGGAACTCACACAATTATTTAACACAAACATATGTACAATCAATACACCAAATGCTGTGGATTCCGCCATGACGAATTACCCTTGAAGAACTGTAGGACTTACAGCAGTACGCCTACATTCCATCTCAGGTTGATGAGACAAGTGAAAGTCGTCCGGACACAAACAAAATTACCAACAGCTAGATGACAGATGATACCAATTCAGTATATACGATATGAACACATGTACAAAATCACACACCAAGCACATTGGACTGCTCATTGATGTGCTACCCTTTGAAGAATTGTAGGACTTACAGCAGTACGCCTACAACCCTTCTCAGGTTGACGCTCTAGGTTGGAAAATCGTCGGAGAGTTCATTTGCTGACTTCCTTCTATGAGCTATATCCTCAAATCTGAACGGCAACACACCCATGTCATTGTATCGTAGAATATAGATGACGAACAAACACACGACATATCTCATCAACCAAGTACAGAAACAGAGTAATTTACACCAAAGATAATCGCATTCAAATAGTAATTTGGAACTTGAAATACCTTTATTCATGCAAGTCAATTTAACAATTACCCTCTCGTACACACTTAGCTTATCCTCACTAAACTGTGCAATATCTTCCGTCCTTTCAAATGCACCAATACTATCAAAGTCATCGCACAAGATACTTGAGTTGATGGGTGTCTTTCTCATTGGGGATGACAACATTAACAACGACTGAGTGACACAAGTTGATGAACTTAGCGACGGATAAGAAGCCACCGTTGCCCGGCTTTCAGAAAGTTGTCTAACTGCAAGATTACCACCAATTCTATCTTTTACTATTAGCTCCGGTTTAGCACTATCATCTGATGATAGGTGGGCTTAACGCTAATCAATTACACTGACGGTCTCAGAAGTATCCATAACTTCTGCAAGTGCATCTGCATTCAATTCTACATCACGTTCAACTTGTACAGAACCTTTATTTAACTTAGCAGTAGTAGGCATTCCCCTCATCTCATCATGATCAACCAAAGACAAATGTGAAGTATCATGATCATTATTACGAATATTCACCTTACCGTCAATTTCATCATTTTCAAACTCTTTAATAACAGAAGGGGACAATTTTGTCTCCTCCTCAGAAATCCTTAGAGGTTTTATATCTTCACTCTGACTAGTGATACCTTGTAAACTTGTGCAGTCAGAACTGTCCTCTGAGACTGTAACTCTCTTCTGTGACACTCTATTCAACAATGGCTTACCAGTTGCAACTACAGACTTCTCGATCACACCGTCACCGTCACACAATTCGGAGTCAGACCTTGATTTCACATTTAGCTTATCACTAAACTTGCTCACTGATTCACAGCTCACCTTTGTATGCACTTCTTGCAAACGTGTAAAACACAACCGTGTTTGTTTTGCATCTTGTAACTTATCTGTTGAGGATGTACTACGAAAGCTGTTACACTCACTTAGTCTATATGCATTACTAGGCACCACAAACGCTTCTCGATATCCACCTCTCTGAGGCCTATTCGTCATCGATGATTTGGTTTTGCCCTCAGACTGCTCTATTCTAGGGGTGAGATGCAATATACTGGCAAACTTGCTCACGGATTGATTGACACTATCTTTTACTAGTTTCAGAATGTCATCAAACTTTGGCTCAATACCTTCATCCTCTATACGAGAGCTTATCTTCACCCACTTCCTTTGCAGTCGAGTAGATACGCGTCTCGTTGTTACCTCTGGGACTGAACTCGAGTTGGGGTCACTCATGCAATTCATCGAAACCAATGCATTCTTGTAAGTCATCAGATTATCCAAAAACTCAGAGAGTGCCTTGGAGTCATCTTTTAATTGACCACCGTCACCCTTAACAGCCTCAAATAATTTCCTTACAATCATCGAAGGTCTTCCAAATCTTTGACGCAGTATATTCCTGGCCTTAGAGTATCCCTCAGTAGGGGGCATGAGCTTACAGCACTGTATAGCTCTTGAAGCAACTCCAGCGCAGTACCTCATCAAATACATCAATTTCAATTCATCACTTAACAAAAAACTACTCAACATGATTTCAAACTCCTTTACAAACTGTAAATAATCAGCTGGGTTTCCGTCGAAACACCGTGGTTCAAATTTAGGGAGTTTGATGTTCCTATTGTCCCTAGACGGCGAAACAGTAACATCAACCATGTCATGCTTAACATCAGACACATCGTTACAAGTAATAATAATAATGCATATTCTCATGTAGTCATATAAATTTACATGAAAATGCATGCCATTTTTACAGGCACGATCAAGTATGGTATAATGTCAAATCCTAGATTGTCTACAAGTTAATAATGTTTCAACAGTTAAATATTTGATATATATATATAAATACACTCATTGTCTGAACTAGGCTGTATAGTTATTGAATTGTACAATTGTCCTCCAGGTTGAGCGGGAAAATCGACTTCGTTTCGTTTTCATCCCGTGGTTGTCGGCATACGATAACCAACCAATATTGAGGTAAGTACAACGTTTACAAGGGATTGAAAGCTGTTTTAAAAAATTAAAGGTGCTAAGGTGAATCAATAAAGTGTAATGAAATGGGTAAGTCCAAGTATCACTAATAAATGCATTAATAAAGGAAACTCCCTAGGCTGACAACGTTCATTTGCAATGTATAATGCTTCCTATACAGTTCGCACTATCATGATGTCCACTTTTGGTTTTAATACATTTTTTCCTTATGCCGGTTTTTTTATATTTTATGCCTTTTTGTGCATTTGGTGCCCAACCGTACCCTACAGAGAATGGGAATAGAATAATTCGAATCACATTCATAAAGAGCTATAAAATGTTAGGTTTAATGGGATATAATGAGGATCAAGTAAAGACGTTATTAGAAAATGAATGAGATAAGACATTGTGAAGTGGTATTTAAAGATCCGACAATGGACAGCAAGTTAGTTTATAAGATGCCCCATAAATCTGTGCAGAGCCCACATGGTCGCATCTCAACAATAGGCTGAGCGAATGGTATATATTTAAAGGTAGAAGCATGATCTGTCAAGGCGTTCATTATTATCTTTTTCAAGATAAAGATCTAAGCCCTCATAAAAATCAGAAATATCTCGAGCCTTCAAATTGCTGTTCCTGCAGAATGGGGCGATTCACCTTAGTGACCCCCACCATATCTACTGATCAGCTAACGCCACCCTCCCTCCTTTTTTGATGTTAAGCTCTGAGACTATGATTATTATGGCTACCGCAAATATATTGCTTGGTACCAGACATGTTCGTACCTCATATTCCATCTCCCTAGCTTTCTTAATGAGTGCTTCCAATAGGTCTCCGCGTACATCTTTATGCATGCATCCTAATGAACAGATTACTTTACAAGAAGTTAAAACCTTAAAGAATAAAAAGAATAGGTTTTGTGAATAGTGAAGCAAGATTCAGCAGAACAATATAGTTAGGGATCAATGTAGGTAGTATGAACTGAAGGTAAGGTCGGTTGGCAGGACTTAGTGTACTAAATTATCATGACAGTCTTATATATAGTAAACATTTGACATTGCAAAGTAACCTGTCTACATATATTATAAAAAGATATTAACAGAACCAACAAAATTTCAGCATTTGGTTAACAATACTACAGAAGGGTAGTTAGTACTACAGGTAGTCGTAAAGTAAATCAATCTATGTATAATAAGAGCATAGTCAGTGTCATAATTCGTATTATCAAAGAATACATTAGGCTCAATAACTGAGTGTTATAAGGGAAACAAGAGCGGTAAAGCAAGAGAACATTTGCCGCATAGCTATTTTAATCATTTTAAGTATTTTAATGACAATCGAATTTCAAGTATTGAACCTACATAATTACTAAGTATTATTATGTTGGTCTGGGAACTAGTGTACTTTCCGTAGTTAAATATTGAAAAGCCATTGTCTCTCCACTCTACCAGCAGTTGAGATCTTTGAGGCGGGCTAGGGTGGACATGTTTATATGTTTTTCTAGGCTCCTTTTGAAACTGTCAGGCCTTTCACAGGATCTTATCTCAGAGGGTAGTTGGTTCCAAAGTTTGCAATATTTAATGGTGAAGAAGTTAGCTCTAGTGGTGAGTTTATGGGTGTTAACCTTGAGAAGGTAGTTGTGGTTGCGTAGTCCATACGATTTAGGATTAGCCCAGGTTATGGACGAGTTACTGTTACAGTGCTTTCTTATAACTTTGAATAAGAGAAATAAATTGCACTTCACTCTCCTTAACCATAAGGGCTCTAAGTCCAGTCGAATACATCTGTCAAGGTATTCTATTTGCTGACCATAGCCTAATATGCGTTTCGTAAGGAATCTTTGGACACTTTCAACTTTTTTTCTGTCTGCTGATTTAAAGCTACTGTATAAGTGGGCACAGTATTCAAGTTTGGGGCGAATGCATATCTTATATATGGCTAATCTGGCTTCTGGAGTGTAAAAGTTGCGTAGCACAAAGCCGGTTAGACGTTTACAATCAGATACCACCTTATTTGCATGTTCAGTAAAGGTAAGATCTGAGTATGTTATCCCGAGATCTGTGACTGTGTTTGTGTTTGAGACAAGGTCACCGTACATGTATAGACACATGCTAGGTTTCCAACGTCCGAAGTATGTTATCCCAGATTTAGCTGGATTGAACGTTAACTGCCACTTTTCACTCCAATTACATAGACTATTTAGGTCTTCTTGGATTTTACTAACAATATTCATATCATTATAGTCAAAATCATAGACAACTTTGAGGTCATCTGCAAAGAGGTATGGCTTGCCATACTTGATCATAGAGACAATATCATTTATGAATACAATGAATAGGGTAGGGCCAAGAACACTACCTTGTATCACGCCGCTGGTTATCGGTTTGGATGTTGATAAGTGATGGTTGACTTTAACTAACTGTTCTCTTCCTGTAAGAAAGGAAGTTATCCACTCAAGAAGCCTTCCACTTATTCCATAAGATAGGAGTTTCAGTATGAGTCTTTTATGTGGGACTTTATCAAAAGCTTTCCTAACATCTAGAAATAATGTTGCTGCCGAACGACCTTTGTCTACACATTCAGTAATGTGGTCGAAATAATCTAACTGGCACGTAATGCACGATCTTCTATTTAGGAAACCGTATTGGAAAGGGGATATTAAGTCATTCGAGAGCAAATACTGAACAATTTGCTTCTTTACAATCTTTTCCATCACACGTGAAACTACGGAAGTAATGTTGATGGGGCGGTAATTATCTATGTCCGCTGTAGGTCCGGTTTTGTGAATGGGTACAACGTAGGATTTCTTCCAGCTATTTGGATATGTTCCACTCCTTATCGAAGTTGAAAATATCTTGAGAAGAAGTAGATTCATGTCATTTCCACCATTTTTTAAGAGGACGGAAGACATTCCATCTGGGCCGGGAGTATTAGTAAGCTTAAGAGTTGTGATAGCTTTATCGATTTCTTGGGCGTTTAAGACTACATCGCTTAGACACTTTTCTGTTTTACGAGGGAAATCTATATCCTGGTCATTTTCTAGAGTGTACAGTTTGGCAAAGTGCGTGCTAAACACCTCACATATATCCTCAGCACTTTCGTGAGTAATGCCACCTAGGTGTATTATTTTTGGATATGTTGATTTGGAGTTAGTTAACCTACTTTTGAAGAGTTTGGCTATTTCTCCAGTGTTATGTGGCGACTGAATTGCCCGCGTTTCTTTATTCCTAAGACTTAGATTTTTTAACTCATGGATTCTAATGAGGATTGTTTTGATAGCGATTAACGACGATAAGTCGTCATGTCTATAGTAACTTAATGAATGCTTCCGCAAACTTCTTCTTAATGATATTGGAATAAAATCACCTTGAGGGATTTTGAATTTAATCAGTTTCACAGGCGCTATGACATCATTAACCGACTGTATATTGTCATAGAAGTTTTTAAGGACTTCCTCTAAGGAGTCATTGGTAAAGTAGGAATCCCAATTAGAGTATCTAATCAAGTCCTGATACAAGTCCCAATCAACCCGCGTGTATGGTCTTATAGGTGTCCGACTAACTTCGTTTCTGTGTATAGTTTCTGGGGAAATGTTAAACGAACATGCAACTATTTTATGATCGCTACCTGGGAATTCATGTCCCACATGAATTGTAGATGGTGCTACGTTGATCGTGAATATAAGATCAAGAATGTTATTGGACCTAGTGGGTACATTTATGTGTTGCGTCCATCCTCCAGTAATGATGGAATTAAGAAGATTATCATACCTCGAGGGTCCACGAAGTGTACGCCATGATATATCAGGCAAATTGAAGTCACCTCCAATTATATTATAACTGAAGGGGAGATTGGATGCAACACTAAATATGTTGCTGAGTACGTTATCGTATTCGCGGTTGGATGATGGCGGTCGGTATACGCACCCTATAAGGATAGGTTTACTTCTGAGAACTTTTATTTCGACCCACACCGAATCATTAAGTTGTGACAGAATAGGGTGACTAAAATGCGTTGCACAAATGGGTTGTTTAACGTATATGAGTGTTCCACCCCCACGACCTGTTTCCCTATCCCCTCGAAAAAGATTGTACTTATCAATTGATAAGCTACCATCCACAATGTCACTTGAGCACCAGGCTTCAGTGATCATGATCAGCGACGGATTGCATATAGAGGCTAACGTACATAATGCTAAATGTTTGTTAAGAACTGATCTAGCATTTATGAGGATGACGGATAGACTTTGACGAAGTGGTTTTAGTGTATGGGCAATATCATAATAAAATACTCTATGGTTATCAACTGAATATGTGCAGTCGTTATTGGATTCATTAATTACAACATTTTGATCACTAGAGACGGTTTCTTTAATTTGATAGTTAGGGATGGGTTGTGAAATGTCACTCGTGAGTAGTTGGTCGTTTAGATATTGCGTGCTATGGGAGATACTAGTATGATAATCTATGGTATTACTATTGGTATTAGGTGTGTATAAGATGTTTGCTATCTTTCGGGGAAGAAGCAGTTTCCCTGTTGTAAGGTGTTCGCTATACCAGCAAGGAATTGGTCTGATATCATGCGTGCTATGTGCATGATCCCAGGCGTTTCTGCCAGTTGTCGCTGGAGAAAATTTTGGTCATATGGGTTGGCTAGTGTCGTGTAATCTGCATAGTTATAACCGAAATGTGTGATCGGCGTGTTGTTGTGTGCATATGACTTAGATCCCTGTGTCTGATTAGAGTACTTCCTAGGCCATGATGAGCATTGTGCTGAAATTGGCATGTGACCCCTACTGAATGCATGAGAATTATGACAGGGCACTATACGCGTTTTTGGACTAACGTCTGTATTCTCAAACTGATGTTTCCTGTACATCATGGTTGAGGGTGCATTCGTGAGGGGTTGAGCAACTTCGTGTTTTCGAAGTGTTTGGTGAGATATGTGACGATTGTTTTTTCTTATCATAGGACTGGTAGTGGAAGTCGGAAATGATTCAGCTCCTACGGTATGTGAATTACGTCTAACTTCAGGAACATGACTAAGTTTAGATGATTGTCTATCAGTAGAATGAGCCAGTGACCCATTTGAAACTTTCCTACTTATGGGCTTTAGTGTTCCGGGTCTAACGTTTGGTTTAGCTTTATCCGTATTAGTCGGCCTGTATAATTTGGGCTGCTGGTGATTAGTAGGATTTCCTAATAAACTGGATTTCTGATGAATAGTCTCAACAGTTTTTTTGGTGTTCCTAACGGAAATAGGACGTTTATCATAACGCCTTGTATTTACACCTACCTGGGTGGCCACATGTGATTGCTGCTTCACAGTAGCCGGGCTAAGAGGTTGTGAGGTATATGACTTCCCGAGAGATTCAAAGTGTACTACTGAATTCAGCTTAGACTTTTTCGAGGGTTTGGCATTAGTGCCAGTGTGCAAGGGATGCACGTCAATACTGTGATCTGTTGACATTTCTATGTCTGAAATTTCAGTATTTCGAGCTAAGTCTTCAACAGTTGCTTGACTACTGTTAGTTTGTGTATGCGATATTATCTGGTGCTCTTGGTCATCAGGCAATACAACGAGGGAAGTATTAACATCGGTTGTCTTATTGGGGTTGTCTTCCCTCAGTTTACCTGCGCGGCAACGTCTTTGGCAAGAAGTTAAATCAGGTACAATCCTGATATTGGTGTAGGGTGTTGAGGAGCCAAGAGTTTTGCCAGACTCCAAAAATTTCTTAGCTAGGTCAATAGACTTAAATTTGAAGAGTACAGGACATGGGTGGTTTGCGGATTTCTTACGAAGACGCAGAACCTGGCAGTCAGATACTGAAATGTTGCATGCCTGTAGACAGATTGCTTTAAGTTTGATAATAGGTACATTGTCTGGTATATTATATCCTAAAACATTGTATGAGGACATGACCCTCTTTACAGCCTCTGCAGTCAAAAAGTCTAGCAGGCGCTCAGATTTGAGGAGTGAATCTAAGCAAATTTCTTGTGATGGATCACAAAGTTGGAGGAAAGGAGTGATACTTTCGAACTTATCCTGCAGGTCTGTTATGGATTTCTGAAGGATCTTTAGATCACTAGTGTTACGGGCTACGTTATCGATTAGTTCTTCCATTAAGTTTGGTACTATAACTCTCGGTGTATCAATTGATCTTAGTACAAATTCATCGTCAGGACTAATGTTTCTAGTGACCTGCTGACTATTTGATGCTAGTCTCTTAACAGTACTAACTCGTTTAATAACTTTGACCATTATGGAGGTAAAGATTATAAAAATTTCTCAAAAATTGACAAAAGTGTGTGAAATACTGTTATATTATCTAAGTAGATAAAAACAACAATAAACAGGTATGAATGTATGAAGTACGAACTAAAAATAGACCACTATCAAACGAGTTAACTCTGACAGTTATAAACAACAAAACTAAGGACTTCTCTATAGTTCTTTTGTGATAGATTGCTCTTTATTAACACGAATCTGACTGGATCCAAACAGTATTCTGGAGGTGATAAATTTGGATATTTAGCTACCGGAGGTGCAACCAATATCAGCTATAATTATATAGTAGTCAAATATAGACCACGATATTCCAGAATTCGAAAAATTATTTCCACGTTACATGGAGAGATCGTAACGTCCTACACGAAGCGCGCGGTAACAGGCAAGTCACCATGACTTACTTTCCTGTTTGCATCCTAGATGCTCTGTCCCTTCTTTGACCCAGGCATTGTTGAACTTGACCCAATTCCAAAAAGGTTCCAGATATTGATTGTTCAAAGAAGACTTGGCCGTCACCAGGAAAGATGAACGGTGACTATCTAAACTGTCACCAACTGTCCGAAATCGTCAGAAACTGACACCGTACCGTCAGAAACTGTCAGCGACGCCTCGTAAACCGTTAATGCCCACCTCTTGCTACGCTGGGACTCACGCTGTTCCTCGAAACTTCTCAGAAACGCTTAGTACGAACGGACGCAAAAACCAGAACACAGATTGGCGACTCGAGAGTTATTTATTCTAACACCAGCATATGGCCAACTTTACAACTGAGGTTTTTGACGGTTTTGTACGTTCTGTTTGAACAGGGATCGATGAGACGATGACTGGCTGATTGATGCCTCCGCGAAAATTGGGGAAGTTGGATTTGAGCAAACAACCATGAATTGATTATTCAATCTTCAACTACATTGACATCCTTTAAGTCGTCAATATCGGATGCTATCTCACCTGAAATGCTTAAAATACTCGGAGACCAGAGTAAGTATACTAGCTCTGTTATCGCAGAATTTTTGGAAGGGAGATATATCCATTGATTGGTGGAAGGGCTGCTTTTCGAACTGTTACACAAGAGGGGCTCAACACCTTGTAAGTACCTCAGCGTAATTATGCTACAGTCCCCTTCAAGCTAAATTTTAGGTCGCACAACCCTATTAAGACCTGAATATGCTCCGGATACAACTGCCACTCAGAACAGTCTCATTTTAGTACTTGATCATGCCTGTAAAAATGGCATGCATTTTCATGTAAATTTATATGTTTATATGAAAATACAAATTATTATTATTCAAGAAAAACAGTTCACATGCCGATCCAACTGCAAAATCGGTCATTAGTGTATGATACAGTATGCTTCGGCAGGCAGAAATTTACCTCACTCTCATTGTCAATGTTGTTGAAGATTGAACGATCAATTCATGGTTTTTTGCTCAAAACCAAATTCCCCAATTTTCGCGGAGGCATCAATACGACAGTCATCGTCTCATCGGTCGCTGTTCAGAAAGAGGAGTGAAACATCGTCAGAAGTAATCTTATGATTTATTATTGTAATATTTGTTTTCAGACCTTAGTTCGCTTATTCCTTTTATATGTTGGTGTAACAATAAACAAATCTAAAGCGGCAGATCAGAGTTTTGGTTTTTGCGTCCGTTATAACTAAGCGTTTCTGAGAAATCTTCGAAGAACAGCGTGGGCCCGAGCGTAGCGAGAGCTGGGCATTAACGGTTTATGAGACGTGATTGACAGTTTCTGACGATAGAAACAGATCATGCGGATTGAAACAGTTGGTGAAAGTTTGGATAGTCGCCGTTCATTTTTCCTGGTGCCGGTCAAGTCCTCTTTGAACAAGCAATATCTGGAACGTTTTTGGAATTGGGTCAAGTTCAACAATGCCTGGGTCAAAGAAGGGACAGAGTGTCTTGGATGCAAACAGGAAAGTAAGTCATGGTGACTTGTCTGTTAATTGTAACGATGTGTCTGATGTTAAGTATGACATGGTTGATGTTACTGTTTCGCCGTTCATAGATAATAGGAACATCAAACTCCCTAAATTAGAACCACTGTGTTTCGATGGAAACCCAGCTGATTATTTACAATTTGTAAAGGAGTTTGAGATCATGTTGAGTGGTTTTCTATTAAGTGATGAATTGAAGTTAATGTATTTGATGAGATATTGCACTGGAGATGCTGCAAGAGCTATACAGTGTTGTAAGTTTATGAAGCCAAAAGAGGGCTACCACGAGGCTATGAGCATATTACGTCAAAGATTTGGAAGACCTTCGATGATTGCAGGGAAATTATTCGAGGCTGTTAAGGGTAATGGTGGTCAATTACAGGATGACTCCCATGCACTCACTGAGTTTTTAGATAATTTGCTAATTTACAAGAATGGAATGATTTCGATGAATCGCGTGAGTGACCTCAACTCGAGTTATATACTGGAAGCAGTAGCAAGGCGCCTACCTACTCGACTGCAAAGGAAGTGGGTGAAGATAAGCTCCCGTATGGAGGATGAGGGTATCGAGCCAAAGTTTGATGATATCCTGAAACTGGTAAAAGATAGCGTCAATCAATCTATGAGCAAGTTTTCCAGTCTATTACATCTCACCCCTAGAATAGAGCAGTCTGAGGGTAAAATGCAATCATTGATGACGAATAGGCCTCAGAGAGGTGGATATCGAGAAGGCTCCATGATGTCCAGTAATGCATATAAACTTAGTGAGTGCAACAGGTTTCGTAGTACATCCTCAACAGATAAGTTACAAGGTGGAAGACAAACACGGTTTTGTTTTACACGTGTGCGAGAGGTGCATACAGAAGTGAACTGTGAACCGGTGAGCAAGTTCAGTGATAAGCTAAATGTAAACTCCAGGCCTGACTCCGAATTGTGTGACGATAACGGTGCGGTCAGGAAGTCTGTAGTTACAACTGGTAAGCCATTGTTGAATAGAGTGTCACAGAAGAGAGTTGCTGCTTCAGAGTGCAGTTCTGACCCTACAAGTTTACAAGGTATTACTAGTCAGAGTGAAGTTATAAAATCTTTAATGATTTGTGAGGAGGAACCAAAATTGTCTACTTCTGTTATTAAAGAGTTTGAAGATGATGATCTTGACGGTAAAGTGAATATTCGTGATAATGATCATGATACTTCACAGTTGTCTTTGGTTGATCATGATGAGATGAAGGATATGCCTACTACTGCTAAGTTAAATAAAGGTTCTGTACAACTACAACGTGAAGTAGAATTGAACGCAGATGCAGTTCCAAAAGGTGTGCATACTTGTGAGACAGTCAGTGTAATTGATTAGCGTGTAGCCCACCTATCATCAGATGATAGTGCTAAACCCGAACTAGTAGTGAAAGACAGCAGTGGTGGTAATCTTGCAGTTAGACAACTATCTGAGAGCCGAAAAAAGAACAGCTTCTGATCCACCGCTAATTTGATCACCTTGTGTCACTCAGTCATCGTTGTTGTTTTCACCCACAATGAAACAGACACCCATCAACTCAAGTATCTTGTGCAATGACTATGCTAGTATCAGTTCGTTTGAAAGGACGAATATCAATGGTCAGTTTAGTGAGAATAAGCCAAGTGTAAACGAGCGAGTTATTGTTAAATTGACTTGCACGAATAAAGGCATTTCCAGTTTCAAGTTACTATTTGAATGCGATTATCTTTGGTGTAAATTACTCTGTTTCTGTACTTGGTTGATGAGATATGTCGTGTGTTTGTTCGTCATCTATATTCTACGATACAATGACATGGGCGTGTTGCCGTTCAGATTTGAGGATATAGCTCATAGAAGGAAGTCAGCAAATGAACTCTCCGACGATTTTCCAACCTAGAGCGTCAACCTGAGAAGGGTTGTAGGCGTACTGCTGTAAGTCCCACAATTCTTCAAAGGGTAGCGCATCAATGAGCAGTCCAATGTGCTTGGTGTGTGATTTTGTACATATGTTCATATTGTATATACTGAATTGGTATCATCTGTCATCTAGCTGTTGGTAATTCTGTTTGTGTCCGGAAGACTTCCACTTGTATCATCAACCCGAGAAGGAATGTAGGCGTACTGCTGTAAGTCCTACAGTTCTTCAAGGGTAGTTTGTCATGCCGGAATCCACAACATTTGATGTAGTGATTGTACATATGTTTGTGTTAGATAGTTGTGTGAGTTCCAATTATCGCAATTGTTGGTTAATCTTGTTTGTGTCCGGACATTCCACAAATTACAATCGTCAACCTGTGAAGGGTTGCAGGCGTACTGCTGTAAGTCCTTCAATTCTTCAAAATAATTCCACTAAGACATGATCGGCGAGGTTGTTTGTACTATTTGCATACGTGTGGTGTGTCTTCGCAATTTGTGATTTTGGATCAGTTGTGTTTACTCTTTGTTTTCGTGCCTTGTTTCTATTCCATAAGTTTGTTAAAATTTTCGTCGTGATTACTTCTGAAGTTGTGTCCACTCTTCTACATCCATGAATGAATTGATTGATGTTAAGGACAGCAGATAGGGCGTATACTCCGGGGAGGCTAGGCTATTGTTGACAATGAAATGCATACGGAGATAATTGTTAGGTGCGGTCCGACACGCCGGGGAGCGAGAGTGTAGACGACTGAGGCTCGCATGCGTCACCGCTACTAGAACTGAGGCAGAATGAGTGACAAGAGATTGCAGTGGTAATTGGTAGTGAGTAGATAAGAGGATGTGCGTGGAGTATCATAAGGTGGTACTATGGTCACGTCGCATTCTGCAAGAGTCATTCTAGCAAGTGGCGATTGTGTTGCAAGAGGATGTGTCAAGAGGACACCTTTAACTGGAAGGCGGAAGTCGTCATTGATGTGTGAGATTGTGCTGTGGGTATGCTTGTGGTGTGTTGGCTTTTCTGTTTGTTTTCCATTTCAGCTCTGTCCGTGTGACCCAGGTTCTCGCAACGGCATCCAAGTCGACGTGCATTGGTCGTGAAGGAAAAGAGGGTTGGATCCCGTTTCTGCCGGGGAGTGTCAATGTAGTTGAAGATTGAACGATCAATTCATGGTTTTTTGCTCAAAACCAACTTCCCCAATTTTCGCGGAGGCATCAATACGACAGTCATCGTCTCATCGGTCGCTGTTCAGAAAGAAGAGTGAAACATCGTCAGAAGTAATCTTATGATTTATTATTGTAATATTTGTTTTCAGACCTTAGTTCGCTTATTCCTTTTATATGTTGGTGTAACAATAAACAAATCTAAAGCGGCAGATCAGTGTTTTGGTTTTTGCGTCCGTTATTACTAAGCGTTTCTGAGAAATCTTCGAAGAACAGCGTGGGCCCGAGAGTAGCGAGAGCTGGGCATTAACGGTTTATGAGACGTGATTGACACTCATCTACCTTGAAAATACCCTCGACTTTGTCAACCGTGAAGGAGTTTGTCGGTTGCCTTGAACCCGAGTTTTTTATACTCTTACATTGTGATGGCATATGCCAAGATGTTGACAAGATAAGTGAACCTGCTGACGTAGATTTAGGGATGGTACGATAATATGTGTGTCCAAACGTAGTTCATTTTTAACAGTTAGCGAAAATTTGGGCACTGTGCATCTGATATCCATGCCAAGGAACGATGGTTAAGTTGTTATATACATGCTGAGATTTTGTAAATTCCGACTTAACAATACTTTGATAAAGCTATTATATAAAAAAACAAGTTCACGTACTGTTCTCACCGTGATCAAACTTGGATTAATTATATATCTTATCTCCAAGAGTGCCTTTTACTTTTATACTTCTTGGCTTTTTTCTTTTTCTTTGCTTACCATTACCACTATCATTCGTTAAATTTCATAGCTTTCATTCAAATATATTACTTATTCCATCAGTGAAATCCATTTATAAAGTCGATATCCGATTCTTCTTGTTTCGTCCGCGTCCAAGCTCTGAGTCATAAAGACAACTTAGACATCCTTTGTATATCCAAAATATATACCGAAAAACTCAGAGATAATTTTCCTGTGTTCAGACCAAACACTTAATAAACACTTCAATGGCCTGCAGCTTCTATGAGGATAAGTAAAGTGCAATATAGAGAACTAGCTGCTGCCTGTATTTATATGATGCAGGACGTTCTGTCTTGTGGGATGCATCACGATTCAGCCTAAAGACGTCTGAAAACGACAGTATAGACAGCAGGTAACCGCAAATTTCTCTAGTAAAATAATAAGGAATGATACATTGTTTATGAATGGAAATGACAGGGTATCGCGACATATTCGGTCAGCATGCGCTTATCAGCATCTATCTTCTGCTGATGATATTGGAGATTATTGTATTAATTCCGGTGGTGCTATCAATCACGATGAAAACATAGTGGAACTGCCGAAAATGTTTACGTTAAGATCATACTTTTTTCGACTGTAAGTCGAGTGCTGTCATGGCACGAAGTTATGCAGACTGTGATTGCGAACACTCTTTGCCGGAAGGTGAGGTGGCGCTGTCCTCCTTACTGACACTAGTCCAAAATGGCATCACGAGTATGCAGCCTATAACATAAGGGAAGTGGCGACAAAGAAATTCATCAGTGCTTATCATGCAACAGCTCATGCGTTTGCTGACCGTTGGCAGTGAGAAGCAGACTGTAACATCACAGATTGTCTGCCATAGTCTCTAAGATAGTAGCATAGACATTTATGAGATTTCCGCGATTCACAGCGCCTACTCAGAGTGCAGGAGACAGGTCACTAGTATGAGTCTTTCACATTATTGCATAAGATTGCAAGACAGTGCCGAAGAATTGATGGCTCACCTTTTAATGAAAGACGCACTGCTTTTTAAAGACCATTGCAATAAGTCTGTGCAGCTACAGTATATGTGTTGAAGAAAAGCCATTGTGAACTGGATCCTCCGGATCTATTTATGTAGTGTCATGGAAAGTTGTCATGAAAAGTCTGCAAATGGTGGCGTACTTTACGATCACATATCGCTAGCTCATCTGGTGAATAACGGGATCATCGGTATTATAAAATCTGCTGACAAGTTCAAAGTGGGTCTCATAAACAACTGGAAATGTCACAAATATGATGTACCTTCAGGTGAATTCAAAGTTTAATAGACTTTAAATCTCTTTCTGAATGATTAACTGATAATTATTGTTTATTATGCATCTCTTATGTATCACGTCAGCACCTGCACAGAAATGCTACTTACCTTCCCAACTAACGCAATCATTTATGATTCCCGAGTGAAATTGACATGTATATTTTTCAATCACAGTATAGATTTGACGCCATATCTATTTCCTCATTTGTACACTTCAATTTAAATGTTTCTCCCACATTAACTGTCAGCCACTTGTCGCAAACCGTTAATGCCCAGCTCTTGCTGCATTCGGGCTCACGCCGTTCCTTGAAGATTTTCAGAAACGCTTAGTTATAACGGACGAAAAAACCAAAACACCGATTGGCCACTCGAGAATTCTTTATTGTTACACCAACATATAAAAAATGTTTCCACTAAGGTCTGTGAACAAATATTACAATAATAAATCACAAAATTACTTCTGATGGTTTTCTGCTGACTTCTTTCTGAACAGCAACCGATGAGACGATGACTGTCGTATTGATGCCTCCGCGAAAATTGGGGAAGTTGGTTTTGAGCAAACAACCATGAATTGATTGTTCGATCTTCAACTGCATTGACACTCCCCGGAAAAGAACGGATCCATCCCTTTTTTCCTTCACGACCAATACACGTTGACTTGGATGCCATTTCGAGAACCTGGGTCACACGGACAGAGCTGAAATGAAAAACAAACAGAAAAGCCAACACACCACAAGCATACCCACAGCACAATCTCACACATCAATGACGACTTCCGCCTTCCAGTTAAAGGTGTCCTCTTGACACATCCTCTTGCAACACAATCGCCACTTGCTAGAATGACTCTTGCAGAATGCGACGTGACCATAGTACCACCTTATGATACTCCACGCACATCCTCTTATCTACTCACTACCAATTACCACTGCAATCTCTTGTCACTCATTCTGCCTCAGTTCTAGTAGCGGTGACGCATGCGAGCCTCAGTCGTCTACACTCTCGCTCCCCGGCGTGTCGGACCGCACCTAACAATTATCTCCGTATGCATTTCATTGTCAACAATAGCCTAACCTCCCGGAGTATACGCCCTATCTGCTGTCCTTAACATCAATCAATTCATTCATGGATGTAGAAGAGTGGACACAACTTCAGAAGTAATCACGACGAAAATTTTAACAAACTTATGGAATAGAAACAAGGCACGAAAACAACGAGTAAACACAATGAATCCAACAAACACCAATTGATATGACACACCACACATATATACAAACAGTACACACAAACTCGCAGTTCATGTCTTGATGGAATTCCTTTGAAGAATCGCAGGGCTAACACCAGTACGCCTACAAACTTTCACAGGTTGATGATACAAGTGAAAGTCGTCCGGACACAAACAGAATTACCAACAGCTAGATGACAGATGATACCAATTCAGTATATACAATATGAACATATGTACAAAATCACACACCAAGCACATTGGATTGCTCATTGATGCGCTACCCTTTGAAGAATTGTAGGACTTACAGCAGTACGCCTACAACCCTTCTCAGGTTGACGCTCTAGGTTGGAAAATCGTCGGAGAGTTCATTTGCTGACTTCCTTCTATGAGCTATATCCTCAAATCTGAACGGCAACACGCCCATGTCATTGTATCGTAGAATATAGATGACGAACAAACACACGACATATCTCATCAACCAAGTACAGAAACAGAGTAATTTACACCAAAGATAATCGCATTCAAATAGTAACTTGAAACTGGAAATGCCTTTATTCGTGCAAGTCAATTTAACAATAACTCGCTCGTTTACACTTGGCTTATTCTCACTAAACTGACCATTGATATTCGTCCTTTCAAACGAACTGATACTAGCATAGTCATTGCACAAGATACTTGAGTTGATGGGTGTCTGTTTCATTGTGGGTGAAAACAACAACGATGACTGAGTGACACAAGGTGATCAAATTAGCGGTGGATCAGAAGCTGTTCTTTTTTCGGCTCTCAGATAGTTGTCTAACTGCAAGATTACCACCACTGCTGTCTTTCACTACTAGTTCGGGTTTAGCACTATCATCTGATGATAGGTGGGCTACACGCTAATCAATTACACTGACTGTCTCACAAGTATGCACACCTTTTGGAACTGCATCTGCGTTCAATTCTACTTCACGTTGTAGTTGTACAGAACCTTTATTTAACTTAGCAGTAGTAGGCATATCCTTCATCTCATCATGATCAACCAAAGACAACTGTGAAGTATCATGATCATTATCACGAATATTCACTTTACCGTCAAGATCATCATCTTCAAACTCTTTAATAACAGAAGTAGACAATTTTGGTTCCTCCTCACAAATCATTAAAGATTTTATAACTTCACTCTGACTAGTAATACCTTGTAAACTTGTAGGGTCAGAACTGCACTCTGAAGCAGCAACTCTCTTCTGTGACACTCTATTCAACAATGGCTTACCAGTTGTAACTACAGACTTCCTGACCGCACCGTTATCGTCACACAATTCGGAGTCAGGCCTGGAGTTTACATTTAGCTTATCACTGAACTTGCTCACCGGTTCACAGTTCACTTCTGTATGCACCTCTCGCACACGTGTAAAACAAAACCGTGTTTGTCTTCCACCTTGTAACTTATCTGTTGAGGATGTACTACGAAACCTGTTGCACTCACTAAGTTTATATGCATTACTGGACATCATGGAGCCTTCTCGATATCCACCTCTCTGAGGCCTATTCGTCATCAATGATTGCATTTTACCCTCAGACTGCTCTATTCTAGGGGTGAGATGTAATAGACTGGCGAACTTGCTCATAGATTGATTGACGCTATCTTTTACCAGTTTCAGGATATCATCAAATTTTGGCTCGATACCCTCATCCTCCATACGGGAGCTTATCTTCACCCACTTCCTTTGCAGTCGAGTAGGTAGGCGCCTTGCTACTGCTTCCAGTATATAACTCGAGTTGAGGTCACTAATGCAATTCATAGAAATCATGGTTTTCTTATAAGTCATCAGATTATCCAAAAACTCAGTAATTGCCTGGGAGTCGTCCTGTAATTGACCACCATTACCCTTAACAGCCTCGAATAATTTCCCTGCAATCATCGAAGGTCTTCCAAATCTTTGACGTAATATGCTCATAGCCTCGTGGTAGCCCTCTTTTGGCTTCATAAACTTACAACACTGTATAGCTCTTGCAGCATCTCCAGTGCAATATCTCATCAAATACATTAACTTCAATTCATCACTTAATAGAAAACCACTCAACATGATCTCAAACTCCTTTACAAATTGTAAATAATCAGCTGGGTTTCCATCGAAACACAGTGGTTCTAATTTAGGGAGTTTGATGTTCCTATTATCCCTGAACGGCGAAACAGTAACATCAACCATGTCATACTTAACATCAGACACATCGTTACAATTAACAGACAAGTCACCATGACTTACTTTCCTGTTTGCATCCAAGACACTCTGTCCCTTCTTTGACCCAGGCATTGTTGAACTTGACCCAATTCCAAAAACGTTCCAGATATTGATTGTTCAAAGAGGACTTGACCGGCACCAGGAAAAATGAACGGCGACTATCCGAACTTTCACCAACTGTTTGAATTCAAGAGAATCTGTTTCTATCGTCAGAAACTGTCAATCACGTCTCATAAACCGTTAATGCCCAGCTCTCGCTACGCTCGGGCCCACGCTGTTCTTCGAAGATTTCTCAGAAACGCTTAGTAATAACTGACGAAAAAACCAAAACAGCAGTTGTTATTTGAGTATTCTGTTTTGTTGCACCAACATATAAATCAAGTATGACTAAGGTGTCTGACGATGTTATACTCTTCTTTCTGAACAGCGACCGATGAGACGATGACTGTCGTATTGATGCCTCCGCGAAAATTGGTGAAGTTTGTCTTGAGCAAAAAACCATGAATTGATCGTTCAATCTTCAACTCCATTGACACTTATATTGTGATGGCATATGCCAAGATGTTGACAAGATAAGTGAACCTGCTGACGTAGATGTAGGGATGGTACGATAATATGTGTGTCCAAACGAAGTTCATTTTTAACAGTTAGCGAAAATTTGGGCATTGTGCATCTGATATCCATGCCAAGGAACGATGGTTAAGTTGTTATATACAGGCTGAGATTTTGTAAATTCCGATTTAACAATACTTTGACAAAGCTATTAGCATTAAGTAGGGAAAATTCAGTGGAAACAATATCCTTTTGCCTTTAATTAATTGGTAAATACAAAAACTTTTATTACAATGAAAGATACGATACTTTGCATCATGGATTGGGGCTAATCCCAACTTCTTAATTCTAAATCTGTTGCTGCTCCCGTGTTTTGGAGTTGTCCGTTGTTATTTCTACCCCACTATGTTGGTAGAAAGGCAGATGTACAGTATTTCTTCAACCACGTAGGCCGGCCAAAATGTGTTGCTCATTGCTTCCGATGACAGCCTGGTTGGAATTACATTTCTTAACTTTACCGCGTGGCAATTCCCAGTTCTTTTTGACTATAAAGACGAATTTTCAATGGATCCACTACTGATAGCATTAATAATAATAATAATAGTATATTCTCATTTTGTACATGAGAGACGCCAGTTTACAGGCATCATCAATATGATAAATTACATATACGATTAGCAATCATAATTAATAATAATGTTTTAATAAAATACACATTATTTCCTACTTGTGCAGGACACACCAAATATACAGGCATGGATAAGCATTATATAAATTTCATAAATTTGGTTTGTGGTTAAGTTACATGGTTGCTGGCGTTTTTGTCTTAGGTCTGTGGGAACAATATGATAGCCAGTCATTCAATGGAGCACGTCATGAAATATAGGAATATTAACTTCGCATTAACAAAAAAACCCAAGTATGTTTTGGATGGATTAAAAATACTTAGGAAAAAATAAAGCTTGAAGTAATTCCTCAATATAACTTGGGTGTGTACAAATCCGAATCTTATTTTTGATTTGATTTATATCCAAATTGGCCAATAAGAAAGTTATTTTTACAGATACGATCAGTTATGTTATAAGCTACAATCGTGACGTTGTATTACAAATAGATACTTTTCCATTGGTATAAGAGTATATTCCACAAATGTAATCCAGGTTGCGTCGTGGAGAAAGTCAATTCGTTATTAACCAGGCAACTGAAAGATACTGGACCAATAATGTTTGCAGATCATTTGTCATTGTAAATGGTCAAATATCCACATTATTCATTCGAATTCAAAAAGTCAAATAGAAGCTGAAATGGTGAGAGAAAAAAGAAGACAAACAACAGCAACGCAAAAGAAAGCAACGGGAGTCCTTAAGGAGTGATTAATAAATATATACATATATATTCTGTTTTGTAACTATGCTTATTTTTGTTCATTGACTAACTAGTCCCGTTACGCTAACTTTTATATTATGTGTAAACTAATATTACTGTCCTGTGTAGAAATGTTTATCATCTAGTTCCAATAATATTAAAATTTATAATTGTAGTTTGTTGTAACTACACGTTTAAAGAACTTAAAATATCTATGCAGGGTGAAAAAGAGGGTGTAAGAGTCAGGCGCAAAAGTGCATTGTCATCTTTGAGTAGTCTGGTGACTGAGGAGATGAACACTGGAAGTGTGTTTGCATCGCGCACATTAGCTGGTAGTCTATTCCAAATGACTGAAAACTTATTTAAGAAGAAGTTGTACCGCACGTAAGTCTGACAGTGCTCCATAGCAGCTAGGTTGTGATGATTTCTAAGATTGTAACTGATGACAGAGGTAGGTTTAGTTATTGGCTCGGAGGAATGCAAGAGAAGATTAGTTAGCTTATAGTAAAAGATAAGGTTTAGCTTAAGGCGTCTTTTCCAGAGGGGTTCTAATCTTAGTCTTTCGCATCGCTCATGGTATTCCAGACCACTTTCTAAACCAAGAGTTCTTGAGGTAAACTGCCGTTGCACTCTCTCTAATTTAAGCTTGTCATTTTGTCTGAGTCCGCTAAGAATAAACGGGCAGTATTCTAAGATAGGTCGGACACATACTTTGTATAATAAAACCTTAGTTTCACAACAAAAGAAATTGCGTGTTATGCATCCTATCAGCCTTCGCGTTTTACGTCTGGCATAATCAGTCTGTTCAGCGAACGTTAGGTTACTAGAGTATCTAATACCGAGATCTACGACTGAGTTGAGCTAAGCTAGTTTTCGCCCATTTATTTCAAGAGTTAGATCAAGGTGGCTGTTGCCGATACAAATCCAGCCGCATTTGTCAATGTTAAAGTTTAGACAGGATTCAGCACACCATGTTGCGAGACTACTTAGTTCAAGATGTATTTTAGTAACCATATCGCTTAATTCAGGAGTGTAGCAGGAGTAGACGACTTTGAGGTCGTCAGCATATAGGAATGGTTTGCCTAAGGTGAAGCACTTGCAAATGCTGTTAATGTAGATTGTGAATAAAAGTGGACCTAGGACACTACCTTGCACGACCCCACTTGAGATCTGCCTAGGATGAGACAATACAGATCCAACTTTGGTTATTTGTACCCTGTTGCTTAGAAATGATTTTAACCAGTTCAGTAATGGGTTGCGAATTCCACAAGAGTACAGCTTCTCAAAGAGAATACTGTGAGATACCATGTCAAATGCCCTAGATATATCGAAGTAGAGAACAACGACTAGCTTACGTGCTTCGCGACTACTAGTGATGCAGTTGAAAAAGTCGAAGTGGCAAGTAACGCAGGATCTATTTTTGAGAAATCCGTGTTGAGACCTTAATAATAATATTTTATTTCTTCCTGTTTATGCAGGAACATACCAATTGTACAGGCATGGATAAGTTATTATATAAATTACACAAATTGATGTATGATGAATTTACAGTTTGGTTGTTCTTTCTGACATTAGAGTCAGACGGAACAGTCTGCTATAAAGTCTGTTTGTGTAGCACATAAAGAGATATAGAGATATTGTCTTCGCATTAAAAAAAACCCAGACATCAGATGAATGTAATACAAATATCTGGGAAAAAAAGCTTGAAGTCAATCCTCTTACATAACTTTGTTGTGAACAGCACCCTCGGCTCAAAGTTTATTGATGTATTATGTTGAGATCAGTGATATATTTATTCTATTTTTTCAGTAGTCTTATCGTAGTTTTATAACAGGAACGAAATTTGATCGGGGATGCGAAAACTAGATGAGGTCATGTGAAGTTGTTTTACTGCATCAAATGGTGCTGAGGTCGATTCCAGAATTCTCCATTTGCTCCATTTGTGTCTGCATGGCGGACTGCATTCGTAAGTTCAGAAAAAATGTTGAAAACTGTTTGAAAACCAGTTGCTTCTTCATTTCAGATCATGAATACTCATTTACAGCATGTTCGCCAGCGTCTTCAAATGGTAGAATTGGATCGTTCATGGAATTTGGGTGGTTATGAGGTAGATGGTTTGGAATTAATCCTGATTTCAGTTTAGATGCAGGGTTGTTCGACCTCGACCATAAGATGAATAGGAGTATCAGAGTACCAAAAAGAGAAAGTATGTGAACATTAAAAGGACACTTGCAAATGCTGTTAATGTAGATTGTGAATAAAAGTGGACCTAGGACACTACCTTGCACGACCCCACTTGAGATCTGCCTAGGATGAGACAATACAGATCCAACTTTGGTTATTTGTACCCTGTTGCTTAGAAATGATTTTAACCAGTTCAGTAATGGGTTGCGAATTCCACAAGAGTACAGCTTCTCAAAGAGAATACTGTGAGATACCATGTCAAATGCCCTAGATATATCGAAGTAGAGAACAACGACTAGCTTACGTGCTTCGCGACTACTAGTGATGCAGTTGAAAAAGTCGAAGTGGCAAGTAACGCAGGATCTATTTTTGAGAAATCCGTGTTGAGGCCTTGTAACAAGATCTTCCCTAATTAGGTAGTCTGACAATTGATCTTTTACAACTTTCTCCATGATTCGTGAGATAACTGGGGTTATATTTATGGGTCTGTAATTGCGGACGTTTGCCCTATCACCAGATTTGTAATGTGGAATTATGAAGCTAGTTTTCCACTCACTAGGGTAAGTGCCAGTGTCCATAGATATTGAGAAGAATTTCAGAAGTAACAAGGGTATATCACACCCACTGTTTTTGAAAATTATCGAAGCGAGGCCATCCGGTCCCGTACTAGTGGAAGGTTTAAGGCTTTTAATTGCTTGTACTATTAACTGATTAGTGAACACAATGCTTTCAAGGGAAGAGATAGTAAGGGGAGCGGTTTCACCAGGCATATGTGTTTCTAAACTAAAGTTTGCAAACCAATCACTGAAGAGTTCACAGATAGTGGCAGGTTCATTGTAGATTACTTTGTCGTGAAGTAAGTATGGGATTTCCCTCGCCGACTGCATTCGTTTTTTAAGAAGTACCGTTAAGTTATAAACTTTGGAGTACTTTCAAGTGCCGTTAAGTTATAAACTTTGGAGGTACTTTCAAGTGCCGTTAACTCTTCGTCGAGGTCCTTTTGAGAGCGTAGGCGCTTGAGAGATTCAAGAGACTCGTGGATTGAGAGCAGTAGTGATATATCCTTAGTGGAATAGTACTGTTTCTTCAGTTTCCTTAACTTATTACGGTGTGCCCTTGGAATATATTCAGTTTGGTGTCTACCTAATTTCACTATTTTCTTTGGAGCAACTGTATCTAGACAAAGGGTAACATTCCTGTAAAACAGGGTTACTACGGCCTCCAGGGAGTCAGTGATAAAATAGTCATCCCATTGACAGAGTCGAATAAGTCCTTGGACTAATCCCCAGTCTGTATATTTGTCACTACGACATATTGTGCTTCCTGAGTCTTGTTTGTTTCCTGTATTTAGTGGTGAAAAAGGCAGAGAGCAGAGTACCATTCTATGGTCACTACTGGAAAATCGATTACCAACATACGTGGATACTGGGATTGTGTCATGACAAAAAACAAGGTCCAACATGTTGTCACCACGAGTAGGTGTCTGGACGTGTTGTTGCCATCCATAACAGTCTATAGTGGCAAGTAATTCGTCGAAGCGTTGGGGGCCGGAACTAGTTAGCCAATTGACTTCTGGAAGATTGAAGTCCCCTGCAATTATTTTGTAATTAGCACTAAACAAGGAGGCGTGTGCAAACGATTTAGCTAATAATGCATCAGTTTCTTATGTTGCGCTTGGTGCTCGATAAACACAGCCTATGAGAAGTTTGTATTTATCTCCATATAAGACAACCCAGAGTGAGTCAGGTACATTAATCATTGTTTCATCTTCCACCTTACTGACTACAAATGAGCTATGTATATATATGAGACATCCTCCACCACGCTTGCAATCTCTGTTTGCACGGTGTACAGTGTAATCATCGATACCTATATGCACATCAAGTACAGAGGATGAGCACCATGACTCATCAATCAGAGCTACAGTAGGCTTGGCGACTAATAATAATGTCCTTAGTTCAGATATCTTATTGATTAAGGAACGTGCATTAATTAGCAATATCGTGAATAAGTCACGGGATACTACAAACTGGCTTAAAATGTCACCATAACCTAAATCTATTTGTGCGTCAGCACCGCAAGAATTTATGAATGAAAAGGAGGTCGGACTGGGTGTCTGCACATCGGAGTTGGAGTGCAATGAGGTGGTCCTAGGTGCCATGGGTCGTACCAGTGATTCGGGACACCTGGAAAATTTACCATGTGTTCCTGGATATAAGGGTAGTAGGGGTTGGGCCTAGGTTGACGGTTAAAAGGCATAGCATCAGAAGGTCTACCCATCCAACTGCTATTCGTCATACCGGTATACACCTTCGGGTTGTTTTTATAACTTAAAGGGAATTGTGAAGGAAGGTGCTTTGGCTGCAAGACTTTAGGGGTCTTGGAGCCTAACTTTCTATAAGGTGGAGCATGCGGAACACCTCCAGATGTACTTATGTTTCGAGAGGAGTTTTTCGTAACAAGTGATGGTTTGTTGGCATTCTTACTCTCAGCAGGCTTATTGAATACAAAGTATTCTTCCCCATCATTAGTCTCAACCCTGCGAAATTTGTTCATCGTGGTGAGGTTACTACGTTTGGGGGGAAATTTCTTAGAACAACTTGCAGAAGTTCTAGTCATTTTAACATCTTTCGATGAGGCTTTATTTACAGGGGTACTGGTATCTAAATCAGTTCCTAGTTCCATTGGCAGGTGTGGTTGTTGTGTAGTTTGCTGAATGCTAGTTTCAGCACTAGGTGTTTGTTGCTGTGCACGATCCTTATTTGGTAAATCAAAGCTAGAGGAGGTGACCAGGTTATTACTACGCATTATTCTGCGCTGACACGGTGTTTCATCCTGAGCTACGGTTATAGACTTATAACTGCTATTCAGTCTTAAGTGATCCTGACATTTAGTAAACTTACTAGCATCAAGGGAATTACTGAATTTAAAAATGATTGGGCAATTAGCCTGGTTAGACTTTTTACGAAGTCGTTTGCAGTCACATGGAACACTAGCCATGCCGCAACAAATCAGGATTTTGTGTCTTACAGTTTTCAGGGGCAGAGAATCTGGGACGTTGTAAACTATAGCTTGGTGAGAAGAGGTTATACGCTTCATCACCTCCGTAGCCAAGCAGTCAATCAGATTTCTAGCTTTATTTAGGTTGTCTGGAGATATTTTAGGATGCCTTTCTAAAAGACAGGCTATTGGGTCTAAATTCAAAAGCTTATTTTGAGTTACATCCAGTAAAGACTTAACCTGGCCAATATCAGACCGGCTCTCCGTGGTATTTGAGATTGGCAGAGACATACTATCAAACTGATCTAATTTTTTCTGAATTTCACTTACTTGCCTCTGCATATCTTTCAAAAGGAGGTTTAGTTTACAGAACTCAGAGTTCTCTAACAGAACATCTTTCACCTGTATCACAGGAGTGAGATCTGCACTCAAACCAATTTGAGAGCTAGTAGTTGATACTGTATTACCAGGCGGTAATGCAGTTATAACCGAATTTAAGCCCCTATCTAAAACAATTGTGTTTCTACGAACACGTTTTTTAGAGATTTGGACCACAATTTCAAGAATTATATGACAATCAGCAGTAAATAAATTTCAGAGCAAACACGTGCAAAAATGTCACCAATTTCGAACGTACCGCCAAGATAAGTACTTAGTCCTACTGTTCCGTAAAATTTAATTTCTAAGTTGGAATAATCCGTTAAGGTTGATGCCTACTGTCAGTCACGTCTCATAAATCGTTAATGCCCAGCTCTTGCTGCATTCGGGCTCACGCCGTTCCTTGAAGATTTTCAGAAACGCTTAGTTATAACGGACGAAAAAACCAAAACACCGATTGGCCACTCGAGAATTCTTTATTGTTACACCAACATATAAAAAATGTTTCCACTAAGGTCTGTGAACAAATATTACAATAATAAATCACAAAATTACTTCTGATGGTTTTCTGCTGACTTCTTTCTGAACAGCAACCGATGAGACGATGACTGTCGTATTGATGCCTCCGCGAAAATTGGGGAAGTTGGTTTTGAGCAAACAACCATGAATTGATTGTTCGATCTTCAACTGCATTGACACTCCCCGGAAAAAAACGGATCCATCCCTTTTTTCCTTCACGACCAATACACGTTGACTTGGATGCCATTTCGAGAACCTGGGTCACACGGACAGAGCTGAAATGAAAAACAAACAGAAAAGCCAACACACCACAAGCATACCCACAGCACAATCTCACACATCAATGACGACCTCCGCCTTCCAGTTAAAGGTGTCCTCTTGACACATCCTCTTGCAACACAATTTCACCAGCGCGCGATTCTGATCGGACGTTACAATCTCTCCCCATAACGTGGATATATTTTTGTCGATTTCTGGAATATTGTAGTGGATATTATACCACTGCTCAACTATAACTTATATTGGCTGCTACTCTAGCTTCCAATTCTGCAGATATATCACCGCCAGTTATCAAGTTTGGATCCACTCTTTCGCAGGGCTCATCCTCCTTATTGTAACTTTAGAACAACGTCACAGAAAAGAAAACTGTAGAGAAGTTCATCATTTTTTGGTTTACATACCAGGATCAATTTACAGGATAATTGGTTTCTATATACTCTGTATCTTACTTTTTAGTACTTTGTAAATTTATTGTTTATTTATAAGCAATAAAATTCCATACGGTATCCATAGTAGTACTTAATCTGTATATCCACTCGATATACTATTTTTCCATATACCCGTTTTCGATTTAGCTCGGCTTTAACTTTAAACCATATTGATTAGTTTTCAGCAATGGCACAACGTAATAAACGAGTACTGTCCATACGTAAGAATAGTTTGGGTCACTCAGCTAAGAAGATACGTACATCACTGTGCGTTCCGCGTAGCCTCAACAATGTCCCCGAAGTCATTGTTCCCGACTTGTTGTCAGAGGTATATGCAACTGCTGAACAAAATAAGTTGGACCTTATATCTCTAGGAAACTCTGTGAAGGAATTAAATGAGAATATAAACACCATTAAGCCACTACTGCTTCTTTGTAACCCAACTCATGATGCTAATCCGGAAAGTCTGCTGAAATCTGAGCGTATGTTAGACTTTATAGCCAGTGAAGTTACTAAACGAATCATGTCCTCGTACAACGTTCTCGCTTACAATCTGCCTGATCGGACGCCTCTGGACAAAATCAAAGTGACATGTCTCCAAGCGTGTGGCATGCCATCAGCGAATTGCCACCTAATCAGACTCAGGAAAAAATCAGGAAAGTATACTTGCCCTGTGCTGTTTAAATTCAGTAGTCCTAATGATGCTAGGAAATTTCAGTCGTCAAATAAGTTAATTAGTTCATCCACACCTTATGGTAATATTAAACTTGCCCATGACCTAACGCCATGTCAAAGACGTAGCCGCGCAAGTGTACCAAGTGTCGCAAAAACTTACGTAACAGCAGAATGTCCTATAGAAGACTCTGTCGCCTTAAACTTGAGTAAACCTAATGGTACAGACATACATGAAATACTCTTAAATAATAAAAATTTACCTAGTAAACTCAACGATGAAGCAACTACGGTCATAGACTTAGATGCATCTTCAGAGTTATGCTCGCTAGCCACATCACCATCAGCCGCTAATACCACTACCAACGTTAAGCAAAAGACTAAGCTCGAGCATGTAGCATTAAGCATATCCTCCCCGAGCAGCACTCAGATTAGTGAGCATACAAAACGAAGTAAAATAACCCTGCCATCCAGAATACCTGTACTCAAACACATCACTGATAGGTTTCTCAGCAGCGAACCAGATAACATTAACTTAAGCGACCCCAATCATACCACTAAACCAGGGAAGCAGAATAAGCCCTCATACCGCCATAAATCTAACGTCAATGAAAAGAGAGGTAACCCGCCGATTCATCCAACATCAAACAAGTCTTCGTCCGATAGACACAACAGACGCTATATGTCTGGGCACCCTAAAAATAAGTCGAAGCCCGACGGGCAGGCATACACCTACCCCGACACAACTTTCCAATCTATGGCTACTATAGACAAAAGTTTGATCCAGGGACCTCTACAACAAGGAACAAGTGCGCTAGGCATGTTTCCTAAAGGTGGCCTTTTGACTCACCACATCCCCGAAAACCATCGCATACAGACCACCCAAGACCGTCAATGGACTAATATTTACGAAAATAACTTAAACACACAAAATATTAGTCATAACTGCGATACACGTAACTCTACCCCAGCATACTATCCACAAGGAATACCTACCTCCCCCCCATCCAATCTAAATTTTCTCAGCCAACACGAAATTTCAGCCTCAATATTGACGCAAATAGCACACATACTGTCAAGCCACTTATCACCGGATGGGAGGGCGATGCATTGGAGGCACGGTATTATGAACACCTCACACCCGCCGGGGTAACAAACGATGGCACATCTCTCTGTGCTGATACTGGTGTAGGGCACTTTTCCAGCACTGCTAGTAAGTGGCCACCATCTGAGTTAGCACCCATCAAACAATCTGTTCTAGACGCCATAAACCTTGGAGAGAATATTTTTAAAGATATATGCGATTTCACCGTCACCCCTAACTCTCTCTCATTCTGTCTTATCAATGCTCGCTCCTTACTCAACAAAATGTTCGACTTCACGACATTATCCCTAATTTGCAATCCGTCTCTCATAATGATTACTGAGACATGGTGCACTCCTCAGATTTGCGATAAAGATATTTCTATTGATAACTATTATGTATTCAGAGGCGACAGAAACTATGGTAGAGGAGGAGGATGTGCTATGTATATCAGGTCTGATATTAAGGCCACACAGTGCTTCTACCCAGAGCTCATCACAGATAACGATTCAGTGTGGGCTATTCTAAGACTGTCTCACTCCAGTTCCTATCTTATAGGTTGCATCTATCACCCCCCGTGCTCAACCGTTGAAGGTAATATGAAGCTTGCTAGCACGTTCGCTTACGCCACTTCACTACCTCACACGGCTAAAATTATATGTGGGGACTTTAATATGCCCGATGTAGTCTGGCAACCACTTTCCTCACCAAAACGGTACAATGAATTTATCAACATAATAGAAACAAAAGAATGGCAACAACACGTACAGTATCCTACCAGGCTATCTAAGATTTTAGATCTAGTTTTCACTAATGGTATCATCCCCACTACCCTTCGAGTAGGTAAAGAGTTTCCTGGCAGCGACCACAGAGTAGTATTCGGTACATTTAATATTTGCACTAGCATGAGTTCGACAATAAACGCCAACAAAGTATTACTCAGGGGTTACAGACATGCTCAGTGGGATGAACTGAAACCATACATACGCACCCTAGACTGGGAGCCATACTTTACGTGCAGCTCGGCTATAGAGACAAACAAATTACTCTATGAGAACCTAGGATTTGCACATGACTTCATCGCTCCAGTAAGACTTGTGAAAACGAGGCCTAAACAGCCCGACTTCATCCCCGTAAAGATTCGAAACCGACTGCGTAAGCATGCTAGGCAATTCTACAGATATAATGACTTTTCATCACTCATTACACTCAAGCAAACTTATGATTCATACAAATCTAATCAGTTATCTGAGTCCATCAAACTAGAACGCATCCTCCACTCACGACCTGATAATACAGAGGCATTAGTTAAACTAATTAAGTCACGAATCAACAACAACAGAATAAGTATCCCTAACTTATTACTAGATGGAGAAAAACTACACGAAGACCCGCAGGAGATATGTGAGTTATTCAGCTCCCACTTTTCTAGCTACTATACTATCGAAGAAACAGTAGATAGTCTTGAAGTTCCGACAATACCAAATCACTTTTTGGGTAATATAACATTCACCCAACAAAAGATTTCCTCCGCTATAGCATCCCTCCGGACATCATATAACGCTGGGCCCGATGGAATTCCATCTATCTTGTTGAAAAGAGGTGGTGAGGATATACCCATTATCCTACTAAAGTTTTTCATTCTGTCCTTAAATAATGGCAGTTACCCAGAATGCTGGAAACTGTCGTTTATAACCCCTAGGCACAAACAAGGACCAACTTCTAACATCGAAAACTACCGACCGATTAATATCACGTCAGTAGTTTCCAGGGTTATGGAAAAGGTTATAGGGCAAGATATTGCTTCATACCTCCACCTTCACAAAGTGTTTACTCCAGCACAACACGGCTTCTTGAAAAATCGATCATGCTCCACCTGCCTACTTGACTACTTTGATGATGTTACCGCTAAGCGTGATCATGGTTTGTATGTCACAACTCTCTTCTTTGACTTCAAAAAAGCCTTTGATAAAGTCCCACACAAGAGACTAATCCTTAAGCTAAAGTCGTACGGGTTCCAAGACCCCTTGTTATCCTGGCTCATTTCTTTCTTGGAAGATCGTTCCCAAGTTGTGAAATTTGCAAATAATTACTCGTCACCCAGACCTATAAGAAGTGGAGTGATTCAGGGTAGTGTACTAGGTCCACTGCTTTTCGTAATCTACATTAACGACATCTGCAGCGTAATCAAGCATGGTACCCCATACCTCTTTGCTGACGACTTAAAGATTGTATACAGCTTCCCCCATTCTACACTAAACGAAGGATTCACACATATTCAAGATGATCTGGATAGGTTACATAACTGGAGCAATGACTGGCAACTGCCATTCAATTCTGATAAATGTGGTGTCCTATATTTCAATAACTCCCATCCGAATTTCAGGTTACACCTAGGTAACTCTTTTCTCCAAACCCTCAGTTCCATAAAAGACCTGGGAGTTACCTACTCACAAAACTTAACATTCAGTCAGTACGCAAAAGCACTTGTTTCTAAATGCCGAAGACTCACAGGCTTGTTACATCGAAAAATGTACACAAATGAGGCTAAAGTCCTTTTATACAAAGTCATGGTTCGTCCAGTACTTGAATACTGCACAATTGTCTTCGGTTTCATGCATGGGTATGACAGGGTTCGTATTGAAAATATTCAGCGAAGTTTTACTCGACGCCTATTATACAAACATGAAGGACTGACTTACGCTGATAGGTGCAAAATGTATGGACTTCAGCCACTTTGGTTAAGGCGCCTGAAACTCAACCTTACATTCCTCTTTCGCCTTTTACACGGCTACACCAAAAGCAGTAATCCAATAGCTTTCAATAATTTACCCATATATACTCTTAGGAATCATGAAAATACTCTATCCATAAGCCGGTTCCGGACAAAACTGCGATCACGTTTCTTTAAAATACAGTACAGTGCATTATGGAACGAACTTCCACTTACTGTACGTAGTTGCCGATCTCCTACTGAATTCCAGCGTCTACTTAACGAGTTCCTATCAACAAAAGAGCTTCGGTCTACTTATCCATACTTTATCCATATGGGCCGCTCAACTAGCTTTAGTACTACAGACCCCAGTGCAATACCCCCAATTTGAGGAAACTCATTTGCCCCGGCAACCGTACCTCATCTATAACGTGATAAAACCAACCTAATCTCTCCCACATGCCTTTACCTAAGGTCCGGTTATTCAGCTTACTAGAGATCCTATCGATATTTCTTCAATCGGGTTTATAAACTCATTAGACTCTCCTGGATGTATAATCCCAAATTAGTTGTGATAGTTCTCCCATAATATAAGCAAACTGGTACTTTGTAATGTCTAAAGCATGCCATATGAAAAGTGGCCAGGAATACCTAGCAATAACAAACTCAACCAACCAACCATTTTCCCCAAGTTCATTCAACCTACCTGTCAATGGAGTTGAAGATTGAACGATCAATTCTTGGTTGTTTGCTCAAAATCAACTTCCTCGATTTTCGCGGGGGCATCAATACGACAGTCATCGTCTCATCGGTCGCTGTTCAGAAAGAAGATTGAAACATCGTCAGAAGTAACATAACGATTTATTATTGTAATATTTGTTTACAGACCTTAGTTTTCTTAGTTTGCTTAGTGATACTTGATTTATATGCTGGTGTAACAATACATAATACTCAAGTCAACAATTGGTGTTCTGGTTCTTTCGTCCGTTGTTACTAAGCGTTTCTGAGAAATCTTCTAAGAACAGCGTGGGCCCGAGCGTAGCGAGAGCTGGGCATTAACGGTTTATGAGACGGTAGCTGACAGTTTCTGACGATGGAAACAGATCTGGCGGATTGAAACAGTTGGTGAAAGTTTGGATAGTCGCCGTTCATTTTTCCTGGTGCCGGTCAAGTCCTCTTTGAACAAGCAATATCTGGAACTTTTTTGGAATTGGGTCAAGTTCAACAATGCCTGGGTCAAAGAAGGGACAGAGTGTCTTGGATGCAAACAGGAAAGTAAGTCATGGTGACTTGTCTGTTAATTGTAACGATGTGTCTGATGTTAAACATGATATGGTTGATGTTACTGTTTCGCCGTTCAGGGATAATAGGAACATCAAACTCCCTAAATTAGAACCACGGTGTTTTGATGGAAACCCGGCTGATTATTTACAATTTGTAAAGGAGTTTGAGATCATGCTGAATAGTTTTCTATTAAATGATGAATTGAAATTGATGTATTTGATGAGATATTGCACTGGAGATGCTGCAAGAGCTATACAGTGTTGTAAGTTTATGAAGCCAAAGGAGGGCTACGATGAGGCTATGAGCATATTACGCCAAAGGTTTGGAAGACCCTCGATGATTGCAGGGAAATTATTCGAGGCTGTTGAGGGTAATGGTGGTCAGTTACAGGATGACTCCCAGGCACTCACTGAGTTTTTAGATAATTTGCTAATTTACAAGAATGGAATGATTTCGATGAATCGAATGAGTGACCTCAACTCGAGTTTTATACTAGAAGTAATAGCAAGACGTCTACCTACCCGACTGCAAAGGAAGTGGGTGAAGATAAGCTCCCGTATGGAGGATGAGGGTATCGAGCCAAAGTTTGATGATATCCTGAAACTGGTAAATACTAGTGTCAATCAATCTATGAGCAAGTTCGCCAGTCTGTTAGATCTCACCCATAGAATAGAGCAGTCTGAGGGGAAAACGTACTCATTGATGACGAATAAGCCTCAGAGAGGTGGATATCGAGAAGGCTCCATGATGTCTAGTAATGCATATAGATCTAGTGAGTGTAACAATTTTCGTAGTACATCCTCAACAGATAAGTTGCAAGATGCAAGACAAACACGGTTGTGTTGTACTCGTTTGCAAGAGGTGCATACAAAGGTGAGCTGTGAACCGGTGAGCAAGTTCAGTGATAAGCTAAATGTAAACTCCAGGCCTTACTCCGAATTGTGTGACGATAACGTTGTTGTGAAGAAGTCTGTAGTTGCAACTGGTAAGCCGTTGTTGAATAGAGTGTCACAGAATAGAGTTACTGCTTCAGAGTGGAGTTCTGACTCCAAAAGTTTACAAAGTATAACTAGTCAGAGTGAAGATGTAAAACCTTTAATGATTTGTGAGGAGGAACCAAAATTGTCTACTTCTGTTATTAAAGAGTTTGAAAATGATGAACTTGACGGTAAATTGTATATATGTGATAATGATCATGATAGTGCAGATTTGTCTTTGGTTGATCATGATGAAATGGAGGGAATGCCTACTACTGCTAAGTTAAATAAAGGTTCTGTACAACTTGAACGTGAAGTAGAAATAAATGCAGATTCAGTTGCAGAAGGCATGCATACTTGTGAGACCGTCAGTGTAATTGATCAGCGTGTAGCCCACCTATCATCAGATGATAGTGCTAAACCCGAACTAGTAGTGAAAGACAGCAGTGGTGGTAATCTTGCAGTTGGACAACTATCTGAGAGCCGAACAAGAACAGCTTCTGATCCACCACTAAGTTCATCACCTTGTGTCACTCAGTCATCGTTGGTGTTTTCATCCACAATGAAACAGATGCCCATCAACTCAAGTATCTTCTGCAATGACTATGGTAGTATCAGTTCGTTTGAAAGGACGTATATCAATGGTCAGTTTAGTGTGGATAAGCCAAGTGTAAAGGAGAGAGTAATTGTTAAATTGACTTGCACGAATAAAGGCATTTCTAGTTTCAAGTTACTATTTGAATGTTATTATCTTTGGTGTAAATTACTCTGTTTCTATACTTGGTTGATGAGATATGTCGTGTGTTTGTTGGTCATCTATATTCTACGATACAATGACATGGGCGTGTTGCCGTTCAGATTTGAGGATATAGCTGATAGAAGGAAGTTAGCAAATGAACTCTGCGACGATTTTCCAACCTAGAGCGTCAACCTGAGAAGGGTTGTAGGCGTACTGGTGTAAGTCCTACAGTTCTTCAAAGGGTAGCGCATCAATGAGCAGTCCAATGTGCTTGGTGTATGATCTTGTACATATGTTCATATTGTATATACTGAATTGATATCATCTGTCATCTAGCTGTTGGTAATTCTGTTTGTGTCCGGACGACTTCCACTTGGATCATCAACCTGAGAAGGAATGTAGGCGTACTGCTGTAAGTCCTACAGTTCTTCAAGGGTAGTTTGTCGTGTCAGAATCCACAACATTTGATGTGTTGATTGTACATATGTTTGTGTTAAATAGTTGTGTGAGTTCCAATTGATGTAATTGTTGGTTAATCTTGTTTGTGTCTGGACATTCCACAACTTACAATCGTCAACCTGTGAAGGGTTGTAGGCGTACTGGTGTAAGTCCTGCAATTCTTCAAAGGAATTACATCGAGACATGATCGGTGAAGTTGTTTGTACTGTTTGTATATACGTGTGGTGTGTCATATCAATTTGTGATTTTGGATTCATTGTGTTTACTTGTTGTTTTCGTGTCTTGTTGTTATTGCGTAATTTTGTTAAAATTTTCGTCGTGATTACTTCTGAAGTTGTTTCGAGTCTTCTACATCCATGAATGAATTGATTGATGTTAAGGACAGCAGATGGGTCGTATACGCCGGGGAGGCTAGGCTATTGCTGAGAATGAAATGCACACGGAGATAATTGTTAGCTGCGGTCCGACACGCCGGGGAGAAAGAGTGTAAACGACTGAGGCTCGCATGCGTCACCGCTACTAGAACTGAGGCAGAATGAGTGACAAGCGATTTCAGTGGTAATTGATAGTGAATAGAAAAGAGGATGCTTGAAGAGTATCATGAGGTGCTGCTATGGTCACGTTGCATTCTGCAAGAGTCATTCTAGCAAGTGGCGATTGTGTTGCAAGATGTCAAGAGGAGGTCTCTGTCTGGAGGCGCAGGTCGTCATTGATGTGTGAGATTGTGCTGTGGGTATGCTTGTGGTGTGTTGGCTTTTCTGTTTGTTTTCCATTTCAGCTCTGTCCGTGTGACCCAGGTTCTCGCAATGGCATCCAAGTCAACGTGCATTGGTCGTGAAGGAAAAAAGGGTTGGATCCCTTTTTTGCCGGGGAGTGTCAATGGAGTTGAAGATTGAACGATCAATTCTTGGTTGTTTGCTCAAAATCAACTTCCTCGATTTTCGCGGAGGCATCAATACGACAGTCATCGTCTCATCGGTCGCTGTTCAGAAAGAAGATTGAAACATCGTCAGAAGTAACATAACGATTTATTATTGTAATATTTGTTTACAGACCTTAGTTTTCTTAGTTTGCTTAGTGATACTTGATTTATATGCTGGTGTAACAATACATAATACTCAAGTCAACAATTGGTGTTCTGGTTTTTTCGTCCGTTGTTACTAAGCGTTTCTGAGAAATCTTCTAACAGCGTGGGCCCGAGCGTAGCGAGAGCTGGGCATTAACGGTTTATGAGACGGTAGCTGACACTACCCTTATCCCTAATCGTACCACTACCCACTACACTCTACTCAGTAGAATATGACTTAATTTGCTCCGGTGCTCAAAACTCTTCTACCCTTTACTTTTTAAAAAAGACGTTTTAACTACTAACTGTGCGGTAGCCATTTAACTAACTCACTGGTTTCCTCTTCACTGTAATCTTCAATAAGTTCGTCAGTATAATTATTTCCGAAAACCATTACATTAGCAACCATATCTTTTAATATTTTACGAATATACTTATATTATTAGCATAATACACTGCACTATTTTTGAATTGAATTGATTATCATCAGTCAACAGTTACCCATTCTCATATAATTTTCTAAAATTCATAATGTTAAAGCTATGTAGTATTTCTGTTAATATCTTTTATAATATGTTTAGACACGTTACTTTGCAATGTCAGATGTCTACTATATACAAGACTGTCATGATAATTTAGTACACTAAGTCCTGCCAACCGACCTTACCTTCAGTTCATACTACCTACATTGATCCCTAACTATATTGTTCTGCTGAATCTTGCTTCACTATTCACAAAACCTATTCTTTTTATTCTTTAAGGTTTTAACATCTTGTAAAGTAATCCGTTCATTAGGATGCATGCATACATATATAATGTTCATAAAGATGTATGTGGAGACCTATTGGAAGCACTCATTAAGAAAGCTAGGGAGATGGAATATGGGGAACGAACATGTCTGGTACCTAGCAGTATATTTGCGGTAGCCATAATAATCATATTCTCAGAGCTTAACATCAAAAAAGGAGGGAGGGTGGCGTTAGCTGATCAGTAGATATGGTGGGGGTCACTAAGGTGAATCGCCCCATTCTGCAGGAACAGCAATATACAAATTAAAGGCTCGAGATATTTCTGATTTTTATGAGGGCTTAGATCTTTATTTTGAAAAAGATAATAATGAACGCCTTGACAGATCATGCTTCTACCTTTAAATATACACCATTCGCTCAGCCTATTGTTGAGATGCGACCATGTGGGATCTGCACAGATTTATGGGGCATCTTATAAAATAACTTGCTGTCCATTGTCGGATCTTTAAATACCACTTCACAATGTCTTATCTCATTCATTTTCTAATTACGTCTTTACTTAATCCTCATTGTATCCCATTAAACCTAACATTTTATAGCTCTTTATGAATTTGATTCGACTTATTCTATTCCTATTCTCTGTGAGGTACAGTTGTGCACCAAATGCACAATAAAGCATAAAATAAAAAAACAGACATAAGGAAAAAATGTATTAAAACCAAAAGTGGACATCATGATACTACCAGATATACGCGTAGCATTATACATTGCAAATGAACGTTGTCAGCCTAGGGAGTTTTCTATATTAATGCATTTATTAGTGATACTTGGACTTACCCATTTCATTACACTTTATTGATTCACCTTAGCACTTTTACTTTTCTAAAAACAGCTTTCAATCCGTTGTAAACGTTGTACTTACCTCAATATTGGCTGGTTATCGTATGCCGACAACCACAGGATGAAAACGAAACGAAGTCGATTTTCCCTCTCAACCTAGAGGACAATTGTACAATTCAATAACTATACAGCCTAGTTCAGACAATGTGTATTTATATATATATCAAATATTTAACTGTTGAAACATTATTAACTTGTAGACAATCTATGATTTGATATTATATCATACTTGATCGTGCCTGTAAAAATGGCATGCATTTTCATGTAAATTTATATGTTTATATGAGAATATATATATTATTATATTATTACAATCGCCACTTGCTAGAATGACTCTTGCAGAATGCGACGTGACCATAGTACCACCTTATGATACTCCACGCACATCCTCTTATCTACTCACTACCAATTACCACTGCAATCTCTTGTCACTCATTCTGCCTCAGTTCTAGTAGCGGTGACGCATGCGAGCCTCAGTCGTCTACACTCTCGCTCCCCGGCGTGTCGGACCGCACCTAACAATTATCTCCGTATGCATTTCATTGTCAACAATAGCCTAACCTCCCCGGAGTATACGCCCTATCTGCTGTCCTTTACATCAATCAATTCATTCATGGATGTAGAAGAGTGGACACAACTTCAGAAGTAATCACGACGAAAATTTTAACAAACTTATGGAATAGAAACAAGGCACGAAAACAACGAGTAAACACAATGAATCCAACAAACACCAATTGATATGACACACCACACATATATACAAACAGTACACACAAACTCGCAGTTCATGTCTTGATGGAATTCCTTTGAAGAATCGCAGGGCCAACACCAGTACGCCTACAAACTTTCACAGGTTGATGATACAAGTGAAAGTCGTCCGGACACAAACAGAATTACCAACAGCTAGATGACAGATGATATCAATTCAGTATATACAATATGAACATATGTACAAAATCACACATCAAGCACATTGGATTGCTCATTGATGCGCTACCCTTTGAAGAATTGTAGGACTTACAGCAGTACGCCTACAACCCTTCTCAGGTTGACGCTCTAGGTTGGAAAATCGTCGGAGAGTTCATTTGCTGACTTCCTTCTATGAGCTATATCCTCAAATCTGAACGGCAACACGCCCATGTCATTGTATCGTAGAATATAGATGACGAACAAACACACGACATATCTCATCAACCAAGTACAGAAACAGAGTAATTTACACCAAAGATAATCGCATTCAAATAGTAACTTGAAACTGGAAATGCCTTTATTCGTGCAAGTCAATTTAACAATAACTCGCTCGTTTACACTTGGCTTATTCTCACTAAACTGACCATTGATATTCGTCCTTTCAAACGAACTGATACTAGCATAGTCATTGCACAAGATACTTGAGTTGATGGGTGTCTGTTTCATTGTGGGTGAAAACAACAACGATGACTGAGTGACACAAGGTGATCAAATTAGCGGTGGATCAGAAGCTGTTCTTTTTTCGGCTCTCAGATAGTTGTCTAACTGCAAGATTACCACCACTGCTGTCTTTCACTACTAGTTCGGGTTTAGCACTATCATCTGATGATAGGTGGGCTACACGCTAATCAATTACACTGACTGTCTCACAAGTATGCACACCTTTTGGAACTGCATCTGCGTTCAATTCTACTTCACGTTGTAGTTGTACAGAACCTTTATTTAACTTAGCAGTAGTAGGCATATCCTTCATCTCATCATGATCAACCAAAGACAACTGTGAAGTATCATGATCATTATCACGAATATTCACTTTACCGTCAAGATCATCATCTTCAAACTCTTTAATAACAGAAGTAGACAATTTTGGTTCCTCCTCACAAATCATTAAAGATTTTATAACTTCACTCTGACTAGTAATACCTTGTAAACTTGTAGGGTCAGAACTGCACTCTGAAGCAGCAACTCTATTCTGTGACACTCTATTCAACAATGGCTTACCAGTTGTAACTACAGACTTCCTGACCGCACCGTTATCGTCACACAATTTGGAGTCAGACCTTGATTTCACATTTAGCTTATCACTGAACTTGCTCACTGGTTCACAGTTCACTTCTGTATGCACCTCTTGAAAACGTGTAAAACACAACCGTGTTTGTCTTCCACCTTGTAACTTATCTGTTGAGGATGTACTACGAAAACTGTTACACTCAGTAGGTCTATATGCATTACTGGACATCATGGAGCCTTCTCGATATCCACCTCTCTGAGGCCTATTCGTCATCAATGATTGCATTTTACCCTCAGACTGCTCTATTCTAGGGGTGAGATGTAATAGACTGGCGAACTTGCTCATAGATTGATTGACACTATCTTTTACTAGTTTCAGGATATCATCAAATTTTGGCTCGACACCCTCATCCTCCATACGGGAGCTTATCTTCACCCACTTCCTTTGCAGTCGAGTAGGTAGGCGCCTTGTTACAACTTCTAGTATGAAACTCGAGTTGAGGTCACTCACGCGATTCATCGAAATCATTCCATTCTTGTAAATTAGCAAATTATCTAAAAACTCAGTGAGTGCCTGGGAGTCATCCTGTAATTGACCACCATTACCCTTAACAGCCTCGAATAATTTCCCTGCAATCATCGAAGGTCTTCCAAACCTTTGACGTAATATGCTCATAGCCTCGTGGTAGCCCTCTTTTGGCTTCATAAACTTACAGCACTGTATAGCTCTTGCAGCATCTCCAGTGCAATATCTCATCAAATACATCAATTTCAATTCATCACTTAATAGAAAACCACTCAACATGATCTCAAACTCCTTTACAAATTGTAAATAATCAGCTGGGTTTCCATCGAAACACAGTGGTTCTAATTTAGGGAGTTTGATGTTCCTATTGTCCCTGAACGGCGAAACAGTAACATCAACCATGTCATGCTTAACATCAGACACATCGTTACAATTAACAGACAAGTCACCATGACTTACTTTCCTGTTTGCATCCAAGACACTCTGTCCCTTCTTTGACCCAGGCATTGTTGAACTTGACCCAATTCCAAAAAGGTTCCAGATATTGCTTGTTCAAAGAGGACTTGACCGGCACCAGGAAAAATGAACGGCGACTATCCAAACTTTCACCAACTGTCTGAATCCGCCATAGTCTGTTTCTAACATCAGAAACTGTCAGTCACGTCTCATAAACCGTTAATGCCCAGCTCTTTCTCCGGTCACGAATCCACGACAAATAACTGCTAAATAACTGTCTTTCACTGCACTTTGCTATTAAATGCACAAAGGAGGCGAAAATGCCTGACTCCCAAATAGAGTGCATCCGAATGAACCAGTCAGCATAACCGCTGCTTCCCCATGCGCTTTCAGCCTGAGATGCAGGCAGAGGATAAGAGATTCATCAGTTAGAAATGTGCCCTATCATAGTATACGGGCTACAAACAAATAAACATTGTAGTAGACAACATAGGGATTGAAGGGAGCGCCTACGGTCACCTAAAGGTGGCTTAAAGGTGTGTCGGTGGCACAGTGGTTAGGACTCTCGCCGACCATGCACATGGTCCGGGGTTCGAGCCCACGCCGGCGCACACCTGATATCTATGGTCGGCCTGCGAAATTTGGGCTACCGATATCCATGCTGAAAATTCCATACTTGTACCAAAAATACAGTGTGGAATCAAGCTGTAAATCTAAAAAAAAAAAATTAATTACAGACTGCAAGCCGCCGAATTAAATAAACCCACAGTCAACACGGTGGAACTCATAGTCTTCACTCCTCAAGCCTCACAGAATTACCTCCGCCAGTCAAAAAGCTATTGGATTGTAGTTCCACCCCCAATCTAGCTTTTCTACCCTATACCATGGATCTAGACAGGTCCCTGCATAGCCCTAAGACAAAAACCAATGTCCCCCCCAGGAAGTCAAAACTATCCTCTTATAGCCATAACACGCCCGTTAAGGAGGAGTTAGGTAACAAATCATGCCAAGGTACATCGCCAGAGACAAAAATGTCCACTACATTCTGAAAATCTTTCTAGGACAAATCCAGGGAAAATAGAACACAGTTCATACTAACAACCACGCCAGTGGTAGAAATGGAGGCCAGATTCTTCACGGATAATAATGTCAAGGCATACATGCATTATATGCCAAGTCAGGCTAAGGCCCAAACTAATAACTGAAGTAGAAGCATCTTTTCAGATGACCCAAAAAGTGGCCTATACATTCCAGTGTGATGACCTAGGATACTTTCAGAATTTTGTACAGAACGGATTAGATAAAGTGACTACCTGGTCATCCTTATGGAATCTACAACTTGGTCTGAACAAATGTGGTTATATCCGCCTCAGTGCTTCAACCTACTAATCTGCAGAGACGCCAAATTGTCGTCGATTTAGGCCCGAGGCAATCTAGTGATCTGGCATTTTCTAAGTAAGCGACATCGCGGACCCGAAAGTAGAAGATGCTCTTAGAACGCATAATTAGGACTTTTCACAAAAGTGAAGCCAATCTCATTCTATGCAAAATATATGTAAAGACACTATAAGCATACTGTCCACTTATTACTAGAAGCTTTCGCATGTGAGATAATGTAAAGTATCCAACGATATTCCACATCAAAACCACTCGGGTACGATGGTAAGAAAGACTACATTCCACGGTGTATGACTGCCAATCTTGACCCATTTTAGCCGAGATGAATCATTCTAAATCTGACACTTTTCTCAAAGGTCTTACACAAAATATCATTCTCAGTCAATAAAGACATACAGTTCTCACCACAGGGCTGTTTCGATCTGTGTGACCTGACATGCACAGTGACAAAAAGCCTCTAACGTATCACTCCACGAAAACTTCTTCACATTCATGTATTCCAAGATATGGAATAGCTCACCCGTATAAATCAGAGTCTGCACCTTGGTTAAAATTCAAAAACCTTCCTCACGAGAAGTAAATACCCACAAGCAGTAGAAATCCATTAATTAATGCGTCTAAAGCTTATGTACTTTACTCCCAACAATGACATTGCAGATCAAATGAGATAAACATATCACTGATTTCAAAATAACACATCAATGAACTATAATTCAAGGTCTCTGTACACAACAAAGTATTGTACGAAAATTGACTTCAAGCTTTATTTTTTTTCCCAGGCACTTATAACCCATCCACCAAAGACCTGGTTTTTTTGTTTATGTGAAGACAATACTTCTGTATTTCCTGATGTGTTGCACTCACTGACAATCTAGCGGATTTTTCCAACTATGCACAGAAATGATTGTACATAAGTGAAAAGGATGTTTTATACTACTGGGATTAACATTTATCAAGTGTATGTATAATCTCCAGCGTACATGTTAAACATATTTTACCATCGACTGTTAATTGTGACTGAATAATATGGTTCTATTTCTGTAACAATTTGATGATGCCTGTAAACTGGCGTCCCTCATGTACTGTACCATGAGAATAAATTTATTTATACTTATATTTATAAGTTTCAAACGCTCTCTGTACAGCCTATTTGGTTCTACTTATTGCATGAACAAATTATTTATTTCTTGAGGGAACCAAATATTAGGAGACTTGGAAGGTTTAACAAAAGGTACAACTTCATTAATTATTCCGCATAAACGATAATGAGACTAGATGAATAGATGTATAAAAAGACTAAGAAAATACAAAATAAATGTCTACTAGAGAACAACATACACTAAGCATGACTACATTTGTATATATATATCACCTTGTAAACATGAACATATACGTACATGAATATGTATATGTATGTATAACCTTGTATACGTGTATATATATATAACCTTGATATAATTGTGGGCAATAAATCGTTCTCAAGACGTCATCAGTAAATATTGCGGTGCAAAACGTCGTGATTTCATCAAAATAAAACTTTTTATCCACAATGGAATGTATATAAACAGACATTAAAGTTTTATTTATACCCACATGGATTTCTTCTGGCAGTTCGCTGCTAGCCTCTTCTCTTCTGCTTGACTTGTAGTGGAAGTTTAGCATACCTGCAATAGAGCTGAAGTTAAACAGCACTTGAAGTTACTTAAGTACACATACCACATCGATCTTCAAGCTGTGGAGACATGATAACTCAACAACTTTGAAAAACTCCCATGTCAATGCATCAGAAGGTTGAAAAAATCCTGAATGAGAAGTATTGATCACCCAAAATAAAGATGCAACTGGCTGCCAAACTGTTAAACCAACTTACGAGTACGGGCTATGATGCAACCACAAATGGCGATATCGCCTAACTTTGAAGAACCATCATCCCAACGGTGCAGTAAAACAAATTTGTCCAGCTATGAAGGACATTCGTCTGCACAGAGTAAAACTCGCTTCTGATGCCCTAAGATTTTGCTGCCAGAGAATTGATGCAGTTGTACTACTCATCTGTCGATGTTCAGGTCTTACTACGCTGGACCTCACACTGTCCCTGGAAGACTTTCAGAAACAATTTATATTAACCAACGCGGAATGCCAGAACACAGATTGGCGACTCGAGAACCGTTTATTCTTGCACCAATACAGAGCCAATCATTAGGTTATTGTACACAACGTCTAACAACAAATGTCATAGCAATAAATCACAATAATTGTGTATGTCCAAACCAAGTTCACTTTTAACGGTTTGAAAAAATTTGGGTATTGGGTATATAATGTTCATTATTATAAATGTTATTTTGTATTTCCCAATGAATGAAAAACAAAGCGATATTGTTTTTACTGACGTTTCGCTATTTAATGCTAATAGCTTTCTCAAAGTATTATTAAACCGGAATTTACAAAATCTCAGCATATATATAACAAAGAGTTAGGGGGTGAACGATCTTCATTGTTATTTTGACTTTCAGTGTGTCCTTTTAAGTTGAACTAAGTCTGTATTTTTTCTCACCCTATAACTCTTTGTTATATATATGCCTAGATTTTGTAAATTCCGGTTTAATAATACTTTGAGAAAGCTATTAGCATTAAATAGCGAAACGTCAGTAAAAACAATGTCGCTTTGTTTTTCATTCATTGGGAAATACAAAACAACATTTATTATAAATCACAATATTACTTCTGATAGCTTTTCTCTGTCTCCAACGAACAGCGAACGATGAAATGATGACTGCAATACTGATGTCAGCCACGTCTCGTAAACCGTCAATGCCCAGCTCTTGCTGCATTCGGGCTCACGCCGTTCCTTGAAGATTTTCAGAAACGCTTAGTTATAACGGACGAAAAAACCAAAACACCGATTGGCCACTCGAGAATTCTTTATTGTTACACCAACATATAAAAAATGTTTCCACTAAGGTCTGTGAACAAATATTACAATAATAAATCACAAAATTACTTCTGATGGTTTTCTGCTGACTTCTTTCTGAACAGCAACCGATGAGACGATGACTGTCGTATTGATGCCTCCGCGAAAATTGGGGAAGTTGGTTTTGAGCAAACAACCAAGAATTGATCGTTCAATCTTCAACCGCATTGACACTCCCCGGCAAAAACGGATCCATCCCTTTTTTCCTTCACGGCCAATACACGTTGACTTGGATGCCATTGCGAGAACCTGGGTCACACGGACAGAGCTGAAATGGAAAACAAACAGAAAAGCCAACACACAAACAAAATTGTATATGTATGCGATTGTACAGCTCAGTGAATATATTCGCCGAAAAGAGTCTCTTCACTGAACGCCTTCTTTTCTTTTATATGACTGAATGGGGATTTTCAACTTACTTCAACTAAATTGACAAGAGAAGTTATATCGATCGGCCTGTAATTCTTTACATCATATTTTGAGCCGGATTAAATCCAGGGATAATATATGTCTGCTTTCATTCGGAAGGATAAAGTGCGATCATAAGGGACGTTGAGAATATTTTAAGCAAAAGGAGAGAAAGATCGGAGACACCATTTTTTAGGAAGGATGAGGGAATCGAGACACGTCCTGGAATATTAGAGAAATTCAATGAATGCATTGCAGTTTTTATAACATCGACAGTCACACATATATTTGACAGTGTTTCATTTGTTATAGAGTCAAATCCGATGCATACAGAAATATTGTGCGTCGGAAGAGTGCTTGTTAGAGTGTTCAGCTGTGTCTGAATCATCCTTGACAGCAACATTGTTATGGAGAATATGAGGAGTTTTACCTCGTTTTTGTTGCAGCCTTCCTCGGAAGAGTTTGCAAAGAGCTAATTTTGCAGTCACTTTTACGGGCAAAAACGACATCGGTAGTTACTCAATAAATAGCCCACTGTACCAACGGTAGCAGGGAACAACTGATTAGAAGTGGTAGTGAATTATCGCCAGTTAACTTCAGCTTAGTGAAGAGCGATAATGCCGTTGTGACTGCAAATATTGTAAGTAATCCAGAAGCACTCCAAGTATTTTGATTGACATTTTCTGTATATCTCATCCAACCTACAGCGAAACTCATTCGGGATGTGAGATACTAGAGACGAGCCAGGATTGTGAAAACGAAGCAGAAATATTAGAAATGACTGACAGAATGTGTACGAAATATTACAAGGACTCTTTAAGCTGTTATCTAGGAAGAGAAGAGATTCGTTCCTACTGTTATGACGAGTGATCACATGTTAACACTCTGTATCCATTTTAACGAGCTGCATGTCGACTTAGCGTGCTCTAAAACTTACATCTCTCTGCAGTATCGTCTAAAATTTTAAAATACTATGTAACATCACCTGTACGTAGGTAATCACCCCTCATATAATATTGTAAATCAGTCGAATTCTCTGTCCAAGTATGTTCTTGTGGGACCTGCTGATTTACTCGAAGCAAGATTGCATTTGCACTGTATGACTAATCCAAAGCACTATTTCGGCCTTAGGCTGACTATCCTTATTAATCTGCGAAATTTAAACAACCAACTTACAACATTTTTCTAACAGGATTACTAGCAGCTGGTGTAAGTAGATAAAACGGACATCGTCCAAAATCATCTTCCATGAAGTTTTTTTCGAACAAACCAATTGTTTGTATACGTCATGGTATTTTTAGGTCAAGCCACTTTTCAAATATGAGCACTACAGTACAACAAAACTTTTTTGTGGCAATGATTGATGCAATCAGCTGTCCTCTGAATATAACTTTATTCCTGATATGTGCACTGCTTGTGTATTTGAGTCTTCGGCCACTGTTAAGAAAGAAAAAGACTAAGACAATCCAGGTCCCGAAAATGGGTAAACGTGATTTTACGTTAGAAGAGCTCCAAAAGTTTGACGGCAAGGGTGAGCACAAGCGAATACTGATAGCGGTTAATGGTAAAATATTCGATGTCACCAATAACGGACAGGAGTTCTACGGCAAAGGTAACTGAAATATCATTATGATTTTATGAATAAAGGAGCACCTTATGCAGTTTTCGCTGGCAAAGATGCGTCCAGAGCACTAGCATGTTTCAATCTGGAGACTAAAAATGAGTATGACGATCTCTCAGATCTTACTCCCGATCAGATGAAGACCTTGAGAGAATGGGAACTTCAGTTTTCTGGTATGTTCTATCTTTTTGAACTAGAACCGCTGTTTCAATTATCATTTTACGTATCTTTAAATCAGTAATATTTGAGTATGTACTACCGTCTCCTATACTACATTCCTGAACAGGATATTTTTCGTCCGGTACAGTTTGTATTTGTGTTACTGGTTATCCATGAAGGCGTTACAGTAATTGTTTGAGGCTGACTAAGTGTGTTCCTAATGTGGTTCGAGTGATTTACGCCGGAATCGCGAATATGCATTAATACTTATCTGTTTATCCTGCCATTGGGACATATACTTGACTTTAGTTCAATACAGCATGTCTTGTTATATTATTCAGTTGTTAATAGCTGTGTAACGTAGTTCCATGAACCGTCACACAGAGGCTCAACACGACACAAAATCTGTTTTAGGCAACATGTAATGCAATAATATGTAACTGTATTGTCGTTATGGATATCCATTTGTTTTGATGTGTTTTGTTACTGGCCTAAACTTTACACTAGAAAAGATAATAGTGATCCACTACTCAGTTCCTTGCACGATTTTAAGAGATGAATTACGCTGTTTTATAGACATTGTTCATTGGTGCAGCTATATGGCCAAATGTAACTGAGCGAATATTCTGGCACAATTAGAAAGTGAATTAATTGTAGTAAGCACCAAATCAAGGTTCACACTATTCAGAAGTAGCTTCAATAATGATAGTATATGAGTAATTGAGACTTCTCAGTTAACTACCCAATGGCTAAATGAATTGAGATTTTTGGAAAACTCTTCACGTACGCTGTCAGTTTGAGGGAGGGGAAATCGATCGACGAGGTTGTAGAGTTACACCGATTGATGTGGTTAAGAAGTGTTGCGCATGCCTAGATATCACCTCCCTCGACAGGCAGTGTTAGCTGACATAACATGTTAGGAAAGAGCTAGTGGTGGTTAAACCAAAACATGGCATCGTTCATTGAAATCCACAACAACTAGTTTAGGCCAAGTAAGAAGGTGTGAACTTTCCAGTTGGCGTCCTAGGGATGGTGAAAACCAATGGTTGGAGACAATTAGTGGAATGACTCAAAATCATTCTCAACGGCTCAGATTCATTCACTCTCTGTGATTTGTTGTCATATCCAAATTAAACTCTTTTTTTTCTTATACATTGCTATTCTGTTCGCCTCACACTTCTGTTTATTATATCTCTTTTAAATCTGTCTTTACTCTCTCCTCTTGCTTCGTGTGCTACATGGAGGGAGTGTGGCGACTCGAACCGCTGCACATCTGTGCAAAGTTCTATGTTAAAACGAGTCATTCAGAGATTATAAACCAGATAGACAAAGACACATAGAACGGGATAGCGTAGTGAACAGCTATGAAAATGTTTGGGATTTCGATAATGGAGGGTAAAATATTTGAGTCATTATGTGGAGCTTCCAGTCAACTCAATGAAGAATTTGCACCACTGATTCTTTGAGCTTCTAAAATTACCTACTCACTGTACACTCCTTTCCATGACTTCATGGTCTATATAATTAGTGGCCACATTATAGAAAATCAGTTCACCCTTGAAGTAAATAAAAAGGATGTCAAATAAGTGACGATGGTCCTATCTTTCGGGAATGGTTGTAAATCCGAAGGAACAGATACCTGAGACAATTAACACGAGATCTTTTCGTAAGTTTTTGATTTGGTCTAAACCGTGTTAAATTGGTACTCAGAGAATTCATCATCAGCAAAAAACTCATTTCGTCAAATAAAGGGCAGTTTGAAAAAATATTTTTCTACTTTGGTAAAGACAGCGTTATTCGTCGTATGCTGGCAATCCTGAAAAACATTTACTTCCGTGAAAACCACTACCTAATCATACATTATCATCATAGCATTATTACCTAGTGGTCAAAGTTATCACACCTAAAATATGAAAATTTAGTAAAAGGTAACAGTAAAGAAGACAAAATTGAAGAAATAAAGTTTTCAGTGAACATAAAACGCCTTTTAACAAGGAAAAAATTTAGAAGATGAATGGAAAAATGTGGAAACACAATTAGACTCAAGGTAAATTGTTGATTAATCTGCACTTCAAATCTGGGTTGTAGTTATCTCGAAGACTTCGGTGTACGCTTCTTGTCGAACTGTCGCTTAATTGCATAGTGGAATATTAGTTAACCAAGACGATTTTAACTTTTCTTGTCCCAACAACATTCAAATGGAGTTAATCAAAACTCGTTTCGTTTCTGCGTTTGTTTGTACTTGTAGGATTTCTTTGTAATGAAAGACTAAATCATTACAAGGTATCGTCTTTTGTACCCGGATCCTATCTGCATTATCTGAAATTTTATTGAAATATCTTCTGCAGACGGAAATATGTGAAGTAGAATCCAAAGTTTGAAATAACTGGTCAACTGTGAAATGCTAAAACCACAGCTCCACTGGAGAGGGAATGCTTTTCGTGAACGATATGATACTATCCAAATTCATAAAACATCAGTTTCAGTGCATTTCTCATCATAATGTTTTCCGTCCTATTGTATTTTTTAACGACTTATTTGCCCTAGTTCGTAGTTTGATAAATGAAATTAATGGTGTACTGAAAATATATCTGCACAGTTATTGCCCCGATGATTATTATGTATGGAGGTCAGGCGATGCCCATTACTGTTCACTGTCATTTTTCAGGAAAACAAATATATAACATAATTTTCTTGTAATTTAGAGCGTTATGATCATATTGGACGACTTTTAAAACCTGGAGAACCACATCGAGTTTATGAGATTAATGATGGAGAAGATGAAGTTGGCGGTACAAATCATATTGTCCAACGGAGTTGCAAGGAGAAAATAACCTGATAAACGTTACATCAACTTCTTCCAAGTATTTTGTGTATTTATGTAAGCGCACCATTGCCCTCTATTTAAAGTGGACGGTCATTACCAACCGTCCATATTTGCGTTCCTAAACATAATGATTTCAGTCTTTTGGTTTTCGCTTTGTGCAATATATTGATGCTACTAAGTAATGAATTCTTGTACACAAATCTGTATATGCTGATGTGAATCTCTTTAAAATTTCGGCTATTTAGCGGTTTTTATTTCTGGACATTTGTTTGCTTTCATTACTACAAATGATTTGTAGAACGTTTATATCCGACCAGGTTGCTGATATCTGTTCACATTGTAAATATTTGTAATGTTTTTAAAAAATTCTTGCTCTAGTTTATTTTTTTGATGTTTGTATTTTGGCCACAAATTCTTTTTTGTTTAACGCTAAATGGTTAAAACGTTTCTTTTTGACATGTAAACCTGTATTTGGCAGGTGAATGTTGATAATGTGCACTAGATTAGTGGTAGGAATGTACTCTGCAGTTAAGGCAGTTAAAACTTACAGTCGAAGTAGTACACTCAATTTTATTTAGGTAGTCCAGAAAACGATGTATTTTGCCAGTGTCTCCGTCTAACAGAACTGTCTCCTGTGGGGTTCTTCCAGGTACCACATCTCTTCTGGATTGGACGCAGCAAAATAGTTGCCTACATCAGTACTTCTCTAATAAAACTTAATAAAATGCCATCGGATATTATTGGTTATCGTCATGCCGAGTAATAATTATTTTTAAGCTCTCGCTTGTCCTTATTTATTCTAGTAGGGGCTCTCATTTTTCAGGAACTACTAAATGTTGAGAATACATTTTGAAAATCGAAATAAATTCCCGGCGGTTTCTAATATTATGCGAGTTGTATTATGCAGTCTGAAGGGGAATACCTTTTGCTGTTTAACACCTCTATAGTTTTTTAATACATAGACATTAGGTTTCTCTGTATTTCAGATGTTAGTTTCACCTTCGATATAGGTTTCGTTGGTCTCAACTATAAGTAGGAAATTCATCTTTATTGATATCAAATAGTCACGTGCGATACTTGCTGTCTGTTTACTAGAGCTTGACTCAAATGAGACAATCGGATCGCTTCACGTTTCTGACAGTATTCTTTCTAACTTCACTTAGCATGAATATCATATATATATATATATATATATATATATATCACATTAATGAGCCTTGAGTGTTGCATTTTTCAAGTATTCATTAATAATATATTCATAAAGTCACAGTGTATGTTTCCAATCCTCACATTATACTAATATCAAGAAACCTCACATGGAAAGTACCTGTATAATACAAGTTAAGAAGACTGGTCAGCAAATAAGCAATTTTTTCTTAAGCATACACCGAATAATCAGAACATTACTATATATGGGCAATAAATTTTCATTAATGTAAATGACATGCAAATGTATATGCTTTGAATACCACTCAAAAAAGAAATTAGAATCATCCCCTTAATTGGAGATGTAACAAAAAGCATACAAATAGTTAATAGAGATATTTTAACTAGACGATTTGCCGGGTTGTTAGAGAAGAGTCATGATGACAAAACTCACTTACTTACTTAAGATTACTGTCTGTACAAAGTTTGCCATTTTTCAAGAAAAGCAACCTTCTCTTGTTTACAAGAAAGATGTCAGCGAATTCCCCTCCAGTGACTTCATTTTATACATTATTCTGGAGGGAATTTCCATGGATCTTCAATAACTAGAAAGAAAAAAACTCAGGATTACAACTACTAATTAACCTATCAGTTTTTTTCTGGTCTCTACATTTGAACTACTTTATTTCATTTAGAAAGTTGTTTAATCTTTAGTAAGTGACGTGTTAACTTTAATGATTAAATATGACTTGTCGTATGCGTCTAAGCAGATGAGTTTTTGACGAGCCGATAAAAAAGTTATCAGGATTTATAAATTCTTATGTAATGAGGTACAAAAAAAACAAAGTACAAGTGTAATATACCACTGTAATTAGTTTGCAAAGATAAATCACGTGCTGAAACAGTGAACTAGTTATTGTAGTAATTTCATTCAAAATACTAAATAAGCGACTTGGATTGACTGCAGACATTCATATCACATTACATGTTATTTCGGCTTATATCTGTCTCAGTTCATAAGTCAGTTTGCCTAACTGTTCTATTATTCAGATTTACAATTTGCAAATGTAATTAGCATGTTGTGCGTCGGTGGCACAGTGGTTAGGACTCTCACCGATTGATTATGTACATGGTCCGGGGTTCGATCCCCGGCCACCGACGCACTCCTTTATCTCGCTAAGCCAGTAATAAAAACTGGTAAAGAGGAAAGGTTAGGCATGAGGCTAGCAATCCCATCCTATAAAATAAAAATAAACACTGCTACAGAAACTTCAAGCCACTAGCTTGAAGTCCTCTGTTCCATTAGGAACGTGAAGGAATGAAAAATAAATTAGCATGTTGCAATGTAAACAGTTCGAGGGATAACATTTCACTGTGGTTTCCTTTGGAAATCAAATTATGCTGGTCACAGTATGCGATATACTTGATATCATAAACGGTAATCAAGAAAGCAAGCATATTTGCATAAAGCTATACACTGCAGATTGATTAAGATCAGTATTTATATACCCCTCATATCAACTAGTAATGCTCGCTAGTCAGCTCGAGGTGATCTAAACATAATTCAGATGATTTGCACTGATTCGACCCTTTGAAATGAGTCAAACTGGTTATACTGTGGTGAGAGCAGACTGCTAGCCAATTGGTAGACATTAATTTACATCAATGTCTAGGTCACTAATATTGGCCGTGAGAAAATATGAACAAGGCTGATTCAACAACCAATCACAGCAGACTTAACGTGGGCAAATATGATTCGCAGATGTATGGCTTAACTTTCCAAGAAACCAGAAAACAATCAGAAGACTGCGTTTGTCTGCTTGAATAAGCTATAATAATGTACATGAAATATATATAAATACGTGCTGATTTCCGTAATAAAACGATCTGATGCCGGCCCTTGTCGTCTGTTGTTACAATACCGCTGATGAGCTCGGCCCTAAATGAGCGGAACTGTCGCCCGATGTTTAGACCACCACATTTAGGCAAGAAAGCACCACTGTTTGATGTGAGTGTTATACATCTACTCATCTCAGTCAGTCAGTAGTATGTAGTTTTATACTACCTGTCCACCTTCAAGACATTTGTGTTCTTCATATAATTTAAAAAGTCATCCAGAATTTATCCAGTGAAACACATTATCATATGATGTTTATACGAATTTAAGTGTAAATGCCATCATTTTGACGGGATTACTGCAATTATTCAAATGAACATCCGGGAACTCATTGTCTTATGGAGAGTTGGTCACTGCATTAAATGTGACTCGATCTGATGAATGTAACTCTACTGAACACTTCTCTACTTCTCGTACTAGTCTTTATTAAAGCAGATTTGCATTTAACAGCTTAATGGAACTTTGTGGGCTCTGGATACTGTAATCGTCAAATATGACCACATTTTCATTTGATATTCACCTAAAAGTTTGCAGTCTGTAAATTCTCATGGCTAGTTTCATTACTTCCGTATTATTTATCAGGATTAGTGTATTTTTATTCTGTCATTCTTTTAACATCATATGTTCACTTATTGTACTTCACAAATTGAATAACTCTTCACATATAACTCTCTTATATTCACATACATTTCTTCATAATAAATAATGATTTTTATAGAAAATGTTTTGAGTTCATTTTTTTCTATTTCACGTCTATAGTATGCATTGTAGCCAAACTAACTAATGTATTCATACTAAACCTGAAGGATTTCTATAAAACTGAGATAATTCATTATTTTGAGACTTGTGTTCTCCAAAGAATGAATGAATGGAAAAAATAATAAAACGAGGCTGCTTTTAATGACGTCTTGTTATTTGATGTTAATAGCTATATCAAAATAATGGTAAACTGAAAATCCATAATATCAAAGTTTATATGTGCTAATCTAATCAACATTCCAATGTGTGAACACGTTTTTGTTGTAAAGTATTTGAATAGGTAACGATTATATGGTAGGGTAGGCATGTATATGCCTGAGTTACTCTACAGAGGAGAAATCTGTCATGGAATAAAGCTTAGATAGAATAAACACTGTAAAATATAAACGGATTCCAAAGGATATGGACTTCGGGGGTGATTTATGCATAATGCCACAAAAACTCTAAGATCTGTAGGTGAAAACCAAAAAGTTGTCTGAAGAGGCAGACAGGATTTCAAGTGAACATATGGAAGATAGAGGTGATGAAGGTACTCGGTCACTACCAACAAAAACAACAACAAGCATTAATCACTATAACCAGAAGAAATTTGAAAGATGTCACCTCTTTGGTGGCATCGTTTCAACTACAGGCTGGGTTTAGAATGTTAATGGCAGGATTCTTCGTTACTGTGAAGTCAGTGTGGAAATCTGCTACAGTCTACATAAAGAACTTTGATATGGCTCATAGACTTGACACAGGAGTCACAAAAAGTATTTTCAACAGGCTTCAGACTTTCACTGATAGCTACCCTTGTTCAATACTAAGGATTAGATGGCCAGAAAAGATACGCAACGGGGAACTATGGGAACGAACTAACCAAAAACCTATTGCCCAACAAATATCCCGAAGAGAATCGGGATGGTCTCGACACATACTGAGGTCACTGGACGACATAGTACGCCGAGCTCTCAAATGGAATCTGAATGGAAAACGGTGAGTTGGGCGTCCAAGAGTGACACTGAGTTGAGCATCGCAGGAGTAGATGAGAGCTTGTGGGCAATAGTAGAGCCATTTAAAGAAGACCCCAGAGAGCAGAATGAAGTGGAGGTGCACTGTTGAAGCCCTATGTTTCACTTGGAATTCAAGTACAAAAGACTTCAGTTATAACCTCTGCACTTCATAATATCATATCACGACACTATTTTTTGATAACACTGGAATTATTGAGAAATATTCAAGGACTTTTTATCATGAAGTCTCTTCACCTAAAAACGAAGTAGAATTGAATTGATTGAAACTCAGCTTGACCTGGTCTCAATCCACCCACATGAACTAATTTTGTTAAAATTGCTTGCTATAAGAATTACAATTGACAGCACATTCATCAGCTTATCAAAACTAGCATATTCGCTTGTATGTATTCGTCATCTCCTCAACAGTTTAACATTAAAGAGGTATTCGCGCAAAAGGATTTTGATTGGACTGCCATACATAAACTTTGATTTTGTAAACGTTAGGTTATCATTACTTTGACTAAGCTATTACTGCCAAATAAGGGAAAGTTAATAAAAGAAATTTTATTTTGGTTTCCATTCAGTAGGAAATGCAAACATCGTTTACTTTAATCTAACATTTTTTTTAAACCACTAAAGTCGAACTTGGTCTAGACATTTGCAAAATGACCTGTGTCCATTTATAGCTGTTACTTACAAACCATATGTTAGGGATGTAAAGGATATATAACATTGTTTTCACAAAAAATTCTATTATTTTGAATTGCTCACCAGGTGGTAAACAATTAATCTGGTAACTCCATCTGGTGATCAGTTAGTATAGATAGTTCAGACTGCGGTTAGGAAATGAGTAATTGAGTAGATATCCATCTGATCCCGAAGTTGCAAGGATATTTGGCTGATCTGTATCAACTAGCATGAAATCTAATTCCTAGGCTTAAGATAGATCGAATCCCAATATTCAGTACAACTTTTTTTGTACCTTAGGTGTTATTAGTCATTACTGTGTATCACTAGTCATGAATTTCACTAACATATGCAGTAGGTGGATTTCATTTAGCATTATACGGTACAGAAATTCCCAGCTTAATCGGTCTGCTGCTCCGCAAATATTGGAATAATTACAAAACAGAACTATGCCCGAAGAAAGAAATAAAGGTGGCTCCCTTAGCTCATTATTTGTTATTCAGACCACTTTTATGGAACTCAGTCCAAGCTTATGTTTCGCTTGTTCATGATTTTTGTTTTATACAATACGCTAATAGGCCTATGTTATCTAATTATTATCAGTACTTAGATGGAAAACGATGCATATGACCTACTGTTATTGGTATTCGTAACATAAAATGTTACAAGATGATAAGAACGCTATGGCTTGATTCCGAAGCAGCTTTTACTGAGATGCACGCTTAATGTGCAGTTTAGATTTAACGATGTCATTTATAATCAAAGGCATGGAGTCTCCATTAGGACCTCTCCTAGCGGATGTCTTCACGGCGAGCGTACAGAGTGGTCCAATGAAAGGAAAACCTCGAGTTTGTATATGTATAGACGATATGATGACGATACCTTCATTATTTATAATGGCAGCTGTTCAACTGCCGAGCTCCTTGAAAAATTTAATGGTTCTCATCCATCGATGCTTTTCACTATCGAAGAAGAATCGAATTCCGCATTTCACTTCTTAGATGTGATTTTCGAAAGAAGAGAGGAGAGAAGACTAGGACTAGGCAACAGATCGTTTATTAAGGAAATCAACACGTATTTATATATTTCCATGTACATTATTATAGCTTAGTCAAACAAACAAACAGTCTTCTGACTGGTTGTTTCTCACAGAAAGTTGACCTCGCATCTCTTTGTGAATGTTTCTTGAATGTCATATCACTTATATGCTAACTGTATCCGCCTACGAAAAATCTGCTGTGGTTGGTTGTTAAATCGGTCTTAGTTCATATTTTTCTCACGACCAATATTGGGGACATAAACATTGACGTAAAATACTGTTTAACAATTTTGGCTAGTAGGCAGCTCTCACCACACCTCTAAGTAAGAAGAGAAATTTTGTCCATTTTCTATGCTCCAGAATTCGGAAAATTTGCTCCATAGATGTGGTCGACTTGGAACTAGAAAACCTTCGCACAACTCTTTTAAATAATGATACCCTAGAAGGTCTCCAGCCAAATCACAGAGCCGAAGAAGACACTGTTCATGAGTTTGGTATTCAAAGGTGACATTGTTACCGAAGTCACTAAAAGTCGTTTATCAGAATGTATCAAACGTTTATATGTAGCTGACTTACATTTGATATTTACCAGCTGAAATATGATTTGACAATGCGTCAAAAATAAACTACCGCTTATGTCCACCTGTATGTGTATATACTCATTCGCATGCTCCTGTGGAGCTGACCACATTGGACGTTGTAAGCGTGTTTTCCGTAAACGCATAGCTGAACACTACCAGGTTTGGTTAATGAAAGTTGAGCATAAGACGACTAAGTCTTCAATTTGTGAACATATTCGGGAGTCAGGTCATTCAATCCCACGTGATTTGTCCTTCAAAATTATTTACAAAACCAAATTCAACCACTCCAAAAGCTTACGTTTTCTCCACTTATGCATAGCCGAAGCCCCAGTTATGCATGATCAGAAACCTAAATTATGTGTTCAAAAAGGTTTTGTTAAACCCGTTTCTTTACCTTGGTCATAGTTATGTTCTTTAATTCTATTTTACCACTAGAATTTGTTCCACCTCACTTCACTTTCACCGTCTTTATACGAGTTCACTTATTTAATAATCCTTAAAAGTTTTGTAATTCATCCACTTCAACTCTACGCCGTTAATACACCATTTTCATTATCTTTATTCTTATCATATGTGCCATATTGACCGAGCAATTTTCATCTCCACTTAATACCTTTTTCCGTAATATAAATACTTCTGTACAGTATGAAAATGAAGTTATTCAAAAGAGATATTTCTTCGGTGAACAAAAATTGTGTTTTTCTTTATGAACTAATGGGTATTTTTTGACGATTTAAAAAATATTATACCGTTATCCATAATAACAAAGCAGTTCACTTTTGTATCACAGTGGTCCTAGGGATTCGCCAATATAACGCCGAACTCTGTGTGCAGAAAAGATCTGTTCAGTCTCTTATTCTACCACTGTTTTAAACTTTTTCCTACTTGTTTGCTTCTATTTTCAGTAAGTAATTCACTATCACTATCCTTTCGTGTATTTTACTGAGTTTTTTCTCACCTTCACATTTGTCAAGTAGAAACTTAACCATCTCACCTGATAAAAATTTTAAAATTATCATATTTCAAAGTTTTACTTCCATTGCATCTTTAGGCACAATTTCTGAATAATTGCATCACATTATATCACATAAACTTATAATTCAACAATTCTGAAATCAGTAGGCTACACTTTCATGGTTCATGCACAAAATCAATAACAAAAGTGATTTTAATAACTTCAAAGTTTGTTCACAGACCGATAAATTCTTCATTGATTGGAATCATACTGGTGTCCAATAAAACAAACAGGATAACATTCATACCTTCCATAATTAGTATGTCACTCCAAGTAACATGTCTAACAAGTATGTGATCAGTAGTGATGTTATTGATTCAAAATATGCACATGATATTCCTGATACATTTTTTTATTGTTAAATTCTAAATGTTTTGTATAATTTACAGACAGTGTTTATGCTGCCTGTTTTGTTTTCAAACAGTAATATACATCAAACATATACTAGAAACTAATCGAAGGTTATACTGTCTGACCTTCAGTGAAAAGGAAATCTTATCGATCAGCTTGACATATGGGATCACTAAATTATTCAGTTATTTGACAGTGTAGCACCTTTTCAATGATTTTACAATTCCCATTGTAGCATTAAGAACACAATATTAAGCGAAGAGGCTGATTTCAACGAGTTTATTATCAAGCCGCACAATCGTATATATGTGGATTTTAAGGAATTATATCCCGTGAGAGAAGTGAATCAAAGGTGTGAATACATGGTATAATAATAGTATGAAATGCAATTAAATATTTGTGATTATAATCATAGTTAAATGCCAAGTAGCAAAACAATTAGTGTCATATATAGAATAATTCTTAAGATTTATAGATGTTGGAAAGGCGTGCATAATTATAGGCCGCCTTTAGGTGCATCTATCAGTTCACCTGCTCTTGTGGAGCAAGATACATTGGCCATATCCAGAAAACGCTTACTATACGGATACGAGAACTTATTCCAGCATGGTTTTACAAAGGAGAAAGGAAGAGTGTACAATGCTCTGTTCTAGAACACTTTATCGACTCCTGTTACTCCACCAGCCCTGACCATGATTTCAAGATTATCTACTGAAGCCATACTAACTTGGCGCGTTTTCTTCGTTATAGACTTCTAATGACAGCAGAGGCCTTAGCCATTGATGAATTTAAGCCAGACGTTTTTGTACAAAAAAGTATGTACATTCTCTACTTCTGCCATGGCCGTAGAGGGATAAACATTTATTTACTTTGTTTATTTAGTTAATCTATATACCTTTCCCTCATTACTACAGTCATTATTATTGTTATTATTATTATTCTCACTTTCAATTGTTTTCGCTTGTCCCACTTGGCATTCTAAATCCAAATTATTTTTACCATATTGAATTCTATCTTATCAAATTTCCCACCATGTTATGCAACGTTTTATATCGGCCTACTAATCCCATAAGTATACACCTCCTTTCCAACATCTATACACCTTATGAATTATTCTTTATATTATACTAATTGTTTTGCTACTTGACGTTTACCTATGATTGTAATCACAAATATTTAATTATATTACATACTATTCTTATTATTTCATGTATTCACACCTTCGATTCACTTCCCTTATGGAATATAATTTCTTATAAAAAAAAACATTTATGTATACGAATGTAAAACTTGATAATCAATTCGTTGAAAAGAGTCTCTTTGCACAAATTGCAGGTCATTATCGAACAAGATTAACTACTTGCATTCTCTATTATACTCAAATGTATATTGTAATACTGGTGTAATCACTCTTCAAGAGACTTGGCTCCATGATTCATATGACGACAATTTAGTCTCCTTAAGTGGGTTCACAATCTACAGACAAGACCGATGCAGCTCGAAGAAGAAGAGAGGTGGTGGTGTTGCCACTTTTATTAATTCTCAGTGGTCTACTGCCAACAACGTCTGCTTCAAATTCTCAAATGACAATATTGACTGTATAACTGTAAAATGTCGACCTAAACACTTACCTAAGTACAACTCCATTTTTGTCACAAATATCTATATCACACCTTGTTGCAGTCCCTCAGAACTATCTATCTTCGCTGATGAATTCACTATTTTTGCTGCTGCTTCGTTTGGTAACTCCTTATCTATAGTGACCGGCGACTTCAACTCCAGCGACTGCAGTTTTATTACATTGCTGGGCCATGCAAATGTTGTTAATTTCCCAACTCGACAAAATACTTCACTTGATTTAGTATTTGTAAATGATTCTGGAATATACGAAGCTCGTAAAAGAGCCCCACTCTTCAATTCTGATCATTGTATTGTACGAGTCTTACCCAAAATTTACGGAAAGTTACACAGTAAAGCCCTCTCAAACTTGTCTAAGAAAGTTGTTCACAGATGCTACTCAAATGAGAACGTACATCATCTTAGAAACATGCTCAGTGACACAAGATGGGATTTGTTTAATGTTGATTCACTTAATGACAATATCTCTAATATTACATCCTATCTGAAATTCTGTTTTGAAATCTGTTGTCCAAAAGAAACACTATTCGTCAAATTTGACCGTTTCTCCTCGCCTCAACTTAAAAAGCTTCGTAGAGAGAAGGAAAAACTATATAAAATCAAAGATAAAATTGGTGTAAAAAGAACTAACTTCTTAATTAAGTCTGAAATGCAGAGGTTGAATGTAATATATAACCAGAAATTCATGTCCTGCAAAAATCCTTCTAATATGTGGAAACTATTTAAGGAAATCACTGGTGGTAAGCAGATAAACAATATTCCATATTCTTTTGATGTATGTACTCTTAACAAATCTTTTATTTACTCTCCCTCAAATGCCATGCTTCCCAGCATCACTTGTGTTAATAATAGCCCCTTTCCAGGTTTTAACACAAATGATGTTCAAAAGTGCCTCAAGTCTCTAAACCCTTCCCAGAGCTTAGGTCCCGATTATGTACCTAGTATTATTTTTAAAAAATGTTCTGATATTCTGTGTCACCCTCTTACTGATCTATTTAACAAATCTTTTTCCGATAATATTGTGCCTGCCGTTTGGAAGGACATTAAAGTTGTACCCATACCTAAATCTTCTACTGGAGCATGTGTCAAATTTAGACCCATTGCTATTACCTCTCCTTTTTTGAAAACTATGGAGAAATTACTTTTACTTAGTCTTGAACCTTCGCTTAAATCCTTTAATGACCCTAAACAATTTGCCTATAAGCACAGTAGAAGCACTTTAGATGCAGCTGCCGTCTTATATCATAACATTGCTTCCAGTCTAGACAAGGGGGCTAAATTTGTTCGTTGCGCCTTCCTAGACTATACATCTGCTTTCGACTCGGTCCCTAGGGACATCTTATTAAATAAACTTGCTGCTAGTCAAACAGAATGTTGGGCTGTTAACTGGTTGCATTCCTATTTCTCAGATAGAAAGCAGTACACCGTATATAAAGGGAAGTCCTCCACTTCATTGCCTACTGAAGCTGGTGTCCCTCAAGGTGCTGTTCTTTCTCCTTTTCTTTTTTCTTTCTTCTTGCACGACTTGCCTCACTCTGATGAAATAAACTTTGTGAAGTATGCTGATGATTTAACGGTTTCAATGGCTGTTAACTCCCAGCTAGATTGTACTAAAATAAATAGCTTTCTATCGGAAGTCAGCAAATGGTCTGAGTCTAACGGTCTTAAACTGAATCCTTCTAAGTGTCAAACTGTTGATTTCAGCTTAAGATGTAAACGACAGTTAAAAGAAGTCATCGATTCTCATGACACTTGTAAAATTGACGACAATGATATAGGAATCAAATCAGAAATTAAGTATCTTGGACTCATTCTCTCTTCTGATCTCTCCTGGTCTTCCCATGTCTTAGCAATCTCCAGTAAAATATTCCGCTTGACATTTTACATTAAGAAGTTAAGACACTCGGGTATAACTCAACCCCTCATCCTACAGTTCGTAAACTCTTGCATCCTACCTATTCTTCTTTATTGCTCACCCTTATTCTTTCCTGGTTTGCTTAAAAAAGACTATGTCACAATTCGTAGAATACTGAAGACTGTCAGTAGAGTGAGTGGTGTCCCAGTGGACCACATAGTTAACGTCGTTGTCGATAGGCATTTGACTTCGTGCAATAAATTTGCTAAAGGGATTTTGTCTGACTTGGAGCATCCGCTTTACCCTCAGCTTTCACCTTGCATCTCCTCAGGTAGAACAAGGAGTAACTTCAGAAAACTGTATGCTCGCACGTCTAAGTATAAGAATTCTATGATACCATACTTGGCACGTATTTTATGTGATGAAAATAGTGTCAGGCAAGAATTAACTAACCTTCTTTCATCTAGTAAATAAACAATTTCCTCCATCCATCCTTACATACCTTCAAGTTTTACTTTTATTACTTCTATTATATTTATGGTCCTGTTACTTCTCTGTTTTACTCTCATAATTGCAAACACCAACTTATCTCCATGACGGCTGTAATCTTTGTTTTTCCCCTCACCATATCATGTAAAGAGAACATTATATTCAATATTTTTAAACATGTTAGGATTTCTATACCACATTGCCAATACTGTGTGACACAAGCCAACGGCAATTTTCACTTGTATTATTATTATTATTACCCTAGCTGTTATCATTATTATTGCTATTTCCATTTTATATGCTGCATGTTTTTGACACTACCTCTATTGTAAATGTGGAAAATTTTCTGTGTGATTAATTTTATTTATAATTTGAGGAAATTAGATGCAATATTGTGATTAATGCTGAAAATTCCAATCTGTATCACAAGTACTGTTTTTGGAATAAAGTAAATCATTATTATTATTATTATTATTATTATTAAATATAGTACCTGTAACCAGTCAATATATTAGACGAGTCATATAAGCAGAATTTCAAACCGATTTGCTTTTTTCCACACAGTTGAAATACCGACTTCTAAAACCTATCTTCTCTCCAGTGTACTGTATTATTACTTCTTAAAAACTTTAAGACTGAACGAAAATCCAGTATTGATTACAAATGCTAGAGTGATATTTTCGAAATACATTAATTAGGAATAGTTCAGGTACGTGGTGTTTGGTGATATGTACGATACATATAGCGGTGTATAGAAAGAATAAAGAAGACCTGTAGTGTTCTGTTTGTCGTCAGACAATGCTGATGAAGTAATCTTAAGTGCCAAAACTAATAAGCATAAATACTTAAGAAACAAACTGAATACAACGCTTTCTTTTGATTAGCTACTTATGTGATTAGATGACTGGTCATCTTATTCAAACCAAAGTAAGACAGTAAGCATAAGGTGAACCAATTTTTCGTAGTCTGTTATAACGTCTTATATTATCTAACTTAAATATCCGGTTGAGTTTGTCCTCAGCTGGTTGTCTAAGTCTTTTATTCATCTTACTATCATTATTATTTCTTCAGTTGATAATAATATCTACCCGTGTAAGTGTTTACTGCAATTAAAACCTTCGTGAAATGAATTGAAAGGATTTTATTTCAAGTATGAGTGTTAAACAACCTGAAGAATATCTTCATCAGAACTTTATCAAAGCCCTGAAGTGTAAAACTCCCGGTCTTAACTGAACAATTTTATTACATTAGTAAAGCAACAATACACTGACAGTTTGTTGAGACTTAAACGTGTATTGATTGATATTCATTTGTGTTACTTTTGTTTAAAGATGGAGAACTCCTTTTATTTAAGCTCTGCATCTTCTTTTTTTTCTTCTAAAAATATTCTAATATCTATTCACAATGAATAGATTAATCTTATGATCTACTTAAATCACCCGATCTACTCAGATTTCACATTGCGTTACGTCTAAAAGGAAAGAATAAATATAATATCAATAAGCGTACCTTATTGGCAAAAACAAAATACATTTTACAGTTATAAAGAAATGTTTAACGCTGAAGACATATTGCGTCTGAGGTATGGAATTAACTTGAATTCAATGTGATTAAATAATAATAATTACATAGTATTAGGGGTTAATCATGAAGCTGAGAATGTAAAGAAAGGGTTTATGTATCATACTTCTTTGTAATCGTAATCTGCAATGGCTGAATACCAGTAAACCAGGGAATAATAGGGCGGGAAAGAGAAAGACAGAGCAGAGATTCGTATTCCGTAGAATTATGAGAAATAAAAACAAACTGCGATTAACATTTAGACAGTAAAGTAACCGAAATACTCAATCACTGCATTATGATTGAAGTCCTGCTATCATTCATGTTTTCCATTCAACTTTATTCAGTGTCTGCCTAAAATAAAACAGTTTGTTAAACTTTGACTATCTTACATAGTGTAATAAAAAAAATAACGATAATAATATTTATGATCAGGTAAACTCAGTAAACAAACAGTTGTAAAGGAGTGACCTTGCTGTTGGAATAAACATGTTTTTGTACCGCCATGTTAGATATCATATGCATTGTGTACATACACCCTTATATATATAGGGTTAAATAACACATTTGTTGCTAAATCAATATTTGACTGAATAAATAATGATGTAAAGGGCCTTCTTAACTGTTAAAATGTCCTGACATTTTCTACATTTATTTAGAAAAGATTTCAACGTGAAATAAAAGAATGGAGATTAGCTAAATATCATGTAAGATTTATTCCACACGTTAAACTGAATCTAACTAAAGAAAAGAAAATGAATTCAACAAGCTAAATTAATGAATAAGGGAATATTCTTTTAACGGAAAATGCCTTCTGAACTATCCAATTACAATATTGATAGTTATTTGGAGGTTTCAACTAGCTTTGTGATTAATATATCCGTCTTTCGTATAGACTCATTAGCACTCTTTTGAAAATTTACATAACATATGTTGACTTGATCCTTATTATTTGGCTTTGTCCCTGTTTAATCTCTAATTGTTATGCTTTTCTCTTCGTGGTTATTTGATAATATTGATAATGTGTTATTTTACTGTGAGATTTTGTTTAAGTGAGTCAAAGTCCTTCTGACCTTGGATTGTCTGACAGAAATGTCAATGCGTGATTTTCACTGACAGAGTTTTAATCCTAACTTTTTGGAAATATTCTATTTGATTTAGGTACTTCTTATAGTTCATTTTGGGTAAATAATTCTGTTAGATAGTACTTGTTTTGTTACAGAAACTTACCTTATTTGTATAGCTGCTTGACGGCATTATCCAGATAATTTTCAGTTCTTGATGTTAATATGGTGAAATATTACCATAGATTTTATCTTAGATGACTTTCCTTTTGCTGTTGTTGGGGCATTTTTCGACTGTGCGTAACTCAAGGAATTTCAAGTCAGCTATATAATAGAAAGCATAGATTGTTTTCTGCGTTTAAACCATAACACACCGGTTTTGGTCAATGCAATTCGTATGTAAAATTATACTACTGAAATAATATGTTGGCCTATGTGGATATGCTAATTATTAATTGTCTATTGCATATTTTTATGTTAAAATGACGAATTTATCTGGGAAAACAATACAAGCTTCGAAACTCAACCGTCTAGTTAGGAGGTCAAAATGTTACAAAAACAATTCATTCCCTTTGTTTTATGGTTTCTTATAATTACTAGTCAAACTATTTCTGTTTTCCATCTTTTTTTCCGTTAACGTATACCCTGATATACGCACATATGGAGTGAAAAATTAGGCGGTTGCTGGATGATTCTAGGTCTCTTTTTGATAATGCATGACTGTATTATAATTGAATTTTTGATTTTCCCGTCGATTGATTGGACCGAAGTGCACAACCTGGATTCCACTGCTAGTCACCATCCACCAGTTGAATAAATGATTGTCATTTGATAATGAATAAAAGAATGAATTGAATCCACCTTTTATAAACCGATGAGCATCACTTAGGAGTTGTATATTGGTTGTTCTATATATTGAGATCAGAATCAATTAGAATCTAATGTGAATTACATCCTCAGTTGTTTTATGCAATACCACTTCTTTTCCGGGTATTGTTGTACATATCTTGATTATTGTTGTTAATCGGATATGATTTCATGTACACATCACCATTATAATAAAGTGAGAGAAATTATTGTTGTCTTCTAAGGCGAACTAAACAATTAATACACCTGCGAACACTGAAATGAAGATTACTGGATTCATACATTTTTTGAAAACTGCCTGACTATATATTAGAATTTGGACAGGTAGTGCATAAAAGTGGATGCTGCATACTGAGTCCGCTTTTCCTCTACAAAGCTTTCATATCACTTTCCTAATCCTCCTCAGAATACATTTATTTTATAAAAGTGCCCAGTCATACAGTGTATACAGTACAGTATAAAGTGAACAATACAATTTTACAATGTGCTATTAGCAGCTAAATGTATTGTGTGATAGAAGTATACTCTATCACAGTGTCTGTGTTCTATTCTTATGTACATAATCCCTGGCATCTGTATAAAAAGTATTACAGGAATATAACATGTACGGCACACCATATATATTTATCAGAGAGTTAAGCAATCTTACAGAACTTTCTACGCTGAACATTCTAAAGAACAATGCCATTTTGGACTACCACTTTCGTAATTGCCTGTTTGGTAGTATTAAACAGGTGATAAAACAATAATTTAGCCGCTATGATTAAACACTGGTTCAACAGAAAAAACACAAGAGACATTCTTCTTCCCCACCCCGCCCCCGCACTTTATTTGGATTCATTCTTTGCCTTCTGAGTGGGACACAGGGTTTCAAGCTGTGAAACTTCAGTAGCGGCAGTACTTTTTTGTAGACTGAGGTTGCTAACCACACTCCCAACCTTTCTTCTTTTCCGTAATTACTACCTGCTAGGTGAAGATCAGAAATGTATCGGAAAGGAATCAAACCTAAACGTCCTATGTGGCTGGTGGTAAGCAGTCCATAAGTGAACCGCCGACTACGTCATACACTAAGCTACTGAGCTCAAATGCTAAAACGGCACTGATTTAGTATATGAATGTCAACGGGAAATGTTGTGGCCTAATAGACTATGAGCAAATACTAACTTAGTGCGCTAGATAGTTCGTTCTAATCGCACGTCAACAACCATAGTACCGCCGGCACGCAAAGACCAAGAGAGCTTTTAATGTCCCAAAAAACAGTCGAAATGCCAGACAGAAACTCTGTGTATATACGGTTACAGTGACTTCGAAAATGCAGTAATTCAGGGATGCATTATAAGTGCTAAAAGCCAATAGGAATCCAACAATCCAAACAGATGGGAAAACAAAGGGCAGACGCCGGCGCGCGATAACTTCCTAAGGTAGTTATTTTAAGGTTTTAGGTAACACTAGGTGTATATAACAGGAAATCTCATGGAAGAATAAACAGGAATATTAGGCGAAAAAACCAAAATCACCTCTAGCATCAAACACATTTACTCTCCATGTAGTTGCATAATATTAAGATGGCTGAAATAACAGTATCATGACCATTAGGACAACTTTTGAAACAATGAAACTAGGCCTAACAGAAAGATTAGAATGTCTCCAGATGGCGCATACAACACTTTGTTCTCAGTAAAACATAGTTACGTATAAGTTTTATGTGTGAAATTCCTTTACTGATTTATTTCATATAACAAAACAAGAAGATCAGCCAGTATTCATGTCAGCTAAAAAATAGCTTTATGTGTACAACATTTTGTTAATGAAAATGTTTTCTAGTATTAAGAAATTCTAACTTGGGATAAGTATTATTTAAGATCTGATTTCACATTATACTTTTCAGTTTAAAGCCTACTACTGGATGTGAATTTCTTACATTTTGAATATGATTTAGATAACGATTATACTTGTTGCTTAGGATATCTGTCTCTTATAAAAGAAAAGAAGGCGTTCAGTGAAGAGACTCTTTTCGGCGAATTCATTCACTGAGCTGTACAATCGCATATATATACAAATTTGTTTGTGTGTGTGTACATCAGATTTATAAGGTTTAGATAATTATGTAATGTAAGTATTATTTGGCTTGGAGACAAACGTTGAGATAGAAAATAAAATAGAATCGATTAAGTGAATTGGATGACGTAATACAGTTGAGTAGAATTCAGAGTAGGTCAGGTTGGCAACAATGTTAATAAGTGGTGGTTGAAATTAAATAAGGGTGGGGTTAGAGAATAATACAGTTGAAAATAAGTAAGTTAATCGGATGACGTATCATAGTTGACTAGAAATTGGACGTGGGTCAAGTTCGCAACATTGTTAATAAGGGTAGAGATTACAAAATGATGGGGTAGAGAATAATATAAATGAAGATGTGAAATAATAAAATGATAAAATAAAATGAAAAAGACAAAATAATACAATTAGTAGGACTGAAATTAAGAAAGATTACGTCCATTGTAGATTTATTGAATGAACGAATTTCTTTTGTATGCAGAGTTCAGGATTTAGCAGATGAATTGCCATTGCTTCTGCGATGTGGAGAAGTTCGATCCGTACACTTTTAGCAAGATTGCCTTGTATTCTGTAGATAACTTTGAAGTTTGTTTCTGGTTTGACTTGGTGTCCAGAGTCGATCAAATGTTCAAGGATTGAGCTGCGAGGGCATCGGTTTTCTCCTTTATAAAACCATGAAGGTAAATGTTCGTTGACACGTTTGGATAGCGAACGCTGAGTACGGCCAATATACCTGGCTCCACACGAGCAAGTGAATTGGTAGATGCACATAGATGAGGCCAACAGCGGTAGCTTATCCTTCACGTTCATACGAATCAGTGGTCTCGTGGAGAACGTCAGTCGTAACTCAGCTGCAGGGAAGGTTTTCTTCAATGAGCGGGAGAGCCGATTTCTCAGTATTTCTGTAGATTGGTCTCCATTGAACTGTAGGTTCATGTAGAGAAGTCTTTTTGGAGCACTGGGTGTTGGTGGCTTCTCTGGTCTGGGTTTCATTGATTTTGTGATAAATCTTTCTGGATAGCCATTTCCAAGGAGGATTTTCTTAAGAGTGTTCATTTCGTCTTCTATGGCATCCAGGCTGCAAATTCTACGTATTCTGTGGCTTAGTGAACGGATTAAGTTTCGTTTAGTATATAGAGGCACCCAACTGTGGAAGTTAGTGAGCTGTCCGTTCCACGTTGGCTTTCTGTAGATGGATCTTTTTAATGTACCGTCTTGTTGGCGTCTCGTTAGTTGAACGTCAAGAAAAGATATCTTTGAGTTAGACTCTTTCTCTAGTGTGAACTGAATCGCAGGGTGGTAGTTGTTGAAGAACTTCAGGATATCTTCTAAATTCTCTTCGTTGTTGCAGATGATGGTGTCGTCGACGTATCTCTTGTAGAGTTCAAAGTTGTCAATTAATCTGTCTCCGTTTCATATGCTATAATATGACCACGTCATCATACTCTGGGATGTGCTAAACTCTGTACGACCAAATACCAACAACGTTGTAGGAAGAACCACAACTGGAAACTTGAGAAAGTGTATTATTAGAGAAATCGAAATTTAAAGTACACGAACAAAAACCAGCGCGAGTGACCGCGCAAAGTATATATAAAACAACCAAAAACCAGTATTTACTTATGCAGTCATGAATATTTGGTAAGCATATCTAAAATTAGTTTCTGTAAAGATATAATATCGATACATGAATTAGTTTTATAAGCGTTCAGTTAGAGTTAATATAAGGGCACTATATACTGATCTTAATACATCTCGCTTTACAACAACGATAAAGTAACCTCACTCTGTCTGTAAAAAAGTCCTCTAGATTACCGAACGCCAGTAAGTGTAGCTACATTTAGATGATTGCGTAATGCAGTGCCCTCTTATTAGAGAGGCGTAACAGATATTTAACATACAAAAGGCTATGTGAATGTTATTATTCTGTAATTTCTACATAACTGCGTTATAACTACTGAAGGATAAAATCCTACCAAATCTACTTCACACTGTATCTACAAGTTTACCTATATTTTTCGGAATGTACACACAGAACCGGTAGAACGCTTCAATGTCGTTGGAAAGAATGTGTTCCTAAGTGGTTATTAAATCACGTAAGAAATTCAAAATTAACTTGAACAGAAGTTCAGTATCATCCATCCATCGTGAAACTTCTAATTATATCAGAATTTTATAATGCAGTAATCACTGTCTTGTCATAAAATCAATATCAGTGATTGCTTCTCAATTATTTGACACATATTTCTAACTGAAGATTATTAAAGGTGATGAAAGCACTTAGGATTAGTCACATGCATCCCAAATTATGTGTAAAGTAAACATTTAATTCCAACTCTTGCCCAAACTGGACTATTTGACGCATTGAAATATGATCGGCTATTAATATAAGCCTTTATTTCATATTATTAATTAATTGTCACACCATATTATTTGCAACATGATTGTAGAGAAACTACAAAATGATATAATCTCGTAATATTCATATTCTTGTGAATACATACATTTTTTCCTCAGAGGAATGCCTCCATTTTTAATCTCTTTGCATTGGTGTCATACTGAAACTGATAGATGGTAAGTTATACTTGGAATTCGAAATTAGGTTCAACCATTGAAAACCGGAAGAATATGACAAAGGAAAATATACATTCCATATTGTGTAATATAATGCATCACATAAAAATTAAACTTGAGTTTACAGTAAATGATATGCACTATTAAGTGAAATCAATTTTTAAAGGTTTCACTTAATAAACTATCTGAGCGTCGTTCACTGATATAAATGGAGCAATATTTTCATCATTTTTGGTAGATTAGTGAGTTTTTTATTGTATCCATTCCCATTCATAGTAGCAGTATTGTAACCATTCAGGGATGTTATGTTTGCGCCGCTATTTGTTATAACTGTAATCAACTCAATTGATACTCTAATACGTCTGTTTGTCTATTGTACCTTCCGACACACTGAGCCACACAAATATCAATAGACAAAGGCTGGCCTGTGACTGTACGATACTGTACATCTATTGAGAAAACGGCACATAATATTTATACATTTTTACCACAATAAAGTTGGCTGTCAGCCGTGAGAAGTGATTGATCACACAATAAATCACAATATTCGTCAGAAAGGATGATATTGGGGTGATTGACAATTTCTATCTCTGTATTGTTTAAATACTTACTGTTGATTGTTGATATGTTTCTTCTATGAATTGCATAAGAATTCCGCTAAATACAAATTCCTGATTTCTGCCCTCTCTGTGTTTTGTTTGGATTCTTGTAATTCGGTCATCTCGAAATACTAATATTCCGATTACGATAAATTACTACAAATTGGCGTCGCGATGGAACTAAATAACCTGGGAAAACTTCCTATAAATGCTACTCCGCGAGAGATTGCTGATTATTTGGAATGCTTCGATGCGTGGTGCATTTCAAAGAATGTTCGGGATGACAAAATACCAGCACATTTCATCACTGCTATTGGGCTTGAGGCATATGGCCTAGTGAAGAATCTGGCGTTTCCAGATAAACCTATTTCTCTGCCATATGCTAAGCTCCGTGAACTTCTTATAGATCACTTCCATATAACAACTTTTGAGACGCGAGAGAGGGCTCACTTCAACAAACTGGTTCGTGCTCCCAACCAGAAGATTCGAGAGTTCATTCTTCAACTTCAGATTTAAGCTTCAAAGTGTAATTTTGGAGATCAGCTGCATACTCAACTACGTGATCGTCTAATTGCTGGAATCAACATTCCTAAATTAGAGAAGGAGTTAATTCAGATTCCTTCTTGTACTTTTCAAACTGCTAAAGATGTATGTATTACATATGAAGATGTCAATAATGAATACTCTGCTCCCACTACGTCAGTATCTGATGTTATGCCTTCTAAAGTCGAAAATACAAGTGGTAATGGAAAGCAATCCAAACTGCCGTCCACAGGTAATAGAATGCAGCGAGAGATCAAAAACATCAAACCGTGTTTATCCTGTGGAAAGTTACATCTACGAAGCACTTGCCGTTTTCGGGGTGCTAAGTGCCATAAATGTGGTAAAGTTGGACACATCAAGACGGTTTGCAGAAGTTCGAATACTTATGTTGCTCAACATTCTTATAATTCTCCCAAGCTGTCTAGTAAAATGGAGTCAATGTGTCTTTCAACCTTTCAAAATACTCAAGCTAATCTGATGAGAACCTCCACTACAAGTTCGGCAACTCAAGTGTCAACTGTTTTCAAAAATGAGGTAGCTGAGTTACAATGTGAACTGTCGAAAACACGAAAAGACCTGAATGAGATGAGAGAGCAACTGATTAAAATTGAGGAATTACTGCATATGCATAGACTGCATCTGTTGAATGCAGAGCATACAAGTACCCGTGAAAGTCCTGCAAAACTTTTCAAATCTCGAATTCTCAAAAAGCATCTGATGTCCACGACTTCTAATGTACATTATTACAAAGATAATAACTATAGACCTTCTGTTGGAATTATACTACAAAAAATGGGAAATCGAGTGGTGAAGATATTAGACATCAAAGATCACTCAGTTCATAACGGACACCTGGACAAAGTGACAATAAATGAAGTAGGTCGTTCCAATTATTATTTTAATGATTCCGCTAATAGTCCTGATTTTGTAGATAATTCAGAAATAAGTCCAGATAATACTGATGAAAATAATACCACAGAATCAGTTAGGTCGCAGCTACTTGCAAGCAAACCGAGACATCGTTATAAATACGCAAGGAGATATTCGAGGTGTGGCGGATGTGGTGATTGACAATTTCTATCTCTGTATTGTTTAAATACTTACTGTTGATTGTTGATATGTTTCTTCTATGAATTGCATAAGAATTCCGCTAAATACAAATTCCTGATTTCTGCCCTCTCTGTGTTTTGTTTGGATTCTTGTAATTCGGTCATCTCGAAATACTAATATTCCGATTGCGATAAATTACTACAGATATACTTTTTTATGCGGAATTCTATCAAGGGAATAACAGTTTCACAATTCATCATATTTTGATATACACTTGGGGCGTGTGGTACTGACAATATTCACAAGTAGCATATAGATACAGGTATTAAAATGTATTTCATCTGCAAGAATATTGAATAGCAGAGAGATAAATGGATTTAATGGTGAAGGAATGAACGATGCTTGATAAAAAATTTGAAAAACACGAAAGGAAGACAAAGAAGTATAATACAGAAGAAATAAGTATCACAATAGCGAAGATATGTGGAAATTGGGATTCTAATATATGTGGAGTACGTAACAATATGATTGTACACTTTTTGTTAGGTGTTGAAACTAGAGACATTGTAAATGATTTTTGTTTTAAACGATTCATATTTAAATACAGATAGCCTCCGAGCACAATCTGAAATACAGTGTACTGTTGGTAGCTTCGCCTTCTTATTGCTCATTACTGTCTACTTGCTCCACTCATAGCGTGTTGTATACTTTGGATTTATCGCAGGAACCTATTATCCTTATCCGAAGACAACTCTACAACTGGCATACAGCTTCTACAAGTGGACACGACTCCACCAGTGAACGCTTCTGTGGATTATATTTAACAGTATATAAAAGTAACCTTTTAATTAATATAACTCATTACTGTATTTTTCATAATATATTGTTACACTATCATCTCATTAACCTAGCTTTTATTCGCAGACTTGTTATGTTATTGAGCTCGCTAGACATTCTCCTACATATATGGTAGACGTACTCTGTCGATATATGCATATCGAGTTGCCAATAAGTAATCCCGTTACCAAATTATCTTATACTCTACCGTTACATACTTATAGTGATATTATTACACTTAGTATAATGTGATAAGATAATATCATGGTCACTACCACACCTGAATAGCACAGTGAAACTGTATTTGTTGAGTATGATCGCTAGACCTAGTAATATGTTCAAAGACACTTCATTGAAGTGTAGATGTGATTGAGGTAAACTCAGCAATCTAAGAAGAGAATAAAAGTAATAATCACAATATCACGAACGACTTTTATTAAGAAAACAATAATAATACATCATTTGGCAGGAAAACCAATATGAATATTACGTTTATATTGAAAATCAAGTCAGTCTTTCTTATAAGATTTACTCACTGTTTCATCACACTCAGTTTTATGTTGATTGTTCATTAGGGTGTGATCAATATCACCTATACAATCCGTAATTCCGACTGATTTTTATCAGTCAAGTATACAAATTATCTATTACTCCTATTGAAGGTCTACCGCTACCTGAACAGCTCAATCGAAATATCTGTGAATTAAGCACTGGTTGAATATCTGAAGGTATGTAGGGGACTAATATTAGAGTTCACTAACATTCCAAATATAAAAGTAATAATCCAAGTCAGTGGAGTGTTAAATCACAATATATTACCAAAAATACAGTGACGAGTTATAGCAACAAAAAGGATTACTTGGTTATAAAGTATAAGTCCTCGGCTACAAATTAATTATATAATCCACAGGCACGTTAACTGTTTGGACTGCGTCTGCTGTAGCTGCTGTGTTCCGGTTGTAGAAATGTCTTCGGTTGAAAGTAGTAGGCTCCTACAATAAATCCGAAGTATACAACACGGTGTGAGTGGAGCAAGTAAGCAGAAGGGACCAGGGAGAAGACGAAGTCTCCAACAGCAGAGTGTATTTTTCAATTGTACACGGAAGTTATGTATATTTCAACAAGAAGCGTTTTAAACAAAAATTATGTACAATATCTCGAATTTATACAAGTAACCAAAAAGTGTACAATCACATTGTTACGTACTCAACACGGCTCCCCCCTAGAGGTCCGGAGAGACAACCGGGAAATGATAAGTAAAACTATGAAGTAAATAATAATAGTAATAGCAACTTTTGGATAAAAATAGGGATATATTACAACATGCATAAACGCGAGAAGGTATGTGAGTCATGTAAAGTCTGAAAGCATATACAATTGGTTCAGCAATAAAAATTGAAAGAGAAAGTCATGTCACTTAAATTTGCACTAACCATGAACATAGATTTTTAATGTATAAAGAAAAATATGTAAATACACAGTAATTAAGGAGGGGAAAGAAACATTTAAAAAATATGGATTAAAGATCAATAGTTTTTGGAAAGGACACTACCTGTTTTTTCGGTGAGGTACATATAAATAAATAATAGTGATAGTAACATCAAAGTTTACGACGAAATACTAACCGTCATGATGATAATGTCTAAACGAAAAAGATAATAATAATTTTTAATTATTTTTCTTTTGTTAGTCCTCAAAATGAACGTAGCGAGCCGGTTTACTGATTTGCCGACCACTACGTGTGTGATATGGAGGGAGGATAAGACTTGGTGCCGGTGGAGGGGATTCGGATGTTTGATTATTTGATTGCGCAGCTGCCGATGTAGATTCGAAGTCGTTGTCGGTGTATGCGGGTTTGATTCGATCAATTGAAACAGTCTCTCGTCTTCCATTCTTGTTCACTGTAAAGTGTTTGTCTGAACGTTTAATAACTTGAAAGGGTCCTTCGTATGGAGGTTGCAATCCTTTTCTGATGGCGTCGACTCGAATGAAGACGAATTTGCAAGTTTGTAGATGTTTGTTGATCTGATCTCTTCGGGGAGATTGTCGAGGTGCTGTTGGTTGAAGTTGAAGCATTTGTCTAGTTAATCGGTTAGTGAAGTCGGCAATGTTCACGTCTGTGGAATCGGCTGAGGGGACTAGCTGTCCAGGCAAGGTTAGGTTGGTGCCATAGACAAGTTGAGCCGGTGTACATCCTAAATCTTCTTTGATAGTAGAACGGATACCAAGTAAAATCAAAGGTAAGTATTCACTCCACTTAGATGTATCATTCTGCGCCATCAGGGAGCTTTTCAGTTGTCTGTGGAATCTTTCCACTAGACCATTCGCTGCCGGATGATAGGCTGTTGTGGAGATATGTTTCACTCCCAGAAGTCTCGTCAGTTCGCGAAAGAGTGTCGATTGGAATTGAGGACCGCGGTCGGATGTAATAGTAGTTGGTACACCGTAGTTTGACACCCAACGGTCGAGAAAAACTAAAGCAACGTTTTCAGCAGATATGTCGTTTAAGGGGCATGCAATAGCCCAACGAGTAAATCTATCAATCGCTGTCAGGATATGTGTATATCCCCTTGATGTTGGCAATGGTCCCACGATATCTATATGGATATGCTGAAATCTCCTTTCGGGTAATTTAAACGTCTTCGGGGTTGTAATAGTGTGGCGGTGTACTTTGGAGCATTGGCATTGGATACATTCTCGTGCCCATCTCCGAATGTCAGAGTTCATTTTAGGCCACACGAAGCGTTCGCCGATCAGCCTGACCGTGGCGCGTACTCCAGGGTGGGAAAGCGAATGTAAATGTTCGAACAATGCTTTTCGGCAACTGAGAGGGACAAATGGACGATTAGTGCCGGTAGATACATCGCAGACTATGGTTGCATCCGATAAGGGGATAGGCACATCTTTGAGTTGTAAGGAAGAGTTTCTGCGGCAGGTTTGGAGTTCAACGTCATCTTTTTGTAATTGAGCCATACGATCAAGACTGATGTCTACCGACGTTTGGAGCTGGTTAATGTCACTTCTTGAAAGAGAATCGGCTACCACGTTCGCATCCCCTTTGATGTACTGAATGTCGGTTGAAAATTGGGAGATATAATCCAACTGTCTGGCTTCTCTAGGGGAGTGTTTATCAAGTGAAGTAGTGAAAGCATGACACAGGGGCTTGTGGTCAGTAAAAATAGTGAAATGCCGGCCCTGTAGTAAGTAACTGAAATGCTTCACTGCAAGATATATGGCCAGCAATTCTCTCCCAAAAGTGCTGTATCGTGTCTGAGCCGGTTCCAACTTCTTAGAAAAGAATGCGAGTGGGGTGACTTCGCCCTTCATCTTTTGTTGTAATACTGCCCCCACTGCTACCTGTGATGCATCTGTACATAAAATGAGTGAAGCTTCTGGGTTGATGTGAGATAACATTACGACGTTGGATAAGGCATCTTTTGCATTATTAAATGCTGCTTTTGCTTCTTCAGACCACTGAAATTTCTTCGAATTGCATCTAAGTAGGTCGGTCAGTGGCTGAACTATGGAGGCACATGATGGAATAAAACGTCGGTAGAAGTTGAACATCCCGAGAAAACGTCTAAGTTTCTTTAAGGAATCAGGTTCGGGAAAGTTCTTAATAGTTTCTATCTTATCTTCGGTAGGTCTGATGCCTTCGGCAGTTATTCGATGTCCTAAGAATTCAATGGAAGGGGAACCAAAAATACATTTCTTTGGATTGATAACAACTCCAAATTGTTCAAACCTTTGAAATAACAAGCTTAAGTGTTGCATATGTTCTTCCGTCGATGAGCTGGCAATTAAGACATCGTCGATATATACAAAGACGAAATCAAGACCTTGGGTAACTTGGTCCATAAAACGCTGAAATGTTTGAGCAGCATTCTTTAGTCCGAAAGGCATTCTCAAGAATTCGAATAATCCAAAAGGCGTAATAATTGCTGTTTTTGCAATGTCTTCTGGAGCGACTGGTATTTGATGATATGCCCTCACCAAGTCAACTTTAGTAAAAATGGTCTTTCCATGTAAGGTCAAGGAGAAGTCGTGGAGATGAGGTATAGGATAACGATCTGGTACCGTAGCGTTATTCAAAGCGCGATAATCTCCACATGGTCGCCAGTCATGATTAGTTTTAGGTACCATGTGCAGAGGTGAAGACCATGGGCTGTTAGATGGTCGTATGATACCTAACTGCATCATATGTTCAAATTCCGACTTAGCTGCTGCTAGTTTATCGGGTGGTAACCGTCGTGGACGTGCCTTCACAGGTTGTCCTGTTGTGATGATTTTATGCGTAACTGTATGAGATATATCTTCGACATTGTATGATGGTTTAAGGATTTTAGGAAATCGTTGCAATAAAGCAGAGAACATTTCACTCTCCGGCTTTTCTATGCAGATGCTATGAACAGAGTAGTCGCATGTAATACCATGGATCTTGAGTTGGGTGCAATTGTCAACCAGTTTTTTCTTGCTGATATCAACCAACAGATTGAAGTGACTTAGAAAGTCTGCACCTAGTATAGCGTGACGTACGTCAGCTACTATGAAGATCCATGTGAAACGTCGGCGTAGTCCCAAATTTAAAATCATTGACTGTTCGCCATACGTCTGTATGTTGGTTTGGTTGGCAGCACGGAGTGAAAGTTTTCCAGGTATTTTGGCTGATCGCCTGGATAGTGAGGGGGGGATAACACTGACCTCGGCGCCTGTATCTACCAGGAATAATGTGCCGGTAGTCAAATCCCTCACATAAAAAAGGCGACTGTGGTGATTGCCAGTAACAGCTGTCGCCATCACTGTCTGGCTGAGGCGTTTCCCTGAGCCTGGTTGGCTTCGCTAAAGCTGCACGGTTTTACACATTTCAGGGCATGACGTCCAAACTTCCAGTGATACCAGCATATATTGCTATCCCGAGAAGACGTGTAAGAACGCTGTCGTGAGAAGGATCGTCGTCGTGATGGTGACCTTCTCTGTGAGCTCCGTCTCCGGACTTGTCGATCAGACTTATTAGTTTCCAAATTGTCAATCCTTGCCGCTAAGTCTGCAATGGCGGCGAGTATCGGTGTGTCTGCCGTGGGTGTGGAATGACACGGTGTGGCACTATCAGATGCTACGTGACTTATGGTGTTATCGGATAAAACATCCAAAATACTATCTGCCATGTCACTTAGTTGGTCTAAGTCATATGACTTTCCTGAGATGATTAAAATTTGCTGGACATTTCTAGGTAAACGTTGCAACCACATCTGTTTCAGCACGACCTCGTCTACTTTATGATTTCCGATTAACTGGCGCATGTGCCTGAGTAGCTGGGATGGTTTACGTGGGCCTAGATCACAGCCTGTGAGCAATTGTTGGATTCTTTTCTCATCCGACAGACTGGTACGTTGTATGAGGAGGGCTTTAAGTTTATCAAATTGATGTTCTGTCGGAGGATCTTCGATGAAATCGCTGATTTCTGTCAATACTGACGGAGGGAGTTCTGCCAGCACCATACCATATTTGGCTATTTGGGACTTAATGCCCCGTGCTTCTAGCAACGGTTCAATTACCGCAAACCAAATCCTTGGTTCTGCGAAACCGTATTGGGGTAAACGAAAATCAGTGATGGCATTTATTGTGGCATTTGTCTCGCTATTAGTTGTCTGCTCGTTTGATGTACCGGACTGAGGTGATGACATTATAAATATGAGGTTATTGGTGCAAATTAGGATACAAATATAAACCACACACAAAATCACAATGAATATAAAAATAGCAAAAATAAAAATATAAATATGCCAAAATAATCCGTGTTCTTATCGGGCTCACCAATTAATTTGTAGGGGACTAATATTAGAGTTCACTAACATTCCAAATATAAAAGTAATAATCCAAGTCAGTGGAGTGTTAAATCACAATATATTACCAAAAATACAGTGACGAGTTATAGCAACAAAAAGGATTACTTGGTTATAAAGTATAAGTCCTCGGCTACAAATTAATTATATAATCCACAGGCACGTTAACTGTTTGGACTGCGTCTGCTGTAGCTGCTGTGTTCCGGTTGTAGAAATGTCTTCGGTTGAAAGTAGTAGGCTCCTACAATAAATCCGAAGTATACAACACGGTGTGAGTGGAGCAAGTAAGCAGAAGGGACCAGGGAGAAGACGAAGTCTCCAACAGCAGAGTGTATTTTTCAATTGTACACGGAAGTTATGTATATTTCAACAAGAAGCGTTTTAAACAAAAATTATGTACAATATCTCGAATTTATACAAGTAACCAAAAAGTGTACAATCACATTGTTACGTACTCAACAGGTATATAAGTTCCTTTGAGGTTGTAGATAAACCCTTTAAAATATCTCCAATCACCTAACACCTCGTTCTGTAATATTCAGTTATTTAAAATGTATTGTGTGTTGTAACAGTATAAGGCAATAGAGACCTGGTAACGGAATGTTTATTTGGAATATGATATTTCCAAATAGGGAAATTATGTACACCTTATATGAAAATCATCAGTCACACAGATCTTTTGTGTTGTGCTACTTCTGCCCTTTGTACTGTGCTTCTTTATCTTCTTTTCGTGTCGCACATGTTTCGCCGCAACACTAGTTAATTCCCTCTATTTGACGTCAAATCTATCTCTCCGCTGTTTGATGTTTTTATGCCAACGAACGTCTCTTTATATACGATAGATAAAGCTTGTCAGTAGCACACGCCACAGTATAATACTAGAATTGCGTGTATTAACTCTTAAGTCTTATTTTGATCTATGTACAAGAAGCTTCTTTACGCATGTTGAATAGTAGACAGTTTCCGTTAATGCGCATTTTAGCTGAGGAAAATAAAACAGTCCTACCTGTCTGTTGACAACAATGAGAAAGATTATTCTCTGAAAGAAACCACTTTTTCTGATATACGTGAATCATATGGTTAACAGGAGTTCAAGTATAAAAAATTTACTGCATGTTGTCAACATACAACTAAGTTAGAGGGGTTTAATATTAAATATCTCCCTGCATTTCACAAACAGTGATTGTACGTAGAAATTAAGTTACCAGACTAATTTATTTACACACTGAGTAAGGCATTGTTACTATGGTACAACAATACCAAACAGTATTGGTAGTGTGGTAGAATACAATTCCATGTTAGTTTATGATATGTATCCATATATATATATATGGTGGTCTCTCTTTCTGTTTGCTCGCTTAGTCTGTGACCATTTCACTTGTGTGAACTTGTCTCCTTTAACAATGTATATTCCCCTTATATTATATATAATATGAGTGTTTGTTGACAGTCCGTTGCTTGGTGACATATATCCATATTATATGTGTGGTTGTTGACATGTCTGCTCTATTTTGCTATGTATATATGGATCGACACTCCATTATAATTAGCCATTCATGTTAAGACTGTCTATTGATTTGTCACACACTCGTCTGGACATTCATATATATTTCGCTCTCACAATCTTGTGTGACACTTTTGGTGTGATACCACTTATTGCTTCTCCTGGTGTTTTGGAAAATAGAAGTATCATCGCAAACCTAGTGGTCTTCTGATTTCCGCCTTCTTGCGTCAGGACTATTAAATTCTCGACCAGTACATAGCAATAATTTGGCGACGAGTACATAACAGTTTATTTTATGGGATACAAGGCACAGTGTTACATTGTAAACATTATTGTTATAATTATTAATATTCTAATCACTCAAGGATCATTATAAATCCAAGTTAGAACTGAAATTAGTAAGATATCTTATGATGTATCTCAGTTAGATTTTATTAACTTCGATCAATTCCGGTTGTCAAGTGGACCTATAAAATAATTTTGCCGTTAGTTATTGTGTACGTGTGAATCACATGAATTCTCAACTTAGAAAATTTTCGAAGTAATGAAGCTACATAAATCCATATTTCAAATCGAGAGTGCGCATATTAGAATGAATAATTGTTGAACTTAAAATAATTCTCCGAATTCTTATAACATCACATTAAGAGCCCTTCCCTGCCCACGTATTTCTCCGTCTTATGCATGGGACAAAAACCACAATGTCGATTGGAACTATGTGTGTATTGTGAAAAAATAATATGAACAAATGGAAAGAGAGACTTATAACAGAATCTATATTCATTAAGGTCACACCGGATACGTGTAACAAGGGTGAATCAGTATAACTGTCAACAACCTGGAATATAATCCCGAAGACACAAAAATGAATAAAAATGAATGAATATGAGTACAAATCATATATGTATGATATAAAAAACAAAACAATTCCAACAGTGGTATGAACACGGGCAGTAATTTCGCTCAAAATATTACCAATTACTAAAATTATAGCTGTGTGTAAACTATTGAAATATAATTATACTTTATTTAATTTTTTGCTGTTTAACCGCTATGACTTTATAGGGGTAGGTAATTCCCCAGAATTATGGGCCACAGCATTCATCACTGAGCATCGGATGCTGACTCTCACTGTTTAAGTCAACTTGTTTAGCTGAAGGGTTCAGGTCAAGCATTTGGTACGCTGTCGTGTTGCGTTCGTTCGTTCGTTCGTGCACAATCCCTAGCTAGTTAAGCAATCATCTCGTACTCCGAACCGGTCCCGAAATATAACTCGTGATTTGAACGATCGATTCTGGTGTTTATTTTGCTTTACCTTTGGTCTACACGGAGCGAATACTATAAAAGTTGTGGGTGTAAGATCTTGCGTTAGTATACTTCGTACTATCCGTGAACGTCAATGCCCTTAGCCCCTAAACTGGGGAGTCCTACCACGAACTTCATCTTTGGTAAATACGCAGATAAATCCAGTGAGATAGTTCCACTTTGTATTTGTTCTCATACTATTTTTAAACTATATATGTCACCCTAGGTGGCCATACTCCTTAGGTCATCCGAATTCTATCAATCACCAAAACTAATCAGCTCGTACCATTTTGGCCAGATAATGCAGAATCATGGTCTCAGATGGGCGAGTTTGATTTCAGTGAACATGGGTTAACTTATCAACGTTCACAATTCTTTACGGTTGTCCACGCCCTACAGCGGGAATTCAGCAAATGCGTAACTGTGCATATGTCGAGCCCAGAGGTAAGTAACTCAAATGAGTTGCTTAAAGCAACTCTTCTAAGGAGAATAGTTCTCACGGATAGACAGCGTCTAGACGAATAATTTCGCAACGTGTAGTTAGGTGATCAGTCGGCTGTGAACATGTTCACGAGGATGAAGGAAGTTATCGGCCAACGTTGGTTCGATGAGAGACTTTTCAGAGAACTGTTCTTATCCAAACTGCCACAGTCAGTACAGCCTATGCTGGTGACATTTCAAGGTGTTAGTATAGGCGACTTAGCTAACTCTGTCGATAAAATTCTAGAAATAACAAAACGGCCAGTCACTGAAATATGCTCAGTTTCTGAACAGACTTCGAGTAGGGACACTATAGTGACAGAGTTATGCAACTCCGTCCAGCAGCTGCTTAGGTCAGGTAATCCCGTAATTCCTTCTGTCATCGTCCGAATTCCCTTCAACGGCGAAATCCAAGTGGTTGCTCTAAATCCAAGCCATGTTCACTTAAAAACCCTGACGTGTTGGTATCAGAATAACTATGTTCAGGAAGTGAAATGTTGCAGAAAACCTTTTAATTTTTGCAGTGTCTCAGAGACTTTGAAAAACTATCCCGCCCTCTCTTCCTGGGATATGACAGGAAGAAATTTAAATTGTTTGGTCTTTCCTCGTATGATCAATTAGTCATGCCGAGAATCGTAAGTTTTGCTTTCCTTGAACTTTTTCTAGAATATGTGCGTTAGCTGCAACCGTCGCCGTTGTCACTAGTCACCTACCATACATTCGTGATGTAGCCAACCAAACTCGGTACTTAGTCGACGCAGGCGCCGAAATCAGCGTCCCTCCTGCTACAGCAGCAGATTGACAGAAGGAAACCACCTACAATTTACAGGCTGCAAATGGAAAAACCACTGTTACGTTTGGTAGGAAATATATCTATCTGAACATAGCTTTACACAAACCTATTCAGTGGATTTTCCTTCCCGCTGACGTCACAATGGCCACCATGTTCACGGCCTTACTTAATTATCTTGATTTACTCGTAGTTGTTCGCTGAAAGCGACTGACAGACAGTACTACTAGACTGTCTATTAAAGACATCACCCACGTATGCCGTAGCCTTTCACTCGTTAAGAAGAAGGCAATCTTTGATCAACTTTCTGGCCGACTGTTGATAAGTGCCCGGAACTCAATTGAACGTCTAACGATCTACCGTGCATAGCCAGCAATGTTATGCATCACATTATAACCTCAAGGCAGCCCTTGACATCTAAAGCTCCAGACAAATGACAAATACTCACCCTTGACATCATTCGGTATTCGAATAGCCCATAGTCATCCCTTTTCCATGCGGTACCATGAAAATACAACAAAGATTGGTGACCCACCGGTGATCACCGGCGAGTGCACGCCAAAACAACTCCTGATTGCTATTCACTGCCTTACATACACGACTCGACGGCAAAATTATCTGCTGCAACTATTTTCCCGGAAACAGACCTGGTTAAAACGTGTAGCCAAACCCCCATGGCACCAGAAGATATTCCAAAATCGGCTATCATTACGTCTTTCGGACTTTTTCAGTTTCTACGTATACCATTCGGAATCCGGAATATACCATAAACATTCTAACGCTTCATCAATGAAGTATTTCTCGACCTCGACTTTGTATACGTATACTTAGACGACTGCGCCATTGCTAGTCCAGATAAAGAAACTCACCTTAGTCACTTGGGCTTGGCATTCGAAAGGTTACGCCTATATGGTGTTACCATTAATATTCAAAAGTGTCGGTTAGACATTGACTCACTCGACTTTCTTGGCCACATCACTGACTGCAAGTGTATTCGCCTACTGTCTAGTAAAGTTGAGGCGACACTGAACTTTCCGGAGCCACAGACAGTGAAAAGTCTCTGCACTTTTAACGGCTTGGTAAGTTATTACCAACGCTTCATTCCAAACTGTGCCTCCCTGATTCAGCCACTAACAGACCTTCTTCGAAAAAATAAAAAGTTCATCGAACTTGGCCAGTCTATTCAAAATGCATTTCCTCAGATTAAAAAACTATCGCGAATGCCACCCTTTTTATCTATCAGGATTCAGAGGCACCGTTGTGTATCTCAATTGATGCATCAGACACTGGTATCTGCGCAGTTCTACAACTACTAGTCAACAGAGAGTGGCAAAACTAGCTTTTTTCTTGGGTCGCCTACGATTAGCAGAAACAAAATACAGCGCGCTCGGTAGAGAACTTCTTGCTGTGTACTGTGCTGTACGCCACTTACGACATTCATTGGATGGTCGTGAATTTATAATTTCCACTGACAACAACCTCAACTTCAGACAGGTATTCACCTAGAGAACCACAACAATTGGACTACGTTTTACAGTTTACATCGAATATTCGGCATGTTTCCGGACTAAAAAACCCTGTGGGAAATGCCTTGTTGCACATTTGTTCTCTCATCCAAAAGGATAGTATAGACCTTGCAGAAGTGACTCGGCTTCAAAAAGACACTGGGCTTCAACATGAGCTGTCCAACTAAACCTTGCAATTAGCCGGAAAACCCTTAGGCATGGGAAGAGATACTATCATATGTGGCACTTCCACGAGTAGTCCCCCCATTGTCCCTAAACACTATCGCTGTAACGTCTACAATACGTCGTATCCCTTGTCCAAACAAGCTAGTCGAAATACCAAGAAGCTGGTAACAAGTCGATCCCTTGACGTGGTATTAATGAAGACGTAAGGGAAACGATTCATCCATGCCAACCTTGCAAAAAGTGCGACAAAAGCAAGCAACGCAGTTGAAAATTGAACGATCAATTTATGGTTGTTTGCTCAAACCCAACTCCATGTTTTCGCGGGGGCCATCAATACGATAGTCATCGTCTCATCTTTCGCTTTTCGTTGGGAGAGACAAAACTATCAGGAGTATCATTGTGATTTATTGTTATAACACTTATTCTTAGACCTTGTGTATAATAACCCTATTGTTGGTTACATATTGGCGTAAGAATAAAGGATTCTCGAGTCGTCAATCTGCGTTCTGGTTTTCCGCGTTGGTTATTACACATCTGTCGATGGAGTTGAAGATTGAACGATCAATTCTTGGTTGTTTGCTCAAAATCAACTTCCCCAATGTTCGCGGAGGCATCAATACGACAGTCATCGTCTCATCGGTCGCTGTTCAGAAAGAAGAGTAAAACATCGTCAAAAGTAATATTATGATTTATTATTGTAATATTTGTTCACAGACCTTAGTCATACTTGATTTATATGTTGGTGTAACAATACAGAATACTCAAGTCAACAATTGGTGTTTTGGTTTTTTCGTCCGTTGTTACTAAGCGTTTCTGAGAAACTTCAAGCGACAGCGTGAGCCCGAGCGTAGCAAGAGCTGGGCATTAACGGTTTACGAGACGTGGCTGACAGTTTCTGACGGTGAAGTCAGTTTTTCAACGGTTTTGGACAGTTGGTAAGAGTTTGGATAGTCACCGTTCATTTTTCCTGGTGCCGGTCAAGTCCTCTTTGAACAAGCAATATCTGGAACGTTTTTGGAATTGGGTCAAGTTCAACAATGCCTGGGTCAAAGAAGGGACAGAGTGTCTTGGATGCAAACAGGAAAGTAAGTCATGGTGACTTGTCTGTTAATTGTAACGATGTGTCTGATGTTAAGCATGACATGGTTGATGTTACTGTTTCGCCGTTCAGGGATAATAGGAACATCAAACTCCCTAAATTTGAACCACGGTGTTTTGATGGAAACCCGGCTGATTATTTACAATTTGTAAAGGAGTTTGAGATCATGTTGAGTAGTTTTCTATTAAGTGATGAATTGAAGTTAATGTATTTGATGAGATATTGCACTGGAGATGCTGCGAGAGCTATACAGTGTTGTAAGTTTATGAAGCCAAAAGAGGGCTACGATGAGGCTATGAGCATATTACGTCAAAGGTTTGGAAGACCTTCGATGATTGTAGGGAAATTATTCGAGGCTGTCAAGGGTAATGGTGGTCAATTACAGGATGACTCCAAGGCACTCACTGAGTTTTTGGATAATCTTATGACTTATAAGAATACCTTGATTTCGATGAATTGCATGAGTGACCTCAACTCGAGTTTTATACTAGAAGTAATAGCAAGACGCCTACCTACTCGACTGCAAAGGAAGTGGGTGAAGATAAGCTCCCGTATGGAGGATGAGGGTATCGAGCCAAAATTTGATGATATCCTGAAACTAGTAAAAGATAGTGTCAATCAATCTATGAGCAAGTTCGCCAGTCTATTACATCTCACCCCTAGAATAGAGCAGTCTGAGGGTAAAACGCAATCATTGATGACGAAAGGGCCTCAGAGAGGTGGATATCGAGAAGGCTCCATGATGTATAGTAATGCATATAGACCTAGTGAGTGTAACAGGTTTCGTAGTACATCCTCAACAGATAAGTTACAAGATGCAAGACAAACACGGTTGTGTTTTACACGTTTGCAAGAGGTGCATACAGAAGTGAACTGTGAACCAGTGAGCAAGTTCAGTGATAAGCTAAATGTAAACTCCAGGCCTGACTCCGAATTGTGTGACGATAACGGTGCGGTGAAGAAGTCTGTAGTTGCAACTGGTAAGCCATTGTTGAATAGAGTGTCACAGAATAGAGTTACTGCTTCAGAGTGCAGTTCTGACTCCATAAGTTTACAAGGTATTACTAGTCAGAGTGAAGTTATAAAACCTTTAATGATTTGTGGGGAGGAACCAAAATTGTCTACTTCTGTTATTAAAGAGTTTGAAAATGATGAAGTTGACGGTAAAGTGAATATTCGTGATAATGATCATGATACTTCACAGTTGTCTTTGGTTGATCATGATGAGATGAGGGATATGCCTACTACTGCTAAGTTGAACAAAGGTTCTGTACATTTGAACGTGAAGTAGAAATAAATGCAGATTCAGTTGCAGAAAGCACGCATACTTGTGAGACCGTCAGTGTGATTGATCAGCATGTAGCCCACCTATCATCAGATGCTAGTGCTAAACCTGAGCTGATAGTAAATGACGGCAGTGGTGGTGGTCTTGCAGGTAGACAAATTTCTGAAAGTCGAGCAACAACAGCTTTTGATCCACCGCTAACTTCATCAACTGGTATCAATCAGTCGTCGTTGGTGCTGTCATCCACAATGAAATGGACGTCCATGAACTCACGTGCCTTGTGCAATGACTATGCTAGTATCAGTCCGTTTGAAGAGACGAAAGATATTGCTCAGTTTAGTGAGAATAAGCCAAGTGTAAACGAGAGAGTAATTGTTAAATTGACTTGCATGAATAAAGCCATTTCTAGTTTCAAGTTACTGTTTGAATGTTATTATCTTTGGTGTAAATTACTCTGTGCCTACGCTTGGTTGACCAGATACTTCGTGTGTTTGTTCGTCATCTATATTCTACGATACAATGACATGAGCGTGTTGCCGTTCAGATTTGAGGATATAGCTCATAGAAGGAAGTCAGCAAATGAACTCTGCGACGATTTTCCAACCTAGGGCGTCAACCTGAGAAGGAATGTAGCAGTACTGCTGTAAGTCCTACAATTCTCCAAAGGTTAGCGCATCAATGAGCAGTCCAATGTGCTTGGTGTGTGATTTTGTACATATGTTTGTGTTAAATAATTGTGTGACTACCAATTATTGTAATTGTTGGTTAATCTTGTTTGTGTCCGGATATTCCACAACTTACCATCGTCAACCTGTGAAGGGTTGTAGGCGTACTGGTGTAAGTCCTGAGATTCCTCAAAGGATTTCTATCTACACACGATCTGCGAGTTTGTGTGTACTGTTTGTATATATGTGTGGTGTGTCATATCAATTGGTGTTTCTTCAATTCATTGTGTTTAATCGTTGTTTTCGCATCTTGTTTTTATTACATAATCTTGTGAAAATTTTCGTCGTGATTACCTCTGAAATTGTTTCTTGTCTTCTACATCCGTGAATGAATTGATTGATGTTAAGGACAGCAGATGGGGCGTATGCGCCGGGGAGGCTAGGCTATTGCTGAGAATGATATGCACACGGAGATAATTGTTAGCTGCGGTCCCACACGCCGGGGAGAAAGAGTGTAAACGACTGAGGCTCGCATACGTCATCGTTACTAGAATTGAGGCAGAATGAGTGACAAGCGATTTCAGTGGTAATTGGTTGTGAGTAGATAAGAGGATGTGCGTAGAGTATCGTGAGGTGCTGCCATGGTCACGTAGCGTTCTGCAAGAGTCATTCTAGCAAGTGGCGATTGTGTTGCAAGATGTCAAGTGGAGGTCTCTGTCTGGAGGCCCAGGTCGTCAGCGATGTGTGAGATTGTGCTGTGAGTATGCTTGTGGTGTGTTGGCTTTTCTGTTTGTTTTCCATTTCAGCTCTGTCCGTGTGACCCAGGTTCTCGCAATGGCATCCAAGTCAACGTGTATTGGTCGTGAAGGAAAAAAGGGATGGATCAATTTTTGGCCAGGGAGTGTCAATGGATTTGAAGATTGAACGATCAATTTATGGTTGTTTGCTCAAACCCAACTCCATGTTTTCGCGGGGGCCATCAATACGATAGTCATCGTCTCATCTTTCGCTGTTCGTTGGGAGAGACAAAACTATCAGGAGTATCATTGTGATTTATTGTTATAACACTTATTCTTAGACCTTGTGTATAATAACCCTATTGTTGGTTACATATTGGCGTAAGAATAAAGGATTCTCGAGTCGTCAATCTGCGTTCTGGTTTTCCGCGTTGGTTATTACACATCGTTGCTGAAAGTCTTCCAGGGACAGTGTAAAGTCCAGTGTAGTCAGACCTGGACATTGACAGTTTCCGAAACAAAAACAGTTTCATGTAAATTTATATGTTTATATGAGAATATACATTATTATTATAATTCTCCGGAAATTATTCGTCTTATTTGTTTTCAATTCGTCTTTCCTGGTGTGTGCCCGTCTTCTTTGGACAAGTGTTATCTGGAACTTTTCTGGATTGTTTGATCAAGTTCAGTGATGCATGGGTCAAAGAAAGGATGAAGCGTCTTAGAAGCAGACAGGAAAGTAAGTAATGCTGAGTTGTTTGTTATATGTAATGATGTGTGTGATGTTAAGCATGATAAGATTGATGTCCATGTTTCACCATCTAGGGATAATAGGAATTTTAAAACTCCTAAATATAAACCTCGGTGTTTCGACGGAAATCCAACTGACTATCCACAGTTTGTAAAGGAGTTTGAAGTCATGTTGAGTGGGTTTGCAATGTATGTATTTGTTGAGGTACTGCACTGGAGTTGCTGCAAGAGCTATACAGTGCTGTAAGGTTATGTCCCCAAACGGAGGATATACAGAGGCCATGAGGATATTACGTCAAAGGTTTGGAAGACCTTCGATGATTGCAAGGAACGTATTCGAGGCTGTTAAAGGTAATGGTAGTAAATTACAAGATGACTCCAAGGCACTCTTTGAGTTTTTAGATAATCTGATGACCTACGAGAGTACGTTGATTTCGATGAATTGCATTAGTCACCTCAACTCGAGTTTTGTACTAGAAGTAATAGCAAGACGCCTACCTACTCGACTGCAGAGGAAGTGGGTGAAGATAAGCTCCCGTATGGAGGATGAGGGTGTCGAGCCAAAATTTGATGATATCCTGAAACTAGTAAAAGATAGTGTCAATCAATCTATGAGGAAGCTTGCCAGTATATTGCATCTCACCCCTATAATAGAGCAGTCTGAGGGCAAAACCCAATCATTGATGACGAAAGGGCCTCAGAGAGGTGGATATCGAGAAGCCTCTGTGGTGTCTAGTAATGCATATAGACTAAGTGAGTGTAACATGTTTCGTAGTACATTTTCAACAGATAAGTTACAAGATGCAAGACAAACACGGTTGTGTTTTACACGTTTTCAAGAGGTGCATAGAAAGATGATCTCTTCATCAGTGAGCGATTTTAGTAGTAAGCTAAATGTGAAGTCAAAATCTGACTCCGAATTTGTGACGATAATGGTGTGGTGAAGAAGCCTGTAGTTGCAACTGGCAAGCTATTGTTGAATAGTGTCACAGACGACACTGCAGTTTGTGCGTAAAATAAGTTTAAATATTTGTGAGGAAGAACCCGAATTGTCTACTTCTGTTATTAAAGAGTTTGAAAATGATGAAGTCGACCATATAGACGACGGTTAAGTGAATATTTGCGATAATGATCATGATAGTGCACATTTGTCTTCGGTTGATCATGATGAAATGACCAGAATGCCTACTGCTAATGCTGAGTTGAACAAAGGTTCTGTGTAACTTCAACGGGAAGTAGAATTACAGGCATATGCAGTGGTAGAAGGCATGGATACTCATGAGACCGTCAGCGTAATTGATCAGCGTGTAGCCCACCTGTCATCAGATGCTAGTGCTAAACCCGAACTAGTGGTGAAAGACAGCAGTGGTGGTAATCTTGCAGTTAGACAACTATCTCAAAGCCGAAAAAGAACAGCTTCTGATCCACTGCTAAGTTCATCACCTTGTGTCACTCAGTCGTCGTTGGTGTTGTCATCCACAATGAAATGGACGTCCATGAACTCACGTGCCTTATGCAATGACTATGCTAGTATCAGTCCGTTTGAAGAGACGAAAGATATTGCTCAGTTTAGTGAGAATAAGCCAAGTGTAAACGAGAGAGTAATTGTTAAATTGACTTGCACGAATAAAGGCATCTCTAGTTATAATTTACTATTTGAATGCTATTATCTTTAGTGTAAATTACTCTGTGCCTACGCTTGGTTGACCAGATACTTCGTGTGTTTGTTCGTCATCTATATTCTACGATGCAATGACATGAGCGTGTCACTTCTCAGAGTTGAGGATGTAGATGATAGAAGGTGGTCGGGAAATGAACTCTGCGACGATTTTCCAACCTAGAGCGTCAACCTGTGAAGGGTTGTAGGCGTACTGGTGTAAGTCCTGAGATTCCTCAAAGGATTTCTATCTACACACGATCTGCGAGTTTGTGTGTACTGTTTGTATATATGTGTGGTGTGTCATATCAATTGGCGTTTTTGGATTCATTAAGTCGACTTGAGGTTTTCGAACTTTTTTGTATTGCTTAATTTTGTTAAAATTTTCGTCGTGATTACCTCTGAAATTGTTTCTTGTCTTCTACATCCGTGAATGAATTGATTGATGTTAAGGACAGCAGATGGGGCGTATACGCCGGGGAGGCTAGGCTATTGCTGAGAATGATATGCACACGGAGATAATTGTTAGCTGCGGTCCCACACGCCGGGGAGAAAGAGTGTAAACGACTGAGGCTCGCATACGTCATCGTTACTAGAATTGAGGCAGAATGAGTGACAAGCGATTTCAGTGGTAATTGGTTGTGAGTAGATAAGAGGATGTGCGTAGAGTATCGTGAGGTGCTGCCATGGTCACGTAGCGTTCTGCAAGAGTCATTCTAGCAAGTGGCGATTGTGTTGCAAGATGTCAAGTGGAGGTCTCTGTCTGGAGGCCCAGGTCGTCAGCGATGTGTGAGATTGTGCTGTGAGTATGCTTGTGGTGTGTTGGCTTTTCTGTTTGTTTTCCATTTCAGCTCTGTCCGTGTGACCCAGGTTCTCGCAATGGCATCCAAGTCAACGTGTATTGGTCGTGAAGGAAAAAAGGGATGGATCAATTTTTGGCCAGGGAGTGTCAATGGATTTGAAGATTGAACGATCAATTTATGGTTGTTTGCTCAAACCCAACTCCATGTTTTCGCGGGGGCCATCAATACGATAGTCATCGTCTCATCTTTCGCTGTTCGTTGGGAGAGACAAAACTATCAGGAGTATCATTGTGATTTATTGTTATAACACTTATTCTTAGACCTTGTGTATAATAACCCTATTGTTGGTTACATATTGGCGTAAGAATAAAGGATTCTCGAGTCGTCAATCTGCGTTCTGGTTTTCCGCGTTGGTTATTACACATCGTTGCTGAAAGTCTTGCAGGGACAGTGTAAAGTCCAGTGTAGTCAGACCTGGACATTGACAGTTTCCGAAACAAAAACAGTTTCATGTAAATTTATATGTTTATATGAGAATATACATTATTATTATAATTCTCCGGAAATTATTCGTCTTATTTGTTTTCAATTCGTCTTTCCTGGTGTGTGCCCGTCTTCTTTGGACAAGTGTTATCTGGAACTTTTCTGGATTGTTTGATCAAGTTCAGTGATGCATGGGTCAAAGAAAGGATGAAGCGTCTTAGAAGCAGACAGGAAAGTAAGTAATGCTGAGTTGTTTGTTATATGTAATGATGTGTGTGATGTTAAGCATGATAAGATTGATGTCCATGTTTCACCATCTAGGGATAATAGGAATTTTAAAACTCCTAAATATAAACCTCGGTGTTTCGACGGAAATCCAACTGACTATCCACAGTTTGTAAAGGAGTTTGAAGTCATGTTGAGTGGGTTTGCAATGTATGTATTTGTTGAGGTACTGCACTGGAGTTGCTGCAAGAGCTATACAGTGCTGTAAGGTTATGTCCCCAAACGGAGGATATACAGAGGCCATGAGGATATTACGTCAAAGGTTTGGAAGACCTTCGATGATTGCAAGGAACGTATTCGAGGCTGTTAAAGGTAATGGTAGTAAATTACAAGATGACTCCAAGGCACTCTTTGAGTTTTTAGATAATCTGATGACCTACGAGAGTACGTTGATTTCGATGAATTGCATTAGTCACCTCAACTCGAGTTTTGTACTAGAAGTAATAGCAAGACGCCTACCTACTCGACTGCAGAGGAAGTGGGTGAAGATAAGCTCCCGTATGGAGGATGAGGGTGTCGAGCCAAAATTTGATGATATCCTGAAACTAGTAAAAGATAGTGTCAATCAATCTATGAGGAAGCTTGCCAGTATATTGCATCTCACCCCTATAATAGAGCAGTCTGAGGGCAAAACCCAATCATTGATGACGAAAGGGCCTCAGAGAGGTGGATATCGAGAAGCCTCTGTGGTGTCTAGTAATGCATATAGACTAAGTGAGTGTAACATGTTTCGTAGTACATTTTCAACAGATAAGTTACAAGATGCAAGACAAACACGGTTGTGTTTTACACGTTTTCAAGAGGTGCATAGAAAGATGATCTCTTCATCAGTGAGCGATTTTAGTAGTAAGCTAAATGTGAAGTCAAAATCTGACTCCGAATTTGTGACGATAATGGTGTGGTGAAGAAGCCTGTAGTTGCAACTGGCAAGCTATTGTTGAATAGTGTCACAGACGACACTGCAGTTTGTGCGTAAAATAAGTTTAAATATTTGTGAGGAAGAACCCGAATTGTCTACTTCTGTTATTAAAGAGTTTGAAAATGATGAAGTCGACCATATAGACGACGGTTAAGTGAATATTTGCGATAATGATCATGATAGTGCACATTTGTCTTCGGTTGATCATGATGAAATGACCAGAATGCCTACTGCTAATGCTGAGTTGAACAAAGGTTCTGTGTAACTTCAACGGGAAGTAGAATTACAGGCATATGCAGTGGTAGAAGGCATGGATACTCATGAGACCGTCAGCGTAATTGATCAGCGTGTAGCCCACCTGTCATCAGATGCTAGTGCTAAACCCGAACTAGTGGTGAAAGACAGCAGTGGTGGTAATCTTGCAGTTAGACAACTATCTCAAAGCCGAAAAAGAACAGCTTCTGATCCACTGCTAAGTTCATCACCTTGTGTCACTCAGTCGTCGTTGGTGTTGTCATCCACAATGAAATGGACGTCCATGAACTCACGTGCCTTATGCAATGACTATGCTAGTATCAGTCCGTTTGAAGAGACGAAAGATATTGCTCAGTTTAGTGAGAATAAGCCAAGTGTAAACGAGAGAGTAATTGTTAAATTGACTTGCACGAATAAAGGCATCTCTAGTTATAATTTACTATTTGAATGCTATTATCTTTAGTGTAAATTACTCTGTGCCTACGCTTGGTTGACCAGATACTTCGTGTGTTTGTTCGTCATCTATATTCTACGATGCAATGACATGAGCGTGTCACTTCTCAGAGTTGAGGATGTAGATGATAGAAGGTGGTCGGGAAATGAACTCTGCGACGATTTTCCAACCTAGAGCGTCAACCTGTGAAGGGTTGTAGGCGTACTGGTGTAAGTCCTGAGATTCCTCAAAGGATTTCTATCTACACACGATCTGCGAGTTTGTGTGTACTGTTTGTATATATGTGTGGTGTGTCATATCAATTGGCGTTTTTGGATTCATTAAGTCGACTTGAGGTTTTCGAACTTTTTTGTATTGCTTAATTTTGTTAAAATTTTCGTCGTGATTACCTCTGAAATTGTTTCTTGTCTTCTACATCCGTGAATGAATTGATTGATGTTAAGGACAGCAGATGGGGCGTATACGCCGGGAGGCTAGGCTATTGCTGAGAATGATATGCACACGGAGATAATTGTTAGCTGCGGTCCCACACGCCGGGGAGAAAGAGTGTAAACGACTGAGGCTCGCATACGTCATCGTTACTAGAATTGAGGCAGAATGAGTGACAAGCGATTTCAGTGGTAATTGGTTGTGAGTAGATAAGAGGATGTGCGTAGAGTATCGTGAGGTGCTGCCATGGTCACGTAGCGTTCTGCAAGAGTCATTCTAGCAAGTGGCGATTGTGTTGCAAGATGTCAAGAGGATGCGTCTAATTCGAAGTTGTAGGTCGTCGTCGATGAGTGCTATTTTGCTTTGAGTGTGCTTGTGGTGTGTTGGCTTTTCTGTTTGTTTTCCATTTCAGCTCTGTCCGTGTGACCCAGGTTCTCGCAATGGCATCCAAGTCAACGTGTATTGGTCGTGAAGGAAAAAAGGGATGGATCAATTTTTGGCCAGGGAGTGTCAATGTAGTTGAAGATTGAACGATCACTTCATGATTGCTTGCTTAAACTCAACTCCTCCATATTTTTCACTGATGCATCAATCCACCAGTCATCGTCTCATTGGTCGCTGTTCAGAAAGATCAATAAACTGTCAGAGGTAATATCGCGATTTATTGTTGTAATATTTGTTCTTAGACCTTATTCTGTACTGCCAGTATTGCTGGTTATATGTTGGCGTTAGAATAAAGAATTGTTGAGTTGCCAAACAGTGTTTTTGGTTTTCACGTCGATTAATACTAAGCGTTTCTGAAAATCTTCGAGGGACAGCGTGAGGCCCAGCGTAGCAAGAGCTGGGCATTGATGGTTTATGAGACTTGACTGACAACGTGCCTCGTTCACAATTGTCGAACAGTTGTTTGCAGGTCGAAGTATTACGTCGGAGATTTCCAATTATGTTTGCGTATTTACGGCAATACCCACTGAAGTACTCCGAGAGGTTATCGATGTCATAGACAGTGAACCTACAGATTCCCAATATGACAAACTAAAAGCTGCACTTATCCAGCGAACCACCGTCTCTGATGAGAAACGCGTACAACATCTACTTACTTCGTGTGAATTAGGTACAAAAAAGCCATCCCAACTACTTAGACTTATGCGTCAGTTGATCGGATCATACAAAGTTGATGAGTTAATCCTACGTCAGATGTTTTTCAACGTTTACCACAAAATGTTCAATAAATCCTAACGATGTCTTCTAGGACGACCGACCTTGAAGTACTAGCAATGATGGCAGATGATATCTTGGATGTGTTATCAAATACTGGCATAAATGTATATTATTATTCTAGTGTGTCCACACAGGTAGTACCGCTAGTTCCTTCCACATCTATGATGGACGCACTCATGTTTTGGTTCCTTTCTCAGTTATCATCACAAATGCAAGACTTACGACTGGAAGTGCCGGAGCTTCGAGCACAAAGAAACCAGTCACATACAGTATCCAAAAAAATGGCGACCAAGATATAGACGACGTTCTAGAACACCTTCTCAAAGCCGTGATATTTGTTGGTATCATAGGAGGTATGGGCATAATGCCCTAAAGTTTATAAGACCGTGCATGTACAAGAATGGCAACTCAACTCCGGGAAACTCCCCAGGCAGACGGTAGTGGCGACGGCTGCTACTGGCAATCACGCCAGTCGCCTTTTCTATGTGAGGGATTTGACTACCGGCACATTATTCCTGGTAGGTACGGGCGCCGAAATCAGTGTTATCCCCCCCCCCACTATCCAGGCGATCAGCCCTAATAACGGAGAAACTTTCACTCTCTTCTGCTGATTAAACCAACACACAGACGTATGGCAAACAGTCAATGATTTACAACTTGGGACTACGCTGACGTTTCACATGGATCTTCATAGTAGCTGACGTAAGTCATGCTATACTAGGCGCAGACTTCTTAAGTCATTTCAATCTCTTAGTTGATATCAACAAGAAAAAGCAGATTGACAGCAACACCCAACTCAAGATCCACGGCATTACATGTGATTATTTTGTTCATAGTATCTGCATAGAAAAGCCGGAGAGTGAAATGTTTTCTACTTTATTACGTTTTCCTAAAGTTCTTAGGCCGTCATACAACGTTGAGGATATACCTCATTTAGTGACTCACAAGACCATCACAACAGGCCAACCTGTGAGGGCACGTCGCCAACGGTTAACACCTGATAAACTAGCAGCAGCTTAGTCAGAATTCGAACATATGATGCAGCTAGGCATCATTCGATCATCTAATAGTCCATGGTCTTCACCTTTGCAAATGGTGCCCAAAGCTGATCACGACTGGCGACCACGTGGAAATTATCGCGCTTTGAATAACGCTACGGTCCCAGGCCGTTATCCTATACCCCATCTCCACGACTTCTCCTTGACCTTACATGGAAAGACCATTTTCACTAAAGTTGGCTTGGCCAGGGCATATACATTGGCGACGTCTTCATAGTCAGCTCATCAATGAAAGAACATATGGGACGCTTAAGCGTGTTATTTCAAAGGTTTGAACAATTTGGAGTTGTCATCAATTCCAAGAAATGTATTTTTGGTTCTCCTTCCATTGAATTTTTAGGACATCATATAATGGCTAAAGGCATTAGACTTACCGAAGGTAAGATAGAAACTATTAAGAACTTTCACGAACCAGATTCCTTAGAGAAACTTAGATGTTTTCTCGGGATGTTCAATTTCTACATCTACATCTACATTCTCTGTCTCATCCAAGAGTACGTGCTACGGTGAAGTTAATCAGCGAGCGTTTCGTTTGTCCCAAGATGAACTCCGATATTCGGAAATGGGCACGCCAATGCTTGCAATGTAAAAGGTCCAAAGTACATCATCACGCCGTCACAACTCCAAAGCAGTTCAACTTACCAGATAAACGATTTCAGCACGTGCATAAAGATATTGTTGGACCATTACCACCATCCAAAGGTTTTACACATATCCTTACTGCTATTGGTCGAATTATACAATGGGCTATTGCCTGTTTGGTCAACGACATATCTGCAGAAAATACCTCTTTGGTTTTCCTAGATCGTTGGGTGTCAAACTATGGAGTACCTACAACGATTACAATAGACCGAGAAGCCCAATTTCAATCAACTTCGTTTCGAGAGTTTACGAGACTCCTTGGAATAAACCACATCTCCACCACAGATAATTATCCTGCAGCGGATGGCCTGGTGGAACGTATCCATCAACAGCTGAAAAGCTCCTTAATGACACAAGCTTACTCATCTAAGTGGAGTGAACACCTACCATCAGTTCTTCTGAGTATTCGGTCAGCTCTCAAAGAAGATTTGGGATATACACCGGCTTAACTCGTGTACGGTACTGCCATCACATTGCCCTGTCAGTTAGTTCTTTCTAATGATTCAACTGATGCAAATATCTCCGATTTTACCAACCGCGTAACTCTGCAAATGCTTCGAATTCGACCGGTAGTCCCTCGCCAATCACTTCAAAAAGCTCAAGTTAACAAGAATCTACTCATGTGCAAATTTGTATTTGTTCGCTTCGGTGCCATTATAAAAGGCTAACAACATCCATATGGAGGTCCTTTCCCAGTACTCAAACGCACTGATAAATACTTCACATTGGACAGAAATGGTAAGCAGGAGGCTGTTTCTATTGACCTTGTTAGGCCAGCGTACACCGACAACGAATATGAAGCAATAGCAACGCCAGCACCGATAAATAATGAGAAAGTCAATGCAACTCCAACGCTTCTGCTCTTCACACTTCCCCACGTTCAGACAAGCAGTGGTCGGCATATTTGTAAACCTGCCCGCTATGTTCATTCCACTGACTGACATAAAAAGTACGTTAACCTTATTTAGACATTCTTCTCAGTAATATTGCTGTTGATATTCATTTCATTATAACCATAAATATTTATTAATACTATCACTAACTGTTTGCTGTTTGTTAAGTGTACTGCAGGCATATGCATTCACCAAGGATATATATATCCCCTTATATATGAATTTCGCAAATACTAACGACTACATAATTGTTTATTATGTGCATAAATTTTTTATTTAAAATTATAACAAGTTTTGATTTTCTTTTATTCCTGGATCATGCTTGAATGTGCTAATCTTGATATGACACGGATGCATTCCATACATTCTGACCTAACTTTGTATCCTTATTATTGTTACTATTATTTTTTGTTACCCTTATTGTTAACATTATCATTTATATTGCCTATATCCATGTAATCATCCACGATGACAGTACTGATAATCCTCCGGGCATCGAAGAGGGGGAGCCGTGTGGAGTCCTCAAAAATAAACTTATCCAATTTCTATTACTATGTAAGAAATGAACATATTGTAAATTGCTTTGTTTTTATCAGAATCCTTGTACTTTTGAGCTTTACCTCGTAGTTTGAATGGAAATATTGTTCTGTCTACTACTCTCCGTCTTCCCGCCAGCTCAACTGCCATCGGCCAATTCTAATCACCTGCCTTTTATCTCAAATTTTTGCAGGAACGCCGTATTCTCCCCCTACGTTACCTTGGTCGACCTCTGGCAATATCGATATTGGAGAATTAAGATTGTAGCAGTCTTCTCACAATACTTCTGGAGTCTACTACGTTAATTGTGGATTTGGACCTTGTAATAACCAAGTAGCAAATTTTGATATATTCTTCCGGTAACTTTACTGATTTGGTATTTTAATTTCGATTTGAATTTGGGATACTAAGCCATCAGAGTCTAAGGTCCACCACATACTAACGCAAGATCATGTGTTTTCTTCGCTTCTCGTTCAATGCCCGTCACACCTGGAAAAGAAAACAAGAATGCTGAAAACCTTGTTGAGGAAAATGCACCAGAAGTTACGTTTGTAAAATGGTATGCATCTGCTATAGAGTAAAATAATGTGAAGATAGAACATCGAAGGAAGTATGTTATTGATTTTTTTAGTGGGTAATAATAATAATATATTCTCATTTTGTACATGAGGGACGCCAGTTTACAGGCACCATCAATATGATAAATTACATATCCGATTAGCAATCATACTTAATAATAATGTTTTAATAAAATACACATTTTTTCCTACCTGTGTAGGACACATCGAATGTACAGGCATGAATAAGTATTATTCAAATTTCATAAATTTGGTTTATGGTCAAATTACATGGTTGCTGACGTTCTTGTCTTTGGTTTGTGGGAATAATATAATAGCCAGTCATTCAATGGAGCACATCATGAAATATAGGAATATTGACTTCGCATTAACAAAAAACCCAAGTATGTTTTGGATGGAATAAAAATACTTGGGAAAAAGTAAAGCTTGAAATAATTCCACAATATAATTTAGGTGTGTACAAATCCGAATCTCATTTTTGATTTGTATCCAAATTGGGTAATAAGAAAGCTATTTTTACAGATACGATCAGTTATGTTATAAGTTACAATCGTGACGTTGTATTACAAATTGATACTTTTCCATTGGATAAGAGTATATTCCACAAATGTAATCCAGGTTGCGTCGTGGACAAAGTTAATTCGTTATTAACTAGGCAACAGAAAGATAAGGGACCAATAATGTTTGCAGGTCATTTGTCATTGTAAATGATCAAACATCCACATTATTCATTCTCATTCAAAAAGTCAAATGGAAACTAAAATGTACGGTTACAATAAGTTTTTTACGCGTTTTCGGGATGCAATATAAAAAATTGATGTGTCTGAAATAAAAAATAAACATCAAAGGGGAATTAGAATCAGGGGAATAGCATCACTTAGAAATGCGACATAAGTGTGAAGATGTTCTGGGAACCTCACGTTCCATCCAGAAACCGTCTTCTTTCATGGCTCGATGCAAGGTTCAGTGGCTTTCACCGTGTAGCTGATTTCTTCGTGGAATAACGGATATTCGGTTACTTGTCCATTATTGGGAATTCCCAGTTCTAGGCTCATGGGATTGCCTTCTAAGTAGGCCGGTTTCAGACGGTCGATGCCAGCGGTGCCTTCGCGGCCTTTTGTCTAAGACAAAGAAGTGATCCGTACGTTTAATGACTTTATGTTCCGTCGTATGAGGGTTCCAGAGGGCGACGCACAGAGTCACAACGAACAAATACATGTGAAGAAGTTTTCAAACATGGGTGAACAAAGACGTTTATGGATTGTGGTCGAAGGGGGGAAGGTTTGACTAAACGTTGTGCGTTTGTAAGCCTGCATGATCTACCGCTGGTGGGAAGCTAGAAGGAGAAACAAACTCATTCGGCAGTCATAGTTTTGTGCAAAATACAAGCTCAGCAGCAAAACAAACAGCATCAGTTTCCAAGGCATTTCGTATCCCCAGGATAATTAACGGTAGTGATTCAGTCCAATGTGCATTGTTTGTAGCTGTTAACCAAGCCTTCAACTGTCGGTGTAGACGTTCTAACACATCATTAGCTTGTGGATTTTAGGCTATTCTTCTGAAAAACATACAACCAATAATTTAAGTCAAGGCGAAGAACAAGCTCTAGAATTTCTGCCAGAGATCAGTTGTTATGGCGGATGGGAAACTAAAGTTTGTGGTTGATCTTTCGAACATGAGGCGAGCGACTCTTTCAGCAGTTACACCTTTGAGAGATGCTGCTTCAGGACATCCTGTGACGAGGTCGACACATTTTAGGTATAGAGTATTGAATAAGATTCTGAGAGAAGTCCAGCGAGATCTACGTGAAAAGGTTCGAAATGATGATCAGGGATAACGAACGTGAAAAGAGGGATTTTAGCTTCTGTCGTAGCTCATAGCTTGATTGCCACAATCGCTCACCAGTTTCAGAATGTCATCGAACTTTGGCTCAATACCTTCATCCTCTACACGAAAGCTTATCTTCACCCACTTCCTCTGCAGTCGAGTAGGTAGGCGTCTCGCTATTACCTCTAGGATGGAACTTGAGTTCAGATCGCTCATGGAATTCATCGAAATCAACGTACTCTCGTAGGTCATCAGATTATCTAAAAACTCAAAGAGTGCCTTGGAGTCATCTTGTAATTTACTACCATTACCTTTAACAGCCTCGAATACGTTCCTTGCAATCATCGAAGGTCTTCCAAACCTTTGACGTAATATCCTCATGGCCTCTGTATATCCTCCGTTTGGGGACATAACCTTACAGCACTGTATAGCTCTTGCAGCAACTCCAGTGCAGTACCTCAACAAATACATACATTGCAAACCCACTCAACATGACTTCAAACTCCTTTACAAACTGTGGATAGTCAGTTGGATTTCCGTCGAAACACCGAGGTTTATATTTAGGAGTTTTAAAATTCCTATTATCCCTAGATGGTGAAACATGGACATCAATCTTATCATGCTTAACATCACACACATCATTACATATAACAAACAACTCAGCATTACTTACTTTCCTGTCTGCTTCTAAGACGCTTCATCCTTTCTTTGACCATGCATCACTGAACTTGATCAAACAATCCAGAAAAGTTCCAGATAACACTTGTCCAAAGAAGACGGGCACACACCAGGAAAGACGAATTGAAAACAAATAAGACAAATAATTCCCGGAGAATTATCGGAAACTGTCAATGTCCAGGTCTGACTACACTGGACTTTACACTGTCCCTGCAAGACTTTCAGCAACGATGTGTAATAACCAACGCGGAAAACCAGAACGCAGATTGACGACTCGAGAATCCTTTATTCTTACGCCAATATGTAACCAACAATAGGGTTATTATACACAAGGTCTAAGAATAAGTGTTATAACAATAAATCACAATGATACTCCTGATAGTTTTGTCTCTCCCAACGAACAGCGAACGATGAGACGATGACTATCGTATTGATGGCCCCCGCGAAAACATGGAGTTGGGTTTGAGCAAACAACCATAAATTGATCGTTCAATCTTCAACCACATTAACATATTCCGAATTGGTTTAGACAGCATTTGTAGACAGGCACTCACTGAAACAAATGGGAGTAGATAATAGTTTTCTGGCTCTCAGCTCTTTGGTGATTGGGAGCTTGGTTTTTACAAGAATAAGGATGTTCTCAAGTTTCAGCAGGATCCACCAGAACACCACACTGAAAATCAGATAGTCTCTTTCTCAATATGAGATTCTTTGGATGCAGAATTTCACCCGGAACACGTTGTACCACTGAAAAAATATATTGGCGCCGATCAAACGGAAAAACCATTTATTATCATTGAACGGGGTGAAGAATTACAATTAACTACTTATCTATAACTTGACTACCTACGAAAGACCTTTGGCAGCATCGACATTACTTCAACAAACTGGACCTCAGTACCTCAAAGAATTATAAACCCTGCATCTAACATAAGTATTACGGTGAGCTACTTCAAGTGAAGGTAGCGGGAAGAGAGGAAAATAGATATAGGCAGACTTTGATTGGCTGTGGCTAGCTGGCTTCCTATTGGTCCAAAATATAAGTTAAAGCTGCAATCTTTTTATTTTGACTCGGAAATTTACAGTCAGTATAATTAAAGGCTTACCCTACCATTATATAATGGCGTGTTACTTTTTTTGGTGTTAGTGTAGTGTGACAGTCAGACGCTATTTGGATGCATTGGTGGTGTTTAAACTACACTAAGATGTATGAGAATGTCTAGTAAGTAAATATAAACCAACAATAATTTCGATGCATTCATTTTAAGTCCAAAATAGGATGTATGCATTTTTGATTACTAAGCTCATATAATTTAACTACAATTTCTAAAAATTTAACGTGTCCTTAATTAGTACATATAGACAAATGTATGTATCAACTAATCTACTTTTTAAGTTGTCAATGCAATGATCTGTGGGATTTGTGCATACTAGGTCAGCATAAATCAGGTAAATTTCCCTTCAAATGGCTGAGAGCGACAGTTTAAATCATACTTTGGTTGATTGTTTCGTGATGAGAGCAATTCAGAGTCAGTTATATATTGCACCGATCTGTGTCTTATTCATACGTTTTTCAGCTGAGGATTTCCGGTTCGTAGCATATCTTGAATAACGGTGATAAATACGATTTATCACTTAGACCGCAGCTCCACCAAAGCTTAAAACAATTCTTAATTTATTCTAACCCATTCCTCGATAATGCCTTTTTATGGTAACTGAAGATCATATTTACCCACTATGTTCTGAAGTGACAAAGGTCGACCTGTGCTTAAAAAGACAGCTGCGTGCTGAATCAAAACTTTCCACTCTGGAGTAACGCTAGTCCATGCTTAATATGTCCTGCGAGGGCTGGAACAACGTTGATAAGCAAACCCAGTAGGTTTGATTTAGTGCCACTCAAGCTGAAAAACCAGCGCACAATTTCACTGTCAAACAATGGCAAAACAGTTAGGGAGTTTACTTTTGCTATTATTAGCATAGTATATGTTACTATATTAGCACAGTAAACGTTAATTGGCTCAATACTATTAATTTTCTTTATTGTAACACCAACATATAAACAATGTTACAACTAAGATTTCTGACAGTTGTGTTGTGACTTCTTCCTGAACAGCGACCGATGAGACGATGACTGTCGTATTGATGCCTCCGCGAAAATTGAGGAAGTTGTTTTCGAGCAAACAACCGAGAATTGATCGTTCAATCTTCAACTGCATTGACACTCCTCGTCAAAAAGCGGTTCCGTTTCTTTTTTCCATCACGACCAATAGACTTTGACTTGAATGCCATTGCGAGAACCTGGGTCACATGGACAGAGCTGAAATGGAAAACAAACAGAAAAGCCAACACACCACAGGCATACCCACAGGACAATCTCACACATAAATGACGATCTACTTATTCCAGTTAAAGGCATCCACTTGACACATCCTCTTGTAAAACAATCGCCACTTGTTAGAATGACTCTTGCAGAATGCAACGTCACTATAGAAGCACATCACTATAGTCTACGCTCATCCTCTTATCTACTCACTACCATTTATTACTGCAATCGGAACAACTTCAGGAGTAATCACGACGAAAATTTTAACAAAATTATGCAATAACAACAAGGTACGAAAACAACGAGTAAACACAATGAATCCAAAAACACCAATTGATATGACACACCACACGTATACACAAACAATACAAATAACCTCGCGGATCATGTCTTGGTGGAATTCCTTTGAAGAATCGCAGGACTTACACCAGTACGCCTGCAACCCTTCACAGGTTGACGATTGTAAGTTGTGGAATGTCCGGACACAAACAAGATTAACCAACAATTACAATAATTGGAACTCACACAATTATTTAACACAAACATATGTACAATCAACACATCAGATGTGTGTGGATTCCGGCACGACAAACTACCCTTGAAGAACTGTAGGACTTACAGCAGTACGCCTACATTCCTTCTCAGGTTGATGATCCAAGTGGAAGTCGTCCGGACACAAACAGAATTACCAACAGCTAGATGACAGATGATATCAATTCAGTATAGGCAATATGAACATATGTACAAAATCACACACTGAGCACATTGGACTGCTCATTGATGCGCTAACCTTTGGAGAATTGTAGGACTTACAGCAGTACTGCTACATTCCTTCTCAGGTTGACGCCCTAGGTTGGAAAATCGTCGCAGAGTTCATTTGCTGACTTCCTTCTATGAGCTATATCCTCAAATCTGAACGGCAACACGCTCATGTCATTGTATCGTAGAATATAGATGACGAACAAACACACGAAGTATCTGGTCAACCAAGCGTAGGCACAGAGTAATTTACACCAAAGATAATAACATTCAAATAGTAACTTGAAACTAGAAATGCCTTTATTCATGCAAGTCAATTTAACAATTACTCTCTCGTTTACACTTGGCTTATTCTCACTAAACTGAGCAATATCTTTCGTCTTTTCAAACGCACCAATACTATCATAGTCATCGCACAAGGTACTGGAGTTGATGAGTGGCTTTCTCTTTGTGGATGACAACAACAACGGTGACTGAGTGACACAAGGTGATGAACTTAGCAGTGGATCAGAAGCTGTTCTTTTTCGGCTTTGAGATAGTTGTCTAACTGCAAGACCACCACTGCCGCCGTCATTTACTCTCAGCTCAGGTTTAGCACTAGCATCTGATGATAGGTGGGCTACATGCTGATCAATCTCACTGACGATCTGCCAAGTATGCATGCCTGCTGCAACTGCTTTTATTTCTACTTCACCCTTGTGCTGTACAGAACCCTCATTAACTTAGCACTAGTAGGCACTCCCTCATTCATCATAATCAACCAAAGACAAATCTGCACTGTCATGATCATTATCACAAATATTCAATTTACCATCATCTATCTGGTCGACTTCATCATTTTCAAACTCCTTAATAGCATAAGTAGACAATTTTGGTTCCTCCTCACAAATCATTAAAGGTTTTATATCTTCACTCTGACTAGTAATACCTTGTAAACTTGTAGGGTCAGAACTGGACTCTGAAGCAGTAACTCTATTCTGTGACACTCTATTCAACAATGGCTTACCAGTTGCAACTACAGACTTCTTCACCGCACCGTTATCGTCACACAGTTCGGAGTCAGGCCTGGAGTTTACATTTAGCTTATCACTGAACTTGCTCACTGGTTCACAGTTCACTTCTGTATGCACCTCTTGCAAACGTGTAAAACACAACCGTGTTTGTCTTGCATCTTGTAACTTATCTGTTGAGGATGTACTACGAAACCTGTTACACTCACTAGGTCTATATGCATTACTAGACATCATGGAGCCTTCTCGATATCCACCTCTCTGAGGCCCTTTCGTCATCAATGATTGCGTTTTACCCTCAGACTGCTCTATTCTATGGGTGAGATGTAATAGACTGGCGAACTTGCTCATAGATTTATTGACACTATCTTTTACTAGTTTCAGGATATCATCAAATTTTGGCTCGATACCCTCATCCTCCATACGGGAGCTTATCTTCACCCACTTCCTTTGCAGTCGAGTAGGTAGGCGTCTCGCTATTACTTCTAGTACAAAACTCGAGTTGAGGTCACTCATGAAATTCATCGAAATCAAGGTATTCTTATAAGTCATAAGATTATCCAAAAACTCAGTGAGTGCCTGGGAGTCATCCTGTAATTGACCACCATTTCCCTTAACAGCCTCGAATAATTTCCCTACAATCATCGAAGGTCTTCCAAACCTTTGACGTAATATGCTCATAGCCTCATCGTAGCCCACTTTTGGCTTCATAAACTTACAACACTGTATAGCTCTCGCAGCATCTCCAGTGCAATATCTCATCAAATACATTAACTTCAATTCATCACTCAATAGGAAACTACTCAGCATGATCTCAAACTCCTTTACAAATTTTAAATAATCAGCCGGGTTTCCATCAAAACACCATGGTTCAAATTTAGGGAGTTTGATGTTCCTATTATCCCTGAACGGCGAAACAGTAACATCAACCATGTCATGCTTAACATCAGACACATCGTTACAATTAACAGACAAGTCACCATGACTTACTTTCCTGTTTGCATCCAAGACACTCTGTCCCTTCTTTGACCCAGGCATTGTTGAACTTGACCCAATTCCAAAAACGTTCCAGATATTGCTTGTTCAAAGAGGACTTGACCGGCACCAGGAGAGATGAACGGTGACTATGCAAAGTCGTGCCAACTGTCCAAAACCGTTGAAAAACTGACTTCACTGTCAGATACTGTCAGCCACGTCTCGTAAACCGTCAATGCCCAGCTCTTGCTACGCTCGGGCTCACGCTGTTCCTTGCAGTTTCTCAGAAACGCTTAGTAATAACGTACGAAAAATCCAAAACACCGATTGGCTACTCCAGGATTCTTTATTGTAACACCAACATATAAACAATGTTACAACTAAGATTTTTGACAGTTGTGTTGTGACTTCTTCCTGAACAGCGACCGATGAGACGATGACTGTCGTATTGATGCCTCCGCGAAAATTGGGGAAGTTGTTTTTGAGCAAACAACCATGAAATGGTCGTTCAATCTTCAACTACATTGACAGACGTTATTAGAAATCAAATGAGATACGACATTGTGAATTGGTATTTAAAGATCTGACGATGGATAGCAAGTTAGTTTATAAGATGCCCCATAAATCTGCACAGAGCCCACGTGGTCTCATCTCGACATTAGGCTGAGCGAATGGTATATATTTAAAGGTAGAAGCATGATCTGTCTAGGCGTTCGTTATTATCTTTTTCAAGATAAAGATCTAAGCCCTCATAAAAATCAGAAATATCTCGAGCCTTTAATTTCTATATTGCTGTTCCTGCAGAATGGGGCGATTCACCTTAGTGACCACCATCATATCTACTGATCAGCTAGCTCCACCCTCCCTCCTTTTATGATGTTAGGCTCTGAGACTACGATTATTATGGCTACCGCGAATATATTGCTTGGTACCAGACGTGTTCGTACCCCATATTCCATCTCCCTAGCTTTCTTGATGAATGCTTCCAATAGGTCTCCACATACATCTTTGTGAACATATTATATATGTGTGCATGCATCCTAATGAACAGATTACTTTATAAGAAGTTAAAATCTTAAAGAGTAAAATGAATAGGTATTGTGAATAGTGGAGCAGGATTCAGCAGAACACTATTGTTAGGGTTCGATGAAGGTAGTATGAACTGAAGGTAAGGTCGGTTGGCAGGACTTAGTGTACTTATATATGGTAAACATCTGACATTGCAAAGTAACGTGTCTATACATATTATAAAAAGATATTAACACAGAACCAACAAAATTTTAGCATTTGGTTAACAATACTGCAGTGTGTGTATACTGAACAATGGTAGTTAGTCTACAGGGAGCCGTAGGTTGAATATTATTTTCAGCGTTTGGTGTCGACTCTGTGTCAGCTATCTCCCGGGAAATATGCCTTTCCATAGCTTTAGACTGTTCGCTATTCCAGCGAGGAATTTCGCCGATATCATGCGTGGTATATGCATGATGCCAATTGCTTTTGTTAACTGACTTTGGTGAAAATCCTGCGCTTAGCTGTGACCGATATGTGTATTCGGTAATTTTTTGCCAGTATAAGAATGAAGTGTTGGTATCTGTTTCAGGTATTCATGAGACCATAGCAAGTTTTGTGCAGAAATCGGCACATGCTCCCCACTAGATACATAAGATGTATAAATGGGTTCTGTTGGCTTGCTAAATGTGGTCTGTGTGCGATGTTTGGGGTATTTTCTATAACTTTCAGTCGACAAAATATTAGAAGTGGGCTGGCTGACAAGGGGTTTACGTAGTGGATGCGTAGAATAATACCTACCACCTTGCTGTACTGTTTGTCTAGAATTAGGGACTGGATAAAATCGGCTTACCACTTGACACCAATTAGGCCTACCCCCAGGAGCTTGGTCTTTCATATTTGACTTTCCCTTAGAAAGAAGGCCTAGAGGTGCTTTTGTCTCTTTCATATCAAAGGGCTTTCTTGCTCCGGGTTTAGTATTTATTTGATTTACTTCTTTTTCCCTTATCTTATGATTAACTGGCTGATGATGGCTTACAGGGCAGCCAGCACATGCTATGTAGGGTTTCTGTGGCTTGGACACCTTGTGAGCTTTAGTTTTCTTAATGGAAATGGGACGTTTGTCATAACGCCTAGAAAACTTGCCAACTTGGGTAGCTACTTTCGACTGGTGCTTCACAGAGTGTGGGTTGTCAGACTGAGGAGTAACTGACTTATAGGGCGATGGTTGGAACACCAGTGGGGTGGGTTTTGATGGTTTCGGTGTCTGGACTTTTGCGTCAGAGTGAAAACGATGTATTTCAACATTATTTCCCGTTGACTCATCTATGTCCACCATTTCAGTGTCAGCATCAATATCGTTATATAATGCATGGCTAACGTTAGCCAGTACCTGCGAAAATGTCTGTTGCATGCCGTGATCAGGTATTTCACTAGAAGGAATAACGCACGGAACATCATCTACAGTTATCCTATTAGAGTTATCAGCGTTCGGTGTTCCTGAGCGGCATTGTCTTTGGCATGGTGTTAAATCAGGTGCAACCCTAGTGTTAATGTATGGTGTTGAAGAGCCTATTGTCTTACCAGATTACAGAAAATTCCTGGCTTCTTCAGTAGACCTAAACTTGAAAAGCACAGGACACGGGTGGTTTGCAGATTTCTTACGAAGACGCAAAACCTGACATTCTGTCAACGACATATTACAAGCCTTTAGACACGAATTCTTAAGTTTGGCAATCGGCTCTCTGTCTGGAATGTTATAGGCCAAGACGTTATGTGAAGACATAATCCTCTTAACAGCTTCTTCAGCCAAATAGTCAATTATGCGCTCAGATTTGATTAGTGATTCAAGACAGGTGTTTTGTGATGGGTCACACAGTTGCGTGAGAGGCATAATGCTGTCAAACTTGCTCTGTAGTTATGCTATTGACTTCTGAAGTGTCAGTAAATCATTTTTGCTACAAGCCGCATTCTCTTTCAATTCCTCCATGATATCAGATACCATAACTCTGGGTGTGGCTGGTGTAAAAAGTGTAGAATCGTCAACGGAGCTGAGGCCTTCAGATGGTTGGCTAGTATTAGATCTCAGTCTCCTAACGGTACTTACACGTTTGATAGACTTAACCATTACAGAAATAAGAAACTTCACAGTTTCCGGAAAAAAAGTCCTGAGGATATAAAAATAAGATAGCTGTATTATCGAAGTATCACAACAACAACGATAAACAGATGTATATTGCAAAAATAAAAAGTCAGGCTTTCCTTTACAGAGTTTGCTGTGGATAAAGTCCTGAGTTCCACGTGGTTAGATAGAGTATCCGAAGATTCTTGACGTAGATTTCACGAGTGAATGCTATATGTTGTTCCAGTTGATACAATACAATCCTTGTTGACTATGGATCACTGGATAATGTGAGGAAAGCGGCTAATTTCCAAAATATTGGTTTATTCATGAAGTGTGCTTTCCACTTTCTAATTTACACTTAAGCCAAATGAAATCCAGGGTGACTCAATTTCAGATTAATTAAAAATTGTGTTCCTTTCTTTTAGCAAAACAAAAACTTTAGACATTTACCCTTTTATAATAGTAAGTACTTTTCTATAATGATGAGGTGAATTTATGTATTTAGTCCACAAGTTGTTCGTCTTGTAGTCCTGTTAGAAAAGTCTCACGGGCTAAGACTTCAGTCTATTTATTAGTCGCCACCTTGAGGTTTTAGAGTTGGTACCCATGATGTTGAGTACCGTTTGTGGAAGCCTTTCTATTGTCAGGCAGGGGGATTGTTGTCCAGACAGCCCAGCTTTGGTCTGTCGATGTCAACACTGTCCATGACATTACTTCGTTAATTAACAAATGTTTCGAGTGCCTTCTTGCAACTCTGAATGGCCGTTTGTGTGGCAAACTGACAGGTGGTTGTTTTTATCACACCTCACCCATACATGGAAGCAAGAGTCAAAGTACCCAGTATGTATGCCACTCTTGAATGTCCCCGTGAGAGAATCGGCTTTAGGTTGGCCATTTGTAGCCGAAGTCTTTTAATATAAGTAGAATAGAGCGACTTTATTGCATATCCCCTCAATGACGCTTGTTGCCATGTTGCTATTGGTTTAAAGTGGCCTTGGTTTTGGGGAAAGATTTAACTGATGTAATATTGCGATTTCATAGACATAAGTCAGGCACATAGGTGAAAGAAAGTTATAATCCTGGAATAGGGACAAGTTGTTCATAAGGTAAGGAGGACATTATTTTTCAGTTTATTTGTATATGTACTATTGTGCATCGAGTTGCACTGAGTTCTTGGCGCACATATTTTGATGTATAATGAATTTACAGTTTGGTTGTTCTTTCTAACATTAGAGTCAGTCGGAACAGTCTGCTAAATACTCTGTCTGTGTAACACATAAGGAGATATAGAAATATTATCTTCGCATTAACGAAAAACCCAGACATAAGATGAATGCAATACAAATATCTGGGGAAAAACAGGCTCCCATATAACTATGTTTTGAACAGCATCCTTGACTTAAAGTTCATTGATGTATTATGTTGAGATCAGTGATATAAAATTAAGGTGACTAAATCCGCGCGGCGGGTCTCTGTCGACTTTCACATTGTGTGCCTGTGACCTTTGGGGATCGTGAGTGGTCTAGCCTCAGACATGTGCCTAAAGGGCTTAACTAGAGCGGATACTGCTATCAACTCTGTCGAACCTAGAATACCTCACTTCCGCAAGAATACGGCGTTTAGAAAAGAATGCTGTCTGTTCCGTGCCGCTGTCAACCACCTGATTTGGAGCTGCTCCCATAGCCTTACTATATACACCTGCCATTAATGCAACAGGAGCATCTGGATCAGAAAATTTTGAGCTTGCGGCTTTCTCCAGTGAGTTTGTCAGCTGTGTAATTGAGTTGGATGCTTTTGACAGTATTCTGGTTTTCCCCTCAGTACATTAGTCAAGGGCTGCATATATTTTGAGCAGTTACGAATAATATGTCGATGGAAGCTGGTCAGCCACTATTACAATCTACCCTCGAAGATATATTAATTAATGTTAGGTGTGGTCTAGAAGGAGATCATATATATTTCGTATAAACGGGTAAGCGTGCCATTTTTACAAACACGATCAATTATGTTAAAAATTACAATTGTGAACCAGCATAGATTATCACTTTTTCAAGAGTTCAAATTGTTGAATTATTGTGATAATAATAATTTATATCTCGTATAAACATGAAAGTTAACGAGAAATCCATGCCATTTTTGCAGATGCGATTAGTGGTGTTATAAATTACAATCCTGAAGTATCATAAATTAATACGTTTTCAAAAGTTTTAATTGTTCAACTATTGTACAAGCAATTAGAATAAGTTCTTATAAATGTTAAATTGTAAACCCTTTACGAAGGTCACCATCAAAGCGACAACCCAAACTTCGTTCCGTTTCCTGCTAGTGGCTACGGTCAACCGGTGAGCAGCGTATATCTGGGTGAGCGCTATGCCGCCACATGACTAGACGCCATTTCAGGAGGAGAATGAAATTCTGCGCAGCTGCAAAATGGCATAAAATGCAATTATGCACAATACGTTATTGGAAGTATATTTACAAGATTAATACAAGAAGAAGCCATATAGTACTTGAAATGATAGTATACATTTGCAATTTTAGAGGCTGACGGTATTGACGTTCGCGATTTGTACGGAATATACTAACGCAAGATCTTATACTAACAACTTCGATAGTATTCGTTTCTCGTGGACCAAAGGCAAAGCAAAAGACATGATTGATCGTCCAAATTACGAGATATATTCGGAACCAAATCGTGAACTGAGGCGGAAGCTAATCTGGCTAGTGATCGTGCACGAAAGTGACACGACAGAGTACCGAATTGCAAGGATGCTTGACCGGAAGCCTTCAGCTACACAAGTCGATTTGAACACTAGGGGTCATCATCCAATGTTGGGTGATGATTGCTGTGGTCAATAATTTTGGAGAATTATTTACCGCTACACGATATGTGGTGCCAACCATATTGGTCTTACCAATGGAAAATTATGACGTTTTCGATGAAAATACAGTTATTTTCAAACATGGGTGTTGTTATTATAATTTTTTCTCCATCAAACCAACCGAACTTTATTTGAGCGCAGAGTGTTAATGAAAAGAGTGAATTTCAGGTTTATTCAAGGCCTAGGTAGTTGAGATAAAATAGAGTATAATGGTAATTAGATATTAGGATTGTCGTGAAGTGACATTTCGGATAGAAGTGGCTTGGAGGATTAGAACCTGTTGGATATGCGGACCTGTAAGATGTCTGGTCGAACTCGTGTATGGCCCGTGGGGTAGAATCTTGACAAGAAGATAAGCAGGCTTTGTGGATGCTAGGAGCAATAGCATTTTTTAGTAAAATGCGGCTGAAGTTGGGATGACAGTTTAAGTGTGAGAAAATGACCACTTCATATAGTCATGGAGAGTGGGCAAAAACTAGCGGAGAGGGGATGATGTACTTTTGCAAAATCTGTATGGGAATGCGACGTTATTAATAAACCATAAGAGGGTGATAATAAAGCAAGGATGATGGGAATGGTGGTAATAACGGCAATCATAGCGGGCTTAATCAAATGATACAAAATTATGGTAGGAGCCTTACTCTGACCGATCTAGGGTGAAAGAAAGTATGTAGTGCATTTTAACACAGAGGTGTGGTTTTAGATCCTGAATAGCTAATCATTCAATTGTTTATATAAGGCGTATTCGATTTCTTTTAATGCAAAATTGAGGAATACTATATAGCAAAGTGAAGAATTCATGTGGGGTCGCTCGATTTCCTGAGTTGATAAGGTGTTCGAGGACAGAGCTGCTAGCATTCTTCTTTTCTCCTCTCCCTAGTTGTTATGTACTCGTCGAGTAGTTAATAGTCCTGACGCGGATAGAGGTAAATCAGAAGACCACCAGGTTTACGATGATACTTGCATTTTCCAGACAAGGAAAATAAATGTCACACAAGTGTGTGAGTGGAAGGGTACTTAGATGTACGAACGTGGGAAACAAGAAGAATATAACTGTACAATGCGAAGTATATATGAAAATGACTAATACACATGAACCAATAGACAGTCATCTTACCATGATTGGTTGTAATGTCACGTGACAACAAGGTCATACATTGTCTATTTAAATAGTGAACAGACAAAATCATAATGTCAGTTATAATGGAATATCGATCCATATACACATAGCAAAATATATAAGACTGTCAACGACAAAACACACACTTCATGTGGGTACATATCACTAGTCAATAAAGGAAAGCGCTACACAGAACGTGTTCGCGCTTGCTGTTGAATACGGATTTAACTCATTCTCTACAGTGTCCTCCAAACAGACTTTTCAAGTCACTGATCATTGCATACGTACTAGTTTTGCTTCCGTATCAGTGGGACGAAGCCCTGGAAGTTGATTAGTAGCCCCATCCATGTTGATTTACGATATATTGATATGTGGACCAAGTATTCTCATCTTCTGGTATGTAACAAATTCGGGAATAGAATCGCATATCTAATTCACGTTCTGTTGTGAATTTTACTGATGAGTGCGCCACTTTTAAGGTTTTGAGCACATAATTTGAGTCAAATTTTTCATCCCAAATTGGAACGTATCATTCACGTACCTCTTGCATAGGTTCAGTTGACTGATCAAAGGATCGAGTATGCTGTTTTGGAGACTCCGCATGAAACAGTCAGCTGGGAGTGGACAGAGTTAACTCCATAGCAATACCTTCTTTCTGTATGTAGAACTGTTCGTTGAATTTGAATTGGATATCAAACGTATATATGAGAAGTAATTCCTCCCGATAGTTGACGAGAAGAGGAAGTTACAGGTTGCTGGTTTCGATATGGTCACGGGTGGCGCGAAATTTCTGGGTCAGGGGGACGCTAGTGAAAGGTGACATTCAGTGAAAGCATTTGCTTACAAACACGCCGTATCTGCAAATATTACTTGCCACAAATCCTACAAGCGCCTCGCGAAATATCCACTAATTTCTTCTGCCACACATCCTGGATGGGAGCTGTGGAGTATTACCGTTATATCAGCAAGCAAATCTCAACCGCTACTTCTGTGCGTCGGTGGCACAGTGGCTAGAACGCTCGCCGACCATACAAATGGCTTGGGGTTGATTTTCTGTCGAAGCACATGTGATATCACCAGTGGGCCTGCTAAATATGGTTAACTGATATCATATGCTGAAAATTCCATACATGTACCAAAATACTGTGTAGAATCAAGCTATAATTAAAAAAATAAATAAATATGGTAATTCAAGAAATAATGTTAATGGTTAAATTCATGATCTCACTGACTCATATGATGATAATTTTCAGCTCCCAAATGCCCCGCTTGTCACTTTATCCGGATTGGTTTGTTTTATTCCTGTTTGTAGCCGCCCATGGACTGAAAATTACCTGTTGCTATAACAATACCTCTTTGTACGCCTGACTGGACACATATCGCTATAGTGAGTCTCTGGTAGCGAATATTTCTAAGGATATTAACAGCGTTAAAGCCCATATTTCCAGCTATAGAACCCTTTCTATCCAGTAATCCTGCGTCGAATAGCCAATTTATGAGTAAAACAGTTACTTGTGAGGTGTGCCAGTGCCTACCATACAGTCAATAAGCAAATAAAGGGTTATTTGAGTAATATAAACGCTACGAGGTGTCGTGCTAGCAATTTGCTAACGGAAGGGATCTAGAAGGCTCATCGTCTTCACCTCAAGCACTAGTTATGCCAAATCCTCTACTATGATTGGGCAAATATATATAGAGCCAGTATTAGATACAGACATCCTCTCATTTGGGTTAGGCTAGCAGAGTAGATAGCTGTCTTTTACAAATACGTAACAGAAGCGTTAACTTTTTGTTTCAGCATTGCATCATATTTCAATGGCTAAAAATGGATGTACTTCTCCAAGGTTTTTGATAATTGGTATTTGTGCCCCTACCACGTGAAATTAACTTGGTTTGGTTTGTTGGCAACTTTATTGTCTAAAAATATACAGTTTGTCTCATTAAACTGCTTGGTCCATTATCAGAAACGTACATGGAAATTACTTAGCAAGATAAAGCAGCTGTAGAAACTATGTTTAAATTTAACACGGGAATTGTTTATATTGACAGAGCCTCAACGCACATTAGTTGGCGGTAACGTTGGGTTGTCTGCAGCATGGGTGGGTTTCTGCGTGTAACTTTTCATTATATGTAGAATTTGGTTTCCTGAAATATGTGAATTAAGTTGTCATAGTTTGAGTGGGTAGACGTTTATTTGCGCTGTACAATGTTACTTCTATACGACGACTCGGTAATTGTTTTGCTGTTGAAAATTCTATCACATGTTCCAAAGCCACAACGGTATTTAGCATGTGAAAACCATTCCAGTCTACACCAAATGTTTCTGAGGTCACGTGAAAATCGGTATGGGCACTACAGCAAATGTTGTGCCATTGGTGACTTATGGTTGTTTGCCTTATTCCTAGGTTTGTTCAGTCAAAGTTGATACTCCGTGGCGTGCCTTATCTAATGAATACCTGGAGTGGTGTTGGAGTACTATGTGTTTTTTGTATTGTAACAGCTGCATTGAAAATATAAAGTCATCTGGCATCATTAAAAAGGCGGTCTGACCTTACTTAAAATTGAAAACACTAGAGGTTTCGTATCTAATACCATTGTTGATTTCCTAAACAGCAGCATTTTAAGTAGTATAAGAACTTGGTAACTGTAACACAAGTTTTCCAAAGTAGGACTGCTGCAATAAGCGTACGAATCAGTACTTAGAAGACAGCCTAATGCTTGATGACATGTAGTTTGCAGCTACCTGGAAACCGGTTAACTTTGCGGGTTTCGAGTCTAACGTCAATTTTTTTGGCAGTACAGCACGTTAATCAACGAATGTCATCTAGCTTATGCTCTTCACTGGGTTTTTATATCCATAACAATTAATTGCGGTAGAATCGTTACTTCGTACACTAAAATCTACCTAACTTCAACCGCTTTTCACATCTATTCCAGCTCACTAATAAACCAAGTGTGGTACCTTGAGTAAACAATTTCAGAAAGGTGTTCTACCTATTACATCAGTAAGAGCCGCAGTCGCCTAAAGTAACTAGAACTATGGACTTACAAAAGTGAGGCTTATGGAACTAGGTTCAGGAAGATGCAAACGCTTATTTTAGTCATCGTTAAGCTTAGCAACCACATATCATGCGTGTCAGTAGGAACGAATGCAGTCTTGGTGAACATTTTTGCATCTGATATATGGTTACGTTATTTATCTCTGCACTTTTGTTTTCCCAGGTATCGCTCGGGATCGTATACACAAAAGGGCTAAAACTGGAGCACGTAGAGAGCGCAATCGAAAGAAGAGGAAGTTCGAGTTGGGTCGTCCAGCTGCAATGACAAAACTTGGACCTAAACGAGTGCATACCGTACGCGTGAGAGGAGGCAATTTCAAGTTTCGAGCAATGCGTTTGGATCAGGGAAACTTCAGTTGGCCTTCTCAGGCTATTTCACGAAAGACAAAAATCATAGATGTCGTCTACAATGCCTCCAACAACGAACTTGTACGAACGAAAACCCTTGTGAAGAATGCTATTGTACAGATTGATGGGGCACCATTCCGACAGTGGTTTGAGGCCCACTACCTGAAAGAGCTTGGGCGGCGAAAAATAGTCGGTAAAAAAGGTAATACCGTCACTCAAGAAAACCCGGAGGATGACATTTTGCAAAAAAAGCGAAGTAAATCGGCCCTCAAAAAGTATGAGGCTCGACAAGCTCTACCTCAGGCCAATGTTGAAGAAGCTCTAAAAGAGGAGTTTGTAACTGGTCGAATTCTAGGTAAGTTAATGTGTTAAAATTATCAACTTTTTAGCTTGTATTTCCTCACGACCCGGTCAGGTTGGACGTGCAGACGGATATATTTTGGAAGGAAAAGAACTGGAGTTCTATGCCAAGAAATTGAAGGCTAAGAAAGCCAAGTAATTTTTAGAAAATAAATTTTGAAGGAGAATCATGGCTTTTATTAAAAAATCATACGTATCCAGTCTCTCTCTGTCTGTCTGGATTCAACATAGAACTTGGCACCGAAGTGCAGCAGTTCGAGTTGCCACCTTCCAAATAGCACACAGAGGTAGACAAGAAGATGAGTGAAGAGAATCAATACAGTTTGACAAGTATAAGAGTGAAACAGAATGGGTAATGGTAGAAAGGAATATGAAAGAAAGACTGAATACATCTGCGCCATTGACAACGATTTTGAGCCATGTCACCTATTGTCTCCAGCCATTGATTCCTAGAGTCCCGAGGGCCCCAACCCGGGAGTCTGCATCTCCCTACCTGACTCAGTTTAACTGTCAAGGATTTCATGGATTGATGCCATGTTTTTGTTTGGCCACCACTGGCTCTTTTCCAACCTGCACCTATATCAGCTAGTAATGCCCGTCGGGGGAGGCGGTGGTTAGGCATGCGCAGCACGTGACCTAGCCATCTTAGTCTATGTAACTTTATAGCCTCGTCGATTGATTTTCCCTCTTTGCCCAACACTCTACGCCTAACGTCAACATTACTTACCTTATTAAACCACCTAACGTGAGACAGAGATCGCAGACATCTATGATCGAAAGCAGTCAACCTTTTCATGTCTTCAACGCGTATTGGCCATGTTTCAGAGCCATAGAGAAGGACGGAGCGAACTGATGAGCAGTACACACGTCCCTTGGTTGATAACCGGATGTCACGCCTACGCCAGAGATGGTGTAAGTCAGCGAAAGCAGCTCGAGCTTTTCGGATCCGTGCTGAGATTTCATCGCCAATCAGTCCGTTGGTGCTAATACAACTTCCCAAATAGGTGAAGTGGTCAACATGTTCTATCACTTCACTCCCTATCACTAAGTTAGGGGTTGACGTGGTCCAGTCCTGTAGCAGCATCTTACATTTTGTAGGGGCGAATCGCATGCCAAACATACGAAGATTGCTGCTCAAGGTGTTCAGAAGACTCTGCATTTTGTCAGCATCCTCCCCTAACAGGACTATGTCATCTGCATATTCTAAGTCCATAAGACTATTCCCTGGTAACAAGTCGATTCCTAAGTCATTACGTTCAGTTAAGGATACTTCCATTAGCATATCTATGATGAAGTTAAACAGAAATGGGGAAAGTGGACATCCCTGTCGGACACCACTGGTTGTTACCAATTCAGATGACAATTCCCCATAAGCCCTTACACGACTACGTGAGTTTGAATAGAGTGCCTTGATTAGTGCAATGTACTTTCTTGGCACTCCCTTCACAGTCAGACATTGCCATAGTACCTTTCGATCCACGGAGTCGAAGGCCGCCTTCAAGTCAAGAAATATGACAATTGTTGGACGCCGAAAAGTGTGTCTATGTTCTAGAATCTGTCGAAGAGTGAAGATATGATCTATGCACCCTCTACCTGGTCTAAAGCCTGCTTGATTTTCCCTTGTCTGTTCCTCCCGAGTTCTGCTTAGTCTATGCATGATTACTGAGCCTAGGATTTTAGAGACTATGTTCGTTAGGCTGATCCCCCTATGATTATCACACGAGGACTTGTTTCCCTTCTTGAATATCGGTATAATAAGTGACTTACCCCAGTCTGATGGCACTGTCTCTGATTCCCAGACTTTGCCTAGTACCTCAGTTAATCTACAAACTAGTATGTCACCCCCATATTTAAACACCTCCGGAATAATTCCGTCGGGTCCTGCCGCTTTGCCTCGTTTCAAATTACTGATAGCTTTTGTGACCTCACTTACAGACGGCGGACCAGTGTCTATATCCCATTCGGGTACGTGGTGGATGTCGGGGAGGTTCAGTGTGGCTGTAGGCAAGTTAAATTGTCCTCAAAGTGTTCTTTCCAGCGTTCAAGGCGTCTATCCTGAGAGCTAATTAAGGAGCCATTTTTCTCAGAAATAGTCTCACTTATGATTTGCCTTCTCCCACCCGTTTCCCTGATGAGTCTAAAGAGTTGCCTAGTGTTGCCTATCGCCGATGCTTTTTCCATCTCTTTTGCCTTTGTCAGCCACCACTGTTCACGGTCCTTGCGGAGACTTTTAGTAAGTTTCCTTTTGTGCAGCTTTCGCTCCTCATTGAATTCGGAGCTCGCCGGAATAAGTCTTCTAGCATCTATCAGTTCGGATGAGGCAGTCGAAATCCAGTGGTTTTTACTCACCTTTGGATTTGCCTTATTCACAGCTTTTACAGCTGTATCTATAGCTGACTGAATATTCTTCCAGGCTTCTCCAGGGTGAGCACAGCTGTCGAACTCAGATATGCGTTTAGCTAGTTCTTCCTCAAATAGGGATTTAGTTTCCTGATCGAGCTGGGGACGTGATGGTTTTACCGCCAGCTGTTTCCTACGTCCGTTCAGTCGTAAGCACACACGAGCCCGGACCAGTGCGTGATCGGTATCTACACACGTGTTCCAGAAGGAGCGACAATCTCCTACCGACCCACGCCAACGATAGCTTATTGCTATGTGGTCTATTTGTGTCCAGCGTTGGTTTGATGATGGGGGTCGCCAGGTTAAACAGTGTCTCTCCTTGTGTTTAAAGTTAGTGCTTACAAGAAACAAATGATTATCTGAACAGAACTGTAGGAGACGGTCACCGTTGTCGGTTCGCTGGCACGGAACTCCATAGGTGCCACCGACATCCTTCTCAGATTGACACAATTTCCCTACTTGAGCATTAAAGTCACCAGCTAGAACGACTATATCTGAGCGTTTAGCCTTTCTCACCAAACTAGACAGCTTTTGGTAGAACTCATCCTTCGTTTCATCCGAACTGCAGTCAGTGGGGGCGTAGGCGGAGATTACGAAAAGGCATCGGCGAGTAGTGCAGTCCTTTCTCCTTCTTACTGATCCGTTCAGACGGACAGCACACATTCGGCTATCTACTGGGATCCAGTCAAGTAATGTCTTTTCTGCCCTAGTACTCAAAGCTATCCAGTGGTTTCTTATATCATCGGCTATGTGAATGCGTTATCGTCAGTGTGTAGTATTTGCATCACCACCAAATACCAATTGGGTTGCTTTTTCTGTAATTAGACATACATTGGATTTACTGTGCTGGTTTTGCATATGCAGTAGTTAGGTTTCGTTTTCAAATATATTTCCATTTAATCTCCTGACATGGTTCTCTAGATGGGAAAATGGCCACAATCAGCATCAGTGAATGTAAAGACCACGACGATACTGTTCACAGTAAAGCATTATCAGGAGCGGCTTCAACTAGTCTGTTAACTTCAATCTGAACCTTTGTATTTGCACCTGTCATGTATTTGTATCTTGTTTATGCCACCCCCTTTCGTTGAAAGACTTGGTGTGGCTCCAGAAGTTCGTAGACATGGTGAACTACCAAAGATGATAACTCAAAGAAAAGGTGATGTGCAGCAATCGGAAATAGTTCCGCAGGTCTGGTTTAAGTTATCGACTCACCTTGTGTATGAGAATTGAGACAAGTGATGGTTAAAGGGGGTTCGAATTATATGAAAAAGTACCTAGAACTATTGTCAATAGTGTGAAGCCAGGGAGAACCAGGTAGGATCTATTTTCGGATTAGGGTTCACTGATCATGTCTCTGCCCTTTGAAAGTTTTTGGGGCAAGGGCATATCGGGGACATTTGACTTTGCTGTCCGAGATGTGACGTGGCCATGATTGGTTGTTAAGTGTTATGAACTTGAATTACTCAAGGCACCCGTACTAACCCAGATGTGTAATCGCTTAAAGGTAGTCCTTATCTCAAGTTGTGTCCGTCGAGGATACGCACTGCCTACATTGTCGTTACTTTCGTCAAGGGTGTGTCGACGGATGCCACCTTAGTCGAATTCAGCTGCCTTACCATTGCGTTATTACCCACGGACACTTGCGTCAATTTATAGTGTTCATTCTCAGTGGAGACGCTGGAAAAATGCAGTCTTCTGGACACTATGAGAAGTCTGGTGTGCTATTTTCCCCCTCAAATGTGATATGATGCCCCTGGGCTGGTCTGCACCAGCTTCTATTGGAATGGTTGACTACTTCTATTCGGGAAGTTGCAGCATCCCTAGTGAGGTGATTACCGATTAGATCTCATTGCGGATAAAAAGAGCTTGTGTAACATCCCACACTTGTGTAATCTCTGCGGTGGACGTGATATCTGGTAACGAGCAATGGATTTGTGTACTACGCGGTAGCTAGTCCTGTCTTTCTTTATGACTAGGAAACGTAGTTGTTGGGACTGGAAGACGTGAGAAAGCTAGCTGTTTTTAACTACAGGTATTTGTGTGGCAGGGGGCATAGTGTTTTGAGTTATATTGAGACAATGTGTAGTGTTGGGTATGGATGGTAAGACGGCCTATGAGGTTGTGTAGCACCTAGGATTCATGTTAATCCGTCTCCTAGGACAGTGTTATTTGACGTAGGATTGGGCTGGTAAAAAGGAGGGGGCGAACGTAATTCCATCAAATTCTCAGTTTATATATTCTTCCGTTCGTCAGTTCCTTCGCAGTTTTCTCTCTACACTTAGGAAGTAAACGAATTGAACTGCTGAATTTCTGAGTAAAGTTCTAAATGGAAAGCACGTCATTTAGCGTATGCCGCTCAGCCACTGGTGGTTTTGTAAGCGACGAATTTAATCAAACCTACGAGGGACTGACCCATTATGAAAACTAAACATTCGCAGATGCTCAGCAGTGCCTCATGTGACTTTGTAGAATTCATTTGTGATCGAGGAAATCCTGGTCTCATTAGCCAAAGTTTAGGAAACTGAAATGTTATTCTCAGTCACTTAGTAAATGATGTACATAACCGGTAGTGAGGAAGTTCGTTAGGTTTTCCTCGTAAGACGGGATATTTTTGAATGTTATCTTGAGGACGGTATAACAGTTTATTTTTCATTAAACAGACAAGACATGCGTTATTTATTTCTGTGTAAACTTCATAGACTACTGGTAATGTCTACGCGGTACGTGTCCAGTACTCCCTGGTTTTCCAGCGGTTCTCTGACTGATGTCAGCTCATGACTAAATCCTCCATGCAATTAAAAATTGTTCCGTTAACCATCTCAGACATCCCCTTTTATTTTTTATGCCTTATACCTCGGATGACTTTCGTTTAGGCAATCGCTTGGAAGCGGTCATTCACAACCGTACTTAGTATACGTTTTTTTGACTAATTAAGTAATCTGAAGGGAAATCACTATGGTAAAGTAGTAGTTCCTGAGTGGTATCAAGTCGAGTGCTGTAAACTTCGAGGAAGAAAAAAACGACGTCTAGCCGTTGGTTTTGGATACAATCTGCTTCGGTCGGACTTGAAGAAAAAATCATTTTTGTACCTCAGATGGTATGTTTTCCGATTCGCCCTTATGTGCTACTGACAGGAAAGTAAGAACCAACATCATTTCTGGTTGGATGTTGTTTTTTAGGAGAGAAATTCATATCCATCCAAGGTAACTTCTTAAATTTAACTGTAGATCTGTAAGTATAAGTTAGGTATATGGGTTTTAGTGTACTATATTTAAATCACTACAGTTTTCAATGAGTCTCATTCCGTTTGCAGCTAGTACTGTCACTTTCATCTAGCGGGTGTTATTGTGAGGTATTACGCCGCTCATCGCACTTAATATCACTCTCTTTACTTATGCATGTTGTTCTTCCATAATTATCCTCTTGAGAAGTTGTCTGTCATTTGCATTTGTTGAGCTCACATGTCATAGCATCATTATCTGATGAATAGAGCTATCGTCCTATTATAATTTTAAGTCAACATTGCCGTAGGAAGACAAAGCTACCTTCATGACTAGTCTTCTAAGTCATATTAGATTCGTCTTCTACTCTTCTGAGTCACTTCAGTTATATTGTAAGTCGGAGGTTTCAGAAAATAAAATCAAACTAAGTATTATAATGTGCTACGTAAACTGCTGAGCTGTAAGGTCTACACGTCCTTATTTTATTCCTGACTTCCTTTCATGATTTGTGTCGATTTTGAATGATAGCGCATGCAAGCGTGCCTGAAGACTATAACAACCAGTCTTTTAATATTTAGTAAGATGTGTTCGAGTAAGTATTATGTACTTGACTAACCACCGCGGGTTGCATTTTTCTTCCTGAAAGAAATAGGTAAAATAGGCTGCTATCTTTTATATGTGTTCCCATTAAGCAATCATATTTTCTTAGTAAACTCGAATCTATATTCACCTTTTCATATTCCCCGTGGACAAGGTTGTTCTCAGGTTACACTTGTTATTGTTCAAATTTCTTAAGAATCCTGACAATGTATTACTGTCAATGCTCTAGACTCACGTTTGTCTTTGTTCAGCCAAATTTTCATGAAAGGGTTAAATGATGTAATGTGCTGGAAGGAAAGCTGGTACTATTTTTGTGTAGTTGTGAATTTAAATGCATTAATAAAGGAAGTTCTGTAATGATATATACTAATATTGAAAATTTGGAGATCAAGTGGATTTTCACCTGTCCAATGAAAGTCAGTATATATACCCCAATCAGTACTTTTTGCTCATGGAATACACTTAGATCACAAGTTGTAGTAACATACAAAAACGATTTATTTATTAACTCTCATGTTACCAAATCTTTTGTTGAATAGCTGACAATATTCTTCGGATGATTTTTAGTGACACTCAGCCTTTAAGCGAATAAGATCGGTTCTGATTGAATCCAGATTTTCTTCTAACCTGTAACAGAAAGAAAATATGGAAAAACTTGTTTTCGATATTGTGCTAAAATAGTGTCGACTAGTAGTTTATTCTCTTTGATTAAACACTAGTTATAGTGACTAGTGTCATATGTCTAGTCATTTGTTTAGTATATACTGAATTGTGTCTGTCAAGTTTGCAATGTGGTCACCATACTAGGTGGCTCGACATCATGGTGTACCTTTGCTTTGACGAAGATGGTCAGGAAGACATGTTGTAAGAGTATTTCGAACAATTTTGGTTAATCCGTACAACTCGGTTAAAATTCCAGACATAGTTTTATTTTGATTAATTTTTGAGAATTGTTCTGTGATTTTTTATATTTATAGTGTTAACTTTCAAGCAAATTTCCAAAGATTAAATTTGCGTCGCCCTTGATCGTGTTTTCGAGAAGTTTGACGTAATTTTATCGTATCCCCTCTTATAATGTGACCGGATAATCGACCCAATATAGTAACACCAAACTATGGTTTATAAAGTTTCACTTCATAGCGTCTTTTGTCTATGAAGGTGTTTGCTGTTTTAGAAGTGCGCTCTGATGCATGACTTGAGGGCATGATGAAAACAATGGCAACAGTCACTATTCCGTTGTCCTTAATTACAGGATTTCATCATGAGCTGATATCGGTTAAAGAACCATTATAAAACATGGGAGTACTGAATAGCTGTTTCATCCTAGTTTTGGGATTCTCCAGAAGTGCGCACCCACCGAAATGCGGGGTTCCCTACAAACCAATAATTGAATGTCCTTACTCAGTTTAGGGAAGGGGTGTTGCGGTACCCATTTTTGTCCCAGTTATTCTCATCACACTCCAATTTTAGGCTGACAAGTATAAATCACGTCTTAACTTTCATTGCTTTTACTTTAGAAATGGCCATTCTTATAGATGAGTCTTTTTTATACATGTGGGTTTTTCTGGTTTACTCATTTATTGGTGTGATTGTGTTGCACAAATCATTATTGTCCACCTGTCTTAATAATCCAAACTTAAATATTTAATCTACCATTGACTCATAACAAAAATTTGTTTTGAAAAGAGTTTTTGAAAAGTATAATGGTACCTATCATGTATGAGTTTTTTAAAAAGGCTTTAAAGTTTTTAAAAAAATCCATTCCTTGTGGCTCATAATACCCGATAAAACCATATTGTTCTTCGATATTACTATTCTTGCTGTCTCTGTTTTGCGTTTCTTTTTACTTTCTTCTCTGGCTGTGTGCGCTAATTGAAGTGTGGCGACTCGAACTGCTACACATCGGTGCAAAGTTCTATGTTGAAACTAGTCTGTAGTCAAAAAGGTGGAATTTTTTTAGACTGTATGATACTCAAAGCTTACTAGTTTCTTCTTAAAAACTAACGGCTTAACAGATGTCCAGGCTAGTTTTGCGAATACTATGAAGTAGAATGTGCCAGTATGATTAGCTTGATAATCAATATTTATAATTTGCACACGATGTTTGTGTTCTGGATAAAGTTTTGGTCACGGAATTTATGACAACGAGAGACAACTTAAAAATTGGAGAGTAATGAGTGAAATTTTAAAATCAATTGACATTTAGCACTCTATTTTTTACATAGTCGTGAAGTATTAACCTTGTGTTCTTACATCAATGATTCGTTGGACTGCAACCCAACAGCTTATGATTTTTCTTTAATTGGTTCTCGATTTAGTCCAACCATTAATGATTACTATCATCAAACATTTGTTCTCACTGCCTGTATAATTAGTTCCAAATGTTAGGGACAAAGAGACCTACCTCCAAGACACTAGTTTTCTCAGTTAACTCAGTATTTGACGTTCGCTTACAGTAAGAGTGAGACTTGGATACTGCAGTAGAGTAGAATTCCATTTTAGTTTGTTTATTTGATTTATCAGACTGTGACAAAGTGATAATTACTAGGTGACTTCCGAAACACTATTTCTTATAGTCATATCAAAGTATTGACTACTTTTAGAGTTCTGTAATGTCTCACTCCTTGATTTTTATTGATAGAAGTTATTTGTATCAATATAGAATGGATGGGATGGGAATGGTTCAGTACCAGACACAGATATATAAAATATGGCTACGAATACAAATAAGGAAGTAAGACACTATATGGCTTTAAGAATGGATGTGTGATTACCTGGACATGATGTGTTCTAAATGTCATTTAGTAACTAATACTTTGATTTAACACTAGTAAATAGTGTGATGTGTCTAGTTCTCTCTTTGGTGCAGACTGAATTCTATCAGTCAGGTTGTAATGTGGCCACCACTCTAGGTAGCTCGCCATCACGCCTTGCTGACGAGTGCCAACTAGCACGAAACCTAGGTCCAAGGCTTCCTGTGGCCGATTACCTCCAACCATCTAATATCATCAAAGTAATTAATACTATTGTATCACTGTCCACCAGGTTGGTTAAGCAAACTTTCCTGGAGATTGATGATAACGAATTTCATACTAATCAAAGGCTTTTACACTTTTGAGAACAATAACTTGAACTTGCTCATGTGCATTTTGTGTGGGAAGGTGTAGGCTACTTAGCTGAAATTCTTAAGATTTTTCAAATCAATGTAATGTGTTTCTCCATTTATGTATACAGCGAAACTTGTTCATTTTATCAGATTGTCTCCATTTGCCTATGAATACAATCCTCAAATATATGAAAGCCCAGGAAATTTAGAAAGTGTGAGAGATCCCTTTACTGGTTATCTCTGTTTCGTTCGTTACTACCTTGAAACCTAGTTAACCTACTGAAATTAATGTAACCAAGTAGATGCATTTAACTCCACACAATCGATATGTTCCGTAGAGGTATACAGCAGTCTATACTACCCAGCTGCCTAACTTCTATTATCTAACGTCTTATAGCTTCTAATCCTACTTATCTTCTTTGTTTATACATGGACTACTCTTATGATATTGCAGTGTGTCTCTTGTGTTAAAAATGCCAATCAGCATGGTACATTAGTCCCCGTTGTGTACCGAGTTCATGTACAGTTATATTTTATGCAGGGACATTTGGTTTGCTATGGAGTGAATGAAGTTTGATTTAGGGATTGTGGGTGACACTTCCAATGTTAGATTGCAGCGTAAAAAAGAAAGAAGATGAGAAGTTAAGCACTAGTGTTTACAGGACACCCACACATTCAAACAGATCATCCCATCCTATGTCAGTAAAAATAGGATTGTTGAAATTTTCAAGTGACAGAGCACAAAATCTTAGTAGTACCAAGGAAAATCTAAGACAGGAAGTGATACACATAAAAGAAGCCTTGAAACCTAATAATTACCCGGATAAATAAGTCAGGAAATATGTAAGGAAACGTAAAAATAAAATAAATAATGATAGTAGCGATAGTGACAATAATAATAATGATAATAATAACAATATTAATAACAACACGCAAGTCAAAGTGCGCAAGACGACACCAACAATAAGGATTCTAAATCATCAGTAGTAATTCCATACAAGGAAGGAACCTCGGAAACCACCTTACGCAGAATTCTTAACAAGGCAGGAATAAAAGTGGCCGGCATTCAAACCCACAAACTCAATTAGAAACAAGCTTTGTCGGTTAAAGGATCAATCCAGTGGAACCTTTAAAACAAAACAATTTAGTTTATCTAATACCCTGTCTACAATGATTGTCAGGTCGAACTAGTAGAACGGGCAGTCAGACTAGCCGAACATAAAAACCTAGCAAAATCTAGATTGGTTGACCCGAATAAGATAAGAAATCTAGAGAATAGTTCAGCTATAGCAGCACTACATGCAGTTACACACAACCATACAGTATGATGGGATAATAAGGTGGCAGTTTTAAAATCTAATGTCACAGGGTGGAGGGAGAGATTGATAACAGAAGCTTTGTTTATCGAATCAGCTGCAAATACATGTAAAAGGAGTGATTCAACACTCGTCCCTGATATCTGGGAAATTCTACTACCCCTACGACAAATGGGAGAAGACAAAGAAAACTATCAAACTCAAGTTTCAAAGTCGTGTGATTACAATTGATCAAATGATTATGAACAATAAATTATGTTCTGAACGTCATCCAGTAAATAATACTGTTTCACTGTGTGATATATCTAATAAACAAATTAATATGGGTGACACTGCATAGATGAATTTTATTTTCTGTGGCTAAACAGAAAATCAAACATACATATATTGTTTAATAAATACTGAAAAACATTATTTTGTATTGGATATTTGTTAAAATCTTACCGTAAGTGACTAAGCTTCAGCTGGTTAGCTGTTGTTTGGGCAAGATAACCAACACACGATAATTCATCTTCTAGTGCATCAGTCTCCATTTGACTAAGTAATAATTTCAAGTTTTTTGTAGAATTTTCAAAATTCTTCTTAATATTTCCTAATTTAATTAATTCATTTTTGTCTGACTGCTAGAGATAAGGTAAAAATGTGGGTAGCTTTTTAAGTGATTGCATTATATTACAGATGGCTAAGTATATCTGACTTTTTGCCAAGCTGTTAAGATAAGTTAAGATTACTTCATCTAAATGCTAGTTTATTTATTCGTGTTTGAATAGTCTAACAGCAAGAGAATATATATATATATATATATACACTTGTTATTTCCATTTTTATTATATTCCTGAAGTTCTGACCCGTTTGCCGAAAGAAGCGTTGGAATTATTTATTTCAAATCCTCTCAGAACTATACAAACACTGTTTCTTACGTATGTCTACTTTTCATTCGGTGTTCAGTTCTTGTGGAAATAACCGATTAAACCTTGATCAAAGTTCTTATGAAGATCTTTCTACCTCAAAAGAGTTTAACAGTGGTTAGGACTCTCGCCGACCATGCACATGGTCCGGGGTTCGAGCCCGCACCGACGCACATCTGATATCTATGGTCGGCCTGCAAAATTTGGGCTACCGATATCCATGCTGAAAATTCCATACTTGTACCAAAAGTACAGTGTGGAATCAAGCTGTAAATCAAAAATAAAAAAAAATAAAATCACTGATTGTCCGGAGTGCTATTCAGTGCAGTTGATTATTAAAAATTTCCAATTGCTTTATACTTTTTCTTAAAACTCATATTTCCTTGTCATGCAACCGAAGTCACTCTTAATACCTGAACATATATTCAATACTTTTGTGACGGTAAAAGACGAAGACTTAATAAAGGAATGTTTATTTGGAATTTGGTATCTCTATATAGCCAAAGTATGTACGAGTTTATCACGGATTGATATCAGTTAGAGAATCATTGGTAACCACGGAGTACTGGACAGCTGCTGCTTCATCCCAGTTTTGGAATCATCGGCAGTACGCACCCACTGGGGTTCGAACCCGGGACCTTCCGGCTACAAGGCAAGCCGATGATTCCCAAACTAGGATGAAACAGCTGTCCAGTACTCCTTGGTTTTCAATGGTTCTCTAAGTGATATCAATGCGTGTTTTTTTAATTTTTGATTACAGCTTGATTCCACACCGTATTTTTGGTACAGGTATGGAATTTTCAGCGTGTGATATTGGTAGCCCAAATTTTGCAGGCCGACCATAGATATCAGGTGTGCGTCGGCAGAGAATCGGAATCCGGACCATGTGCTTGATCGGTGGGAGTCCTAACCGCTGTGCCACCGGCGCACAACTCGTAAAAACAAAGCTAACCGTTACAAACCAAACTATAGAAAACAAAGTATGTGCACCTTATTTTCAACACACCATTTACACAGATATCCATGTTGTGCTACTTCTGGCTTTTATATTGTGTTTTTTGTGTTCCTTTAAAATTTCCCATATATCTCCACAACGCTGAACCATTTGCCTTGCTATTTGATGTTTTTATGCCGATGAACGTCTCTTTATGTGGTACTGATAAATCTTATCAGTAACTCTCGCCGCACTGACTGAAATACCTACACTCATGTTTTATTTTAGAACTTTCAGCAAAGATTTCAAATGTGTACGCGAAAATTTTTGCTAGAATCTTAAGAAGATCCTTATTCATACTTCTAAATATCACTAATAACTGTAGAACGTGTTGAAGATATGTACTGCAATGAATGTGTATTTTACATAATCTAAAATGATCAGAGTCATTCAGTTTGTAAAATCAAAAATAATACACTGACTGGGATATTCAGAATACCTTTAAGCGTAAATAAAAATATGTATCATGAAGTGACTGAAGCAGAAATGAATACTCTACGTTACTGAATATTTGAAACTTTCATCCGAAAGGCTAATAGATATCCACTGAACAGAAGATATAAATCTTATTCAATCTATCAGACTTGCAGCTCCGACTCGGAAGACACTTCAACTAGAATATTATTAATTAGTTAACTTTCTGGGTTGTCATGTAATGCATTTAGTCCCGGAAGGGTTTATGCATGATCTCCCATCACTTCTATATTGGGTGAGGATATAGCCTATGACAAATCAAACTTGCCACACATTTGTTTCAATATACTTGTGTAGGTGGAACGGAGGCGGTCAATTGCCATTTGAATTTCCTTAGGCAGTTGATTTTGTATTATGGGCCTAGAGGAATGGTGCAATCTTACCAGATTTTACGTTTGGTGGTTTGAAGGTGTTCTATCAGCTTAACGCAGCTAGAACATCTGTTGTGACGTTTGTCATAATATGCGCGAAAACACCTAGCAGTAGGCGATATGCTCAATCTGAAATCTCTGTCACTAGAGTTGACTAGTGCTAGTATGAACTTTACTTGGGGCATATGCGTTCTTAAATTTGTAGGAACACTTTAGAGATAAAACCTGAGAAACACAATCTAGATCAAATGTATTTAGCTTTTGATAAGTTCAATTTCCCGAAGTAACTTTTTACCGCTAAGTATATTTATTCGCTTTCTGAGCAATACCGATTGACTAAATATAACTTTTTACTTGTCTTCTATTGTCATCAATTATTAATAAGCTAGGCAGTTTACTGATCAACGCTATATTCATTCACACAAATCAGCGAAAGAGGGCTTCAGCAGCACATCTCCATTTCATCCTGTTGTCTGTATTCTTGTTTACCTGGCCCCACTACTGCCCATAGGCTCTTGTCTCCTCCTCTTACAGTCTCCATATCACCATCGGACGCCTAAATCGTCATTTCCTATTCTGGTTCCACTTGAGTGCCTCGATTGTGATGTTACCCAATGGTCACCTGAGCGTGTGTCTGATCCGTCTCTACTTTCTCCGGTATATTTGTTGGACGACAGATTCTTGGTTGGTTCTTTCCCAGAGTTTCTTGCTGCTAATTCTTTCTGGTCGTTTGATCTCCAGTATAGAGCCAGCAAAGACAACTATTGATAAAAGTCTGCAGCCAGCTGTTGACGATGCTTTTTGTGACTCCGGCGCCATGTTTCTGAACCTTATAGGAGAACTGGCTTAACAGCAGTGTTGAAAGTACGAATTTCGTTCTTAATGCTGAGAACAGCTGATTTCCACACTGATTTCAGAATCTACTTTTGACATCATCAACTGTGCCGTGTGTAGTTAAAACGATGCTGCTTAGATAAGTGATGGAAGTGACCTTTTTCAAATTTCTCCCGTTGATAGTGATTGATGCTTCTTGCTGTTGGTTGGTTATCTTCTTCTCTCTGTCCTGTCTTCACTGACTGCTTACTCAGCCAGTTTGTTGGTTTTCGACTGCAAATCTTCGAGTTTGCGTGACCCTGAAAATAAATCGTCCATGAAGTCCAGATCTTTTAGAGTCTTTTTATCGGTCCAATGTATTCCTGTCTCCTCGCTCCTCACAGTTTGACGCCTAATGTAGTCCACCATAATTATGTATATCATCGGTGATAACAGACTGCATTGTCTTATGCTTGTCACCACTTCAAAGGCTTAGCTACAACTAAGAGTTGGTCTGTAAAGAAAACTTATTTTTAAACCAAACTTTATTGTTATCATTATAGTAAATGCAAATATTTTAGGTGGATACGAGTTGAATGAATAAGGATTTCAGTGATAAAATCTGAAGATTGTATTGATATATTGTTTACATTATAATCTAAATGACCATGGAATTATACATTACCAGTTATAAAACACCATTCCAAAGTCGCCTATTTCGGTGGTGAAGTGGATGATTTCTGCTTACCTCGAAATTTTGATCGCACGTGTTATTCGTTAAGTGATTACAGCATCTACGTAACCAATTCACTTTACATTTTAAACCCAAAATTAAGGAAACTAAAGATACTTTTTGGCCAATTCCAATCTGTAGGTTTTCATTGTACTGATCAAAATTGTAACAGTTTTCTGTAAATGAATGAAGCATATGTACTCTCAGTTTACACATTTTTGTTCATTGAAATGAATAAAAGTGAAATCATGTATAAGGCCAGGCGCAGTCATATTTACAGTCAAAACTGTAAAGTATTCTTTATTTGTCTAAATTTAATTCTCAACAACTTTCACTTGTACGTAAAAAAGCATTATCCATCGCCTTGTAACCGTTTAAATTGGTGAATAAACATACTTGCAGCCAATTCTTCAAGTGGTTGAAAGTGCTATCACTTAAAGAACCCGATGTAAGCTGAAAACTTGGGGCAGTTTGGTAGAATATAATCCCATATTAAATAAGTTTATTTTATATAACACATACTGATATAACTGAATAAAATCCCGAACACAATTTATTGCTATAAAGCATATCAATCCATCCACACGACTTTCTAGCTTACTTTATATAGCCTTTCTCTCCCTAGTTTTTTATTATAATTTTCAATATATCCGGTGTAGGCGTTGCGTCACTTTGATTACATGTGTCTGGTGAGGATTCGATAAACAAAGATTCAGCAATTAATCTGCCTCTTAAGAACACAATATTCAGCGAAGAGACTCTTTCCAACGAATTTATTATCAAGCTGCACAATCTTATCTATATGGTTTTATAAAGAAATTATATCCGGTGAGGGAATTAGGTCAAAGGTGTAAATACATGAAATAATAATAACAGTATGAAATGCAATTAAAATATTTGAGATTATAATCATGGTTTAATGTCAAGTGGCAAAATAATTAATGTCATATATAGAACAATACATAAGGTGTATAGATTTTGGAAAGGAGTACATAATTATAAGTCTGTCTGTCTGTTTTCGACATAGAACTTTACACAAATGTGCGGAAGTTCAAGTCGCCACACTCCGTGTAGCACGCGAAGCAAGAGAAGAAAGTGCAAGAAAAGCATAATAGAGACAGTAAGCAGAGGTGTGAGACAAAGGAATAGTAATAACAAAGGACAAAACAGTTTCATTGGAAATCATAAGTCACAAGGAGTGGATGCATCTGCGCTGGCCACTGAGAACGATTTTGAGCCATGTCACCAATTGTTTCCAACCATAGATTTTTACCGTCCCGAGGACCCCAGCCTGGAAGTCTACACCTTCCTACGTGGCTTAGACCAACTGTTGTGGATTTCATTGACTGGTGCCAAGTTTTTGTTTGACCGCCGCTAGCTTTTTTCCAGCCTCACCCTATATCCGCTAACATAACATAACATAAGCTTTATTCCAAATCAGTACTTGTGATACAGAATGGAATTCTCAGCATTTTACTACAATATTGCATCCAGTTTTTTTTTACATTAACAATAAATAAAGTTCTACATAGTTTAAAGTTATCTCAACAACATATTAGTATGTCGGTAGCAAAGCCAAAATTAAAGTGTTTGAAGGTGTTAGAAAAGTAGATACTACTAGCATATTTACTGGCGTAAGCGATAGCAAAATGTTCGAGATGTACAGAGTGTGAAAGAACGAACAAGAATGTTTTAAGTAGAGTTTGCAAGGAAGAGAGAAACAAAACAGCACATAACAAAAATAAATACAGAATGAAAGAGCGAGAAAAACGTTGTACCTATAAATGATGTGAGTTGGAAAGACAAGATCCATTGGTTCTACTGACTATTTAATAAGTTAAAGGTTTCATGCCTGATGCATTCTTTATCGCACAGAACACGAGCTAAGTAGGGTATGGATGAGTTTTTGTACTTACTAGTGCGGGCATATAGTTTCCTATATAGGCTTCTTGTTTTCCCTGAAGAGATACATGGGGACAGTTGTGAATGTAACATTGCTCGTCGAGGGAGGCGATGGCTTGGCATACGTAACACATGTCCTAACCATCTCAGTCTATGTAACTTCATAACCTTGTCGATTGATTTCCCCTGTTTACCTAGAACTCTACGCCTAACCTCAATATTGCTCACCTTATTATGCCACATAATTATAAGATTAGTAGACTAATATAAAATTTCACATAACATGGTGTGAAATTCGATAAGATAGAATTCAATATTGTAAAAATAAAATAAAAAATAATTTTGGGTTTAAAATGACAAGGGGGAACGATTCAGAGTGAGAATAGTAATAATAATAATGATAATAATAATAATAATAATAATAATAATAATAATAAGGGAAAGGTACATAGAATAACTAAATAAACAAAATAAATAAATGTCTATCCCTCTACGGCCAAGGCAGAACTAGGGATTGTACGTACTTCTTTTTGTACACAAAGTCTGGCTTAATCTCTCGCTCTCTCTCCACTTAATTATATCACTTTCTTATACTTTTACCATATCTCACCCTATTGTGTGATTGCATGTAAGTGAGTGCTTTGTAATGACCAAGATATTTTTCTAGATTATTTAACTATTACTAATTGTGGTTACCAGTTACGGCTTCTCATAAGAACTCTTATGTTGATTGATATTTATTTACAAGCGACATTTAACACAGTCTTCTCCATTCTTAATTTAAAGATCTTCGTTCATTAATGAGAACTAGAGTAACATGAGAGAGATATCAGTAACACTATCTTCGAACTTTTCAGTTTTAAAAAGTAATATGATATGGCTTCTGGATATCCTCATGCTAAAAAATGTAGTTCTGACTAACTACTACAATCTATTGACAAGTTTAACCCATCAGTCGTTGTGCTAATTTCTAGCTGTATAATAACACGATTCCAACATTTATGATTTCACGTGTATACTTTAATTTATGTAACTTATTGATTATAGATACTACTGTTCCACTGACATAGTTATAAGACTTTTATTATTATTATTGTTTCCTTTAATTCCTTGAGGAACAAGGGGCTTCAGCCACGCGTCTCCATTGCATTCGGTTCTCTGCTAAAGTTTTCATTTGGCTCCAGGTCTGCCCACACGCTTTCATCTCCTCTTCACATGACCTCCTCCAAGTCACCCTCACACTGACAACCAACTCACCGCCCGCTTCCGTTTCGGGTTCCACTCGAGCGATGGCTTGTCTAGTGATGTCACTTGATGGTTTCCTCAGAGTACAGTCAATCAATCTACATTTCTCTCTGCCTATTTGTTTCACAATCGGTTCTTGGTTGGTCCGCTCATTGCCAGAGATCTCTGTTACTGATCTTTTCTGGCCGGCCATCTGATCTTGGGTGGTATTGAGCGAAGACAACTGTTAATGAAGGTCTGTAGCTTGTTTGAGATGCTCTTTATGACGCGCTGGCCAAGTCTCTGATCCGTATAGTGAGTAGCACTGACTTCACATTGGAGTTGAAAATCCGGATCTTATTTTTGATGCTGAGTGGGGCTGTTGACCTCCACATATACTTGAGAGAAATGAAAGCTGTCCAGTACTCCCAGGTTTTCCAGTGGTTTTCTAACTAATGTCAGCTCATGATTAAATCCTCCATGCAATCAAACAAAATCCTTACAACAAACCAATACTTAAAAATGAAAGCTTGTCTTGCTTTCCCGATTCTGGCTTTGATATCCTCGTCAGTTCCGTCCGGGTGTAGTTGAAACGATGCTTCCCTGGTAGGTAGGTAAAGGAGGTTGTTTCATTCAGGTTCCTCCCATTTATGCTGGCTGATTGTTGTCTGTTGTTGTTGCAGTTGGTGTTGGCCAGGAATCTTCATCATCTCTGTTTTATCTATGTTCACCTGAAGTCCTATCTTCTATGGATGGTTCTTCTGCCAGCTTGTTGCTTTTCACTTTCATATCTTCCAGTTTGTGGGAAACCAGACATATATCATCGGCGAAGTCCAGATCCTCCAAGTTTTTTGTGTGATTCAATTTTATGCCTGTTTCCTCATTTCCTCCTTAAGACTTTTATACTTATTGCTTATCCCTACAAGAAGAAACATTTGTTTTGCATCTGTTTTAAATATATGGAAGATTTAATCAGAAGTTGACATCAGTTAGAGAACTACTGGAAAACCTGGGAGTACTGGACAGCTGTTTGTCCTATTTTGTGACTCCTCTTCAGTACGCACCCACCGTACTGCTGAGGGGTCACAAAATAGGACGAACAGCTGTCCAGTACTCCCAGGTTTTCCAGTGGTTCTCTAACTGTTGTCAGCTCCTGATTAAATCTTCCATACCATCAAACAAAATCCCTACAAAACCAATACTTGCATCTGTTTTGTTCATAGTTATCCACTGTTATCAAAGCTAAACCTCATAAATACTCATATCTATTTCTGTATTTTACATAGTAAACTAACCTGTTCCTTGATATTTGATTAATTCTTCTAATTTTTCAGTTAAATTGTCCAAATCATTTGAAATCCATGTTATGGCTGATGATAATATTGTATCGTCTTTGAGTTCATTATCCAACTGGGTGACTTCGGTTTGTATTATCTGGTCAGTAGTCATCTGCAGCTTGACAATTAAAATAAAACAAATTAAAAAAAATGTGCGAATTCAATGTCACATTTTCACCACAAAACTTGGAATCACTAAAAAACTGAATAGTTTCTGCAAAAAATAATAATTTCATTATAAACGCATTAATTTACGGCGATGAGTTCGCAGAAGTATTTCACCAAGTCGACGATACATTTCCTCAGCTTATCATTCTGAAGTGAATAAATATTTCAGGGGGCTAAAAAAATAAGTTTCCTATTTGGACCAGCGTATTTTGGATGTGTCGTAACTAATTTTCTTTACAGATACGTCTTGCTCTATTCTTGAGTCATCTGACCAAATTGTCTTTGTGTTGGATTGGTACAAAACTGAGGTAATGTGTATACTGTCCTACAGATGTAGGTTTCCTGTAGATATCTCTCTTGAGTGAACCATCCTCTCTTCTGCTCAATTGGACGTTCAGGAAATGTAGTCTACCATCATGTTCTTCTTCACAAGTGAAGATGAGCGATGGATGTGCATCATTAAATTTTATTAACATTTCATGCTTGTCAGCTCTCACATCAAGAATAATAAACGTATCATCAACATAGCCAAAATAAGAATCAGTTTTATCTATTACTTGTTTCAGTGGACCATTTTCAAACTTAGCAAGAGAGAAATCTGCCAAAATTGGCCCTAATGGAGAACCCATGGAAATGCTGTCGATCTGCCTGTAATAAAGGTTGTTGAATGTGAAGTGTACATTCATAGTACATCTTAAAAGCAACCCTTTCAGACTAATAACTGGAATTCCGATGTCGAACTGTTTTTTTCTAGTATCTGTTGGCATATGAATTCCAAAGTCTCTATAAGTGGTACATTGGTGGACAGTGATGCTACATCTAAGCATAGCATTTGCTTCCCATTTACATGGATATCATCTACGTTAGCAATGAATTCAAAAACGGCTTTAACACTATGATTTACTATTTTTTATTTTCTATTTTTTATATTTTTGATTACAGCTTGATTCCGCACCGTATTTTTGGCACAAGTATGGAATTTTCAGCATGGATATCGGTAGCTTTCTATAGTAGCCCAAATTTCGCAGGCCGACCATAGATATCAGGTGTGCGTCGGGAGAGGATCGAACCCCGGACCATGTGCATGGTTGGCGAGAGTCCTAACCACTGTGCCACCGACGCACTACCATCTTGTGTAACGGTTGGAGGAGTTCACCTAGCCAATTCGCCACTCCATGGTAGTTGGAATTAGACATATCCAGAACTGGGTGAAGAGGAAGTCCTGGTTTATGTACTTTGGACAGATCATACAATCGTGAAGTATTACTTCCAGTAGGTTTAAGACGGTTGTAGACTACCTCTGAGATTACTCCAATTTTTCTCAGATTCTTAAGCGTGTTAGTTAACTTCTTTTCAGCTTTTCCGTCTAAATCTGTTGGGTTACTAAGCTTCTGGAACTTTGTTTCATCCGTTAGAAGCGAATTCATTTTGTCGACATAATTGCACTTATTCATCAGTACTACTCCGGCTCCTTTATCAGGTCTGCTGATCGTAATGTTTTCGTCGTTCCGTAGCGTGTTCTTCATTCAGTTTGTCGCAATAAAATGTGCTGTGTAATGTTGCTGTTTCAGTGGCAGAACTCTCTTCAACCATTTATATTCTCCAGAATTCGACTGCCGGTTGAAGTACATCCAAACCTCTTCTAGTTTATAAGCCGGCAGTAAGTTGGGAAAGAGTGAAAGTTGGGCATGAAGCCAACAACTCAACTCCATAAAAACATTACTTGAAGCCGTAGGTTCCACACGCAACTCAAAGGAATGAAAAAGTGCAGTGAGTAAGGTAAACCCCTTACAGCAGAATTTGCCTAACTTTTAAGCTATTTAGTATTCTGTCAATAAATCTAGTTAGCTGACATTTATATTCGATAAATATAACCTAAGTACTCTAGCACAACCATCTGTTCGCTTTCTAATATCTTCCAGCCAAGACTTAATAACTTGTATCTAGTTTCCTGTAACTTAAGATTTATCTAATCTGATAGCTATATGTGTCCAGAAAGTCTGTCAGATATGGATTTATCATTGTTTTTTAAGCAGAATGCTGACACTTTGTTTAGCTTCAAAGTGGTAATGTCTGAATCATAATCTCTAAAGCAATACTTACTGAAAAAATTCTATTGTTCATATAGTCTTATATGGAATACAGTATTTGAACTTGATGTACAGGTGAAATCCATTTTTCTGGGAGAGAAAACGACAATTAACTACAAAAAAGTATAATGTCAACGTTGAACTTTACGTAAAATTTCAAGAGTTCCAGTTGCTACATATAAAACAGCAATGCAAGGAAACTGTAACAAGGGGTACATATGCAGACGAAAGAATAATGATACTTTATAGGATAGGGGAGATTTCAAGGAGTGAGAACTAATTTCAATCATGTCACTAACTTTCTCCATTATTCCTTAGAGTCTCCAGAACCTCGACCAGGCACTCCACGCCTCCCTGATTGACTCAAACTGAAATTTAAAGACTCCCTGTATTGATGCCAGGTTTTAGTTTGACCCTCCCTAACTAGTTTTTATCCCCGACTCCACACCAACTAACACTGGCTAATGATGAAGGAAACGGCTTGGAAAAACATAATGCATGACCCTATCTAGTCAACTTTGACTGTAAAATTTGAGCATTGCACCAATAGCTACTACTTAGGCTTGTTAGTAGTCAGAAAATTACCAAGGATAATAATTTTCGGTGGACAAAATGATCACTTTCCATACATGTTTAGAACAATTAATGTCAAGTCAAGGGTTATGAAGTTGAAATCTCTCATTTTTAAAAATAAACGCGGAAACACAGTGATACCTTCATTTGAAGGCAACATACCTGTTTTGTTTTATTTGTAAATGTAAATGTTTGAACTTCCTTATCCACATATTCTTTATCCTTTTGGTTAATATCCTGTAAATGATTTTGTGTTTGTACATAAGCCCATCCTGTTTCCCAGAAGAGATTATTAAGACGATTCATTTGTTCATACTGTTTTCTTAAATGTTTCGACAATAAGTTTCTGTTATAACGTATTTGAATAAGCCGTCTACTTAAACGTGCTCGAACAGTTTGACAGTGTTCCCATGCTCGTCTAGCTTTATTCTATACATGGTAAAATTGGTATGAAAGTATTAATCACATAAACATACAGTTATATTTTGATTGTTAAATTACAGGTCACTACTTTGAATCTCTTCGTTAATAGAATTTTTTCGCCAGTTACTGTCGTCATCCTTCTACTAAATATATCTTGAAGTAATTATAATCAGTCAGATTAAGTGTCCATTGCTTTTCAAAATTATTATCATCCATCACTCCACTTGTTGTTTTATCGAACCTTGAATTCCGTGTCTAGTTCTGTTCGAAGGAGAAACTATAAGTCCTCACTTACTAGTCCTATGAATATTTTGCGCTGTCTGTAACTGAAGCGGAGTCTAGAAATTAAGTGTTGTTCTCCTTGCTTTAACACGAATAAATAAGTAAACAAGTCTCAAATAGGTAAATTCTAATGAGAAACTCCTGTGAACTCCATAAGTCTGTCTGTTTTCGACATAGAACTTTGCACCAATGTGCACCAGTTCAAGTCGCCACACTCCCTCCTTGTAGCACACAAAGTAAGAGAAGAAAGTACAAGAAAAGCATAATAGAGACAGTAAACAGTGGTGTGAGACAAAGGAATATTATCGTTGCCTCCCTCTTCCCTAAAGTGGGTAAAATGTAGTCTGACATGCCTGTTTCTGATTCATGAAGTTAGCTTTAATTACAATTGAAAATTAAGTCTGTTTTTTTAAATCATATTTGCTTCCGAAGACCACATAGTATTCTCGAAATCTATTTAAATGGTTGGTATATATATATAATAGATACATCAAAGTGATAAAATGATGAATAGGCTTGAACAGGAAATCTGGTTTACATCAAGACCCGAATTAATGGCCTCTGAAATTACTTACGTAGCACTCTGTTAATCTAAGTAGTCGGATCGGCTGTTGATGGGGTTTCAGTTTACTTTTATTTGACTTCGCCCAGCTTAATAGATCAACATTATTGCATTATTTGAAAACACCTGGAGATGATCTATCATCCTTTTCTTTAGTTAGCGCATACAGAAACCCAAGTGAAACTATGCAGTTAAGTAGTATTTCACATACGTGAATTTTCACTCACGTATTTTTCTTTGTGAACTTAGAAAGATCAGGAGTAATACTATTGAGTATTTGTTAAGCGTAGGAAAGAAACTGAATAATCACTTGAAAAGAAATTTTTCGACATCTTTAATTTCTTTGACTTCATAGTCTCCTATTTGTACTGTGCATATGATCAAGCTTGATTTGACTATTTAGAAACTTTTATAACTTCAGAATTCCTGCAATTTGTGCATCGGTGGAACAGCGGTAGGGTGCTTTCCAACCATGTATATGCTTTGGGGTTCGAGCGCCTATTGGCACACTTCTTTAGGTCGCTAAGCCAGTAATAAGACTGGTTAAGAGTGAAGGTTTGCATATGAAGCTAGCAACCCGATCTCGTAAAACTAAACACCATTGCTACCGAGAATTCGAAGCTGTAGCTTGAAGCCTTGTGTTGCATTAAACACGAAAAGGATTAAAATTAATTAAATTAAAATTCCTGAAATTAGTTTACCAGGTATACTATTTTAATACGTATAATAATTTATCTTAATATTGCCTTGGTTCCCTTTTCTGATGAATCTTTCCTATCACTTAGATGAGTGTTTTAAACCGATAGATATCTCATATAAATACTAAAAGGCTAGCGGGAACAAATAAAAATGAAAACAAACTGCAATACTATTTGACTTATATACATATATATTACTTGATATCTTTGTCTTATGAATCTGCCTTTTTCTATTAGATGACTTTTCTCTATTTGAATTTGTTTTAATTTATCAGAGTAAAGACGACACTCGAATTGTATCATTGATATATCTTGATCTTTAACTGTTAGTAAATGTTCAATTAGTTTAACTTGTTCACGCAATTCCTGTTGTTCATCAGCTGATTTTTTGTTTACCTGTATAAGCTTTTAAAATATAAAAACACCGTAATATTCACTATGTGAATGTTAAGCAAATGAATTGTCTAAATGATAGATAAGTGATTGACAATTATTATAATTATAATTATATCCCTTAATTCCTAGAGGAACAAGGGGCTTCAGCCACGCGTCTCCATTGCATTCGGTTCTCTGCTAAAGTTTTCATTTGGCTCCAGGTCTGCCCACACGCTTTCATCTCCTCTTCACATGACCTCCTCCAAGTCACCCTCACACTGACGACCAACTCGCCGCCCGCTTCCGTTTCGGGTTCCACTCGAGCGATGGCTTGTCTAGTGATGTCACTTGATGGTTTCCTCAGAGTACAGTCAATCAATCTACATTTCTCTCTGCCTATTTGTTTCACAATCGGTTCTTGGTTGGTCCGCTCATTGCCAGAGATCTCTGTTACTGATCTTTTCTGGCCGGCCATCTGATCTTGGGTGGTATTGAGCGAAGACAACTGTTAATGAAGGTCTGTAGCTTGTTTGAGATGCTCTTTATGACGCGCTGGCCAAGTCTCTGATCCGTATAGTGAGTAGCACTGACTTCACATTGGAGTTGAAAATCCGGATCTTATTTTTGATGCTGAGTGGGGCTGTTGACCTCCACATATACTTGAGAGAAATGAAAGCTTGTCTTGCTTTCCCGATCCTCTCTTTGATATCCTCGTCAGTTCCGTTCGCCTGTAGTTGAAACGATGCTTCCCTGGTAGGTAGGTAAAGGAGGTTGTTTCATTCAGGTTCCTCCCATTTATGCTGGCTGATTGTTGTCTGTTGTTGTTGCAGTTGGTGTTGGCAAGGAATCTTCATCACCTCTGTTTTATCTATGTTCACCTGAAGTCCTATCTTCTTTGGATGGTTCTTCTGCCAGCTTGTTGCTTTTCACTTGCATATCTTCCAGTTTGTGGGAAATCAGACATATATCATCGGCGAAGTCCAGATCCTCCAAGTTTTTTGTGTCAGTCCATTTTATGCCTGTTTCCTCATTGCCCGTTGTCTGTCGCATTATCCAATCTACTGTTATCAGGAAAATCATTGGCGATAGTAGACAGCCTTGCCTCATTCCCGTCCTCACTTCGAAGGCTTCTGTAAGTTTCCCGTTGTGGATTACTTGGCATGCAGCATTGTCGTATAACTGTTGTATGAGATGTATAATTGTCGATGGGACCGTGTAGTAGCGAAGTAGTTTCCAAATGACCTCTCGATCGACGCTGCGCTATCGAAGGCCTTTTCAAAGTCGATGAAGTTGAGTGAGGTGGAGAGGTGACTGCCATTCCAAGCTTTGTTCAATGATGATCGGTAGTGTGGCGATGAAACTTACGGAAAATTAAAGTAACCACACTAAACGACTTCAGTCACTGAAATTTACCAGCAAACTTATTACTAAAAAGTATAAAAATATGTATACTAAACATTTGCTTCATAATGTTTGGCTTATAATGCCTGGTATTTCAAATAAATATATGAAACTCTTAAAAAGTATCTGTTAAGTCACTTGACTAGTTACCTGTCTGGAGGTATTCCTTAAGGACTACATACTAATAATATTAATTACTGCGTCATTAATTCTGACTGTATCATTTCTTTTATTTAGTTGTTTATTAAACATCTTTTTCCACTTGTTGTGTCTTTCTTGGTACTTTCATGGGATTAGCAATCAGCTACACTTATTGTTTGAGGACTGATGATACTGTAACAACAGAAGTCAAGACAGAGGAGCCACAATATATATTTTTCATTGACCAAATCGCTGTTTATATATGTGTAAAGTTTATATTCTTTAACCAATCACTAAGCTAGTGATTTCGGTTTACACCAAACGACATTAAAATAGAATGTTCAAATATACATAGTATCCTGTTGCCAATTCAGTATTGAACTGTGGGAATATGTGAGAATAATATTCCGTTGGAGCATATTGTCTGTATTACATCACCACAATGCAACCTAGCGACTTAAACCACAGTAGATGGAGCGGGTTTCCAGCCCGTAAACATTCCGTTAGAAGTAGAGCACCTCAACCAATGAGCCACATTTCCATTTCATGTTCTCAAAATGTTGTGCCAAAACTAATCCAGCCACTATGTTTAATTAAGCTGGCCTACTGTGGAATCTATAAATTCATAAGTACTTTATGACGTTCAGATAAAAATTAATCTGATGCATCGATTGTCATATCTTTACATTTGTATGGAAAGAACTTTTATTTTCTCACTTTAAACTTAGTTATCCACTTATACACAATCTTCTTCCCTATTTCCATTCCCAGCTTTTAATGTTATCATTCATTAATAGTGAGTTTATAATCAGACCAATTAAAATTCCTTTTTCAACATTAATTGCGAGCTTATATGGTTAATAGCAGCTAACTGTGGAATCCGAAATGCAAGTTTTGTCCTATTTGGGATATGTTGGCTGGAAGTAACTAAACATCATTAAGTGATGGTGCGTCCATTGGTACTTGAACACCATACTCTTTGTTTCAAATTCTGTATCACTATCCATTAAGTTACAAAAGTAACGGATGTTAAGCTGTTGTTTCTTGAAGTTATTTTGAAATACCTTTTGATTGGTTATATTGGACTAAAATACTTAGTCTCTTATGACACGTCAAAATAACTTGTAGAAATAACATCTGAGAGCTGGTTATTGTGATCCAGTGGCCTGGTGGATAATGCTCCAGGGTTTGAAACAATGCTTACTGTGTCCGGGCCACAGTGGGATGTAAATACATCAAGCTAACGGCTCTAAAATAGAAGAATGCGCACCCGCTAGATTCCAGTGTTAGCCACCACCGACCAAAGAGTATCATGTCCATCTCAGCATGAAAGCAAAAACGCTGTAAATAATTAATTTTTGACCTTGTAACTTAAAATTATACATCAAGTATAACAGAGGAATAGTACAAGGCTCATCGATGGGAATGACCTACTGCAGTTGTACCGGGGCTATTAAAAATCCAACTTATTCACACAATTATTTACTTCGTTTCAAAACTAGTTAGTTATGGCGATTTTATTCGGAGGTCAGCATATTTCTTGGTAGGATTTTGGTTTCACTGTTTTGTATCATATATTGTCATTGGATGAAAAACTATGAATCAGTGAGATTTATCACACATCTCACTTTTTTATAGTTAAACTTTGGATCCTAATTAAGATGTGTTTAGTTTTACCTGTTTCAGGCAATTGAAAGATAAATTATTCAATATGTTTTGTGTAACTTCATTCTGATCATAGACCGCAATAAGTAGTAGTGATTCTTATAAAAAATCTGTGATCATGCTTTTAAAAAAATACTCCACAACTTTTCCAGTTTCTAAAAGACTTACTCGTACTAAGTAGGATTTTTCAAGTATTGGTTTTTGCAGGCAGTTGACAGTAACTCATCAAAGAAGATATTGAGATGTGTTACTGCCCAGTTCCTACAAAAACCAATACTTGAAAATCCACCGGATGCTCACTAGCAACTGGCCCTATTTAGGTAGGGTACCTAGTAGGTACAGCAGGTTGAATGTGAGGCAGTAACTCATCGAAGGAGACATTAAGAAATGGTCGCGCTATGTAGTGAATTGGCAGAAGTTAGAATTCATGGACTGGCCATTGGATCGGGACCCAGTGGCTTAATGGTCTACGAGCTCGCCTTGTAACTGGAAGGTCCTGGATATGAACCGTGGTGGTGGTTGCATACTGGCGAAGATTACCAAACTAGGACGAAACAGCTGTCCAGTACTGCCAGGTTTCCCGATGGTCCTCTAAATGATGTCACCTCATGGTGAAATCCTCCAACCAATTAAAGTAGGATTTGTTTGATTAAATGTCTTGTTTTTGTTTGAATTCTGTCTAATTTATATCAGCTAGCAACTGATTTATAAGTCACTCAGTTACTCAAAGCATAGACTGGTAAACAGTAGGTGGAATTAAAACTAGATTCTGTGAATCGCAGAATTCACACTGAAGGAAATTTAATAAATCCGCTAGTGATCTTACTAACCTCATTTTTTTCTGATTCTAAAGTGAATATTTTCAACTCTTGATTAAATATTTTCAGTTGTTGTTCTTTTATTTGTTCATTAACTTTAACCAATTGTCTTTTGAGTTCTCTTTGACTTTCTTCTAACAAACTATCAAGTTTTTTCTGTTGAGTTTGTTCAATCTAGAATAAATTATTTTTTTTTAAGTATTATAATAATAAAAGCCATTAACCGAATAAATTGATAAATGGTAGTTGATTCACATACTAAATAAGAATTTATAAAGAAAAGTAGCGGATAAAAAATGTTGGAACATTTAACCCGTCACAAGTTAAATCGATACAAGGCAATTTCAGTCACCCAACATTGAACACAGCGTAAAAATTCCATTAGCTAAAATATTTTCCCGATTTCTGGGATGAAATGCTGCTGCCAACTTCGACAACTCTCTATCCGTTATTACTGGGACTTCAACACCTCAGATTGCTCCTTTCTTGAAGCTCTTGGTCACACAAACATAGTCAAATTTCCCACTCGACTTGACAAAACACTCGATCTAGTTTTTACTAATGACGAAGGAGTATATGAAACACGTAGACGTTCACCGATACTATACTCCGATCACTGCATTGTCCGCGTTTTGCCAAAAATATACAGCAAAACACATATTAAAATCTTCTCACACCTGTCTACGAAAGCACAAAAAAGATGCTACACATCTGACAACCTACTCAATCTAAGATGCATGTTAAAAGATACTAACTGGGATCTATTCTATGAAAGTACATTAGATGACTCAATCACCAATATAATGGATTATCTTAAGTTCTGCCTCGACATATGCTGTCCCAAACAAACACTGTTCAAACGCCTCGACCGCTTCTCGTCTCCCCATCTCAAACAACTTCGCAGGCAAAAAGAAATGTTATATAAATGCAAAGACAAGTTAGGACTTAAAAAGATTAATGCTCAAATCAAATCTGAAATCAAAAATCTTAATGCTATCTATAACCAAACACTTTTATCATGCAAATCTCCTATCAGCATGTGGAAATTTTCAATGAAATTACTGGCAATAGTAAGCGATGTAATGTTTTTCCCTCTTGTGATGTTAATGCTCTTAATCTGTCTTTTATACGCTCTCCTTCTACTATAACCACTTCTAACGTTACTAATCTTGTAGCTGATAACTTCCAGGACTTTAACACTCTCGATGTTTTAAAATGTCTTAAAACTCTTAAGCCCTCACATAGTCTTGGCTGATACCTGCATATGTTCTAAAACAATGTGCAGATGCTTTATGTTCTCCTCTAACTAATATCCTAAATGCTTCTTTCTCCGAAAACGTTGTACCTGTTCCATGGAAAGACATTAAAATAGTCCCTGTCCCTAAACCTGGAAATAGCAAGAACGTAAAGTTCAGACCCATTGCCATCACTTCCCCGTTTCTAAAGCTCATGGAAAAACTAGTACTTCTTAAACTCGAACCCTCCCTTAAAAGCTTCGAAGACCCCAAACAATTTGCCTACAGACAGGGTAGGAGTACTTTAGACGCTGCAGCCGTCTTACACAACAGTATTGTCTCATCATTAGACAAAGGTGCCAAATATGTCCGCTGCACGTTTCTTGACTTCACTTCTGCTTTCGACTCTGTACCTAGATGTCTCTTGCTAAATAAGCTCTCCATGACACAAACCGAGTCCTGGGTCACTAACTGGTTGCATTCCTACTTTTCAAACAGAATGCAGTACACCGTATACAAAGGCAATCCTCCTCTGCTGTGCTCACTGAAGCTGGTGTCCCCCAAGGTGCTGTACTCTCCCCACTTCTCTTTTCTTCTTCCTACATGACCTACCATCTTCAAATGACATTAACTTTGTCAAATATGCTGATGACCTAACTGTATCTTTACCTGTCAAATGTCAAAGTGACTGCTCTAAACTAAATGGCTTCTTATCAGAAATCAGCCAATGGTCCAAGGAAAACGGTCTCACCTTAAACCCCTCCAAATGCCAAACAGTTAATTTCACCTTTAGGCACAAATCTGACCTAAACAAACTGGTTAGCACTCACGAGGTGTGCAACATAGATGGCACTGAAATTGAAACCAAGTCGGAAATTAAATACCTAGGCGTCACTCTATCTTCTGATCTTTCCTGGTCGTCTCATATCTTGACGATTTCCAAGAAAATATTCCGTCTTACCTTCTACATCAAGAAGTTAAGACATTCTGGTGTAACCCAACCCTTACTCCTACAATTTGTTAACTCCCGTATTCTGCCTATTATTCTCTATTGCTCCCCCTTAGTCTTTCCTGGGCTATTGAAGAAAGACTATACCTTATTACGTAGGATGTTAAAGGTTGTCAGCAGGGTAAGCAGTTTGCCACTTAGCCAGCTTGTTAATATTCTGGTGGACAGGCACATGGACTCATGTGAAAAATGGGCGAAATCCATTTTATCTGACTCACAACACCCTCTACATTCACAACTCTCCCCATGTATCTCTTCAGGGAAAACAGAAGCCTATATAGGAAACTATATGCCCGCACTAGTAAGTACAAAAACTCATCCATACCCTACCTAGCTCGTGTTCTGTGCGATAAAGAAAGCATTAGGCGTGAAACCTTTAACTTATTAAATAGTCAGTAGAACAATGGATCTCGTCTTTCCAACTCACATCATTTACAGGTACAACGTTTTCTCTCTACCTTTTTTCTCTTTCTGTATTTATTTTTGTTATGTGCTGTTTTGTTTCTCTCTTCCTTACAAACTCTACTTAAAACATTCTTGTTCGTTCTTTCACACTCTGTATATCTCGACCATTTTGCTATCGCTTACGCCAGTAAATATGCTAGTAGTATCTACTTTTCTAACACCTTCAAACACTGTTTAAATTTTGGCTTTGCTACCGACATGCTAATATGTTGTTGTCAAAACTGACTGAGATAACTTTAATCTATGTAGAACTTTATTTATTGTTAATGTACTAACTGGATGCAATATTGTAGTAAAATGCTGAGAATTCCATTCTGTATCACAAGTACTGATTTGGAATAAAGCTATTATCTTATCTTGAAACATCTTTCTTTTATTTTCACATCATAAGCACAAAAACCATTAGAGTCTGAAAAATAATCACGTCACAATAAAGCAGATTTTTAAACCATAGTGAGAATTTTGCAAGATTGCTTTCCCTAGGAAATAAATATATTCACTACATAAAAGATAATATTTTCGATTATAGTGAGTGTCGAGTATGAGTGACACACTACTATTCGATAAAATTCCCTCATACCGATCAGTGGCAGTCTGTAGGGAAATCAAAAATGACAGTTCAACTGTCGGCCCTGAATGAATCCGGTTATATTCTTATGAAAGCTCTTCTCAATACAGCACAATGTCGTCTGGGTAATTAGTTCCGACTCATGTTATCCACTTGACAGTTCGATTTCTCACTCACAAAATTAACAAAATTGGATCGGATCCAACCGGCTCAATGGTCTACGTGCTCGCCTTGTAACCAGAAGGTCTTGGGTTCTAATGCCAGTGAATGCGTACTGCTGTGGACTTCTAAACTGGAACGAAACCGTTGTCTAGTACTCCCAGGTTTTTCGATGCTTCTCCAACTGATGTCAGCTCAAGATGAAATCCTCCAACCAAAACAATTTAAGTTATTGATATTAGTGACAGCTTTTCTAATGATTGTGTATCATACGGAATCATTCTGACACAATTTTCTTGCTCGAATCAGTGAAGAATAGAAAAAGCCATTTCTCCTGACTCAAAAAGCAGTGTTAATAAGATTAATTTTATTCGGAAGAGAATAAAAACAAAATTCAAGGATTACAACCTTACCGTTCTAATTTTATCTTCATTTTGACGACGATTCTGTTCAATTTTTTGCAGTAGTTCATCTGCTCTTGAACGCTCCATATCCAACTGACTCATTAATCCTTGAATGTCTTCGTAGTAACGTTGTTTACTTTTTTCATAACTAAAATTATTAAGAAATGAGTAATTTCTAAGGTTTTTAATTAATGATGTAATTAAAAAACTTGAGAGTGTGATAAACAGCATGTATGCAAGAATAAACATGAGACGCATTCAACAGATAGTAGAGAATGTAGATGATAAACTTTAGGTATTTTAATCTAGCACTGGATCTGGAAGCCACCAGAAGCGGATGTGCTCGAAAAACTAGAAAGTTATACTCACTGCTGAATCTAATTTTTATTGATAAAATGTAACTGTGTAAACCGTCTTGTTATCATAATGTTATGAAACCTATTAATCAAAAATATTGGCTTGTAAGTTCGTGCATGTGAAATAGAAGATGTCAAAGATTGAATTATATCATTGGACGAAATTATTATTATTATTGTTCCCTTGGGCTCCTAGAGGAACATAGGGCTTCAACTGCACGCCTATACTTCCTTCTGTCTTCTGCTGTACTTTTCACTTGCATCCATGTTAGTCCATACTGTTTCAACTCTTCACACGATCTCCTCCATGTCACCCTTGCACTGATGTCCCACTAGCCTCTTCCCTTTAGGGTTCCACTGGAGAAATGACCTGACGCGCGTGCGATATCACCCAGTGGCCTCCTCAGCGAGCCAGTGTCCAATCCATCTCAATCCACTTTCTCCTGCATATTTGTTGGTTCTTGTTTTGTTTGTTCCCAGCCAGAGTTTCTTGTTGGTGATTCTTTCCGGCCCAGCCATTTGATCTTCGGTATAGAGCCTGTGAAGACAGTTGTTGATAAAGGTCTGCATGCAACAGGCTGTTGGAAATATTCTTTTGACCCACCCGCCAAGTTTCTGATCCGCATAGAAGAACTGACTGACTTGACGTTTGTATTGAAAATCCGACCGAATTTTGTTGTGTGATGCCGGCTAAGTGACGAAGATTTCCGGATTGGTTTCAGGTTAATGATCCATGTGTTTCTCGCCTTCCTGATTCTCGCTCGATTTGACATCCTCGTCCGTTCCGACTGTGTGTAGTTGAGACAATGCTCCCTAGATTAGTGAATAAAGTGACCTCTTTCAAATCCACCCCGTTGATAGTGATTGACGTTGGATATTGCTGTTGTTGTCGTTGGTTAGTTATTTTCATCACCTCCGTCTTGTCTGTGATCACCTGGAATCCTGTCTTCGCCGGCTGCTTCTCCGACCAATTTGTCGGTTTCCGCTTGTAAGTCTTCGATTGTGTGTGACATCAAACATAAGTCATCCACGCGCGAAATCCAGGTCTTCTAGGTTCTCCATGTCGGTCCAGGATATTCCTGTCTTCTCGTTTCCCTGTCACTGTCTGACGCATAATCCAGTCCACCACAATTAGGAATATCATTGGTGATAATAAGCCAGCACCCTTGTCTGACTCCTGTGTTTGCTCCAAACGCCTCGCTGAGTCTTCCGTTGTGGATCACTTGACATACGCCGTTGTAGTACAGCTGTTGAATAAGGTCGATGAATGTTTGGGGTACGACATAGTACTCGAGTAATTTCCAAATTACTTCACGATCAACGCTGTCGAAGGCCTTCTCAAAGTCTATAAAGTTGAGGTAGAGGTTTGATGGCCATTCCATGCTTTGTTCTGTGATGATGATGCGTAGAGTTGCAATTTGGTCAGTACATGATTTGCCTGACTTTCCTGAATCCAGCTTGTTCTGGTTGGCGTTCTGTCTCCAGTGCGTCCTTTAATCTCTCCAGGATGATGCGACTCAGGATTTTACTTGGCGTCTACAGGAGCATGATTCCTCGCCAGTTCTTGCAGAGTGAGGCCTGAGTCGCCCTTCTTTGGTAGTTTCACCAGGTAACCTTTCCTCCAGTCAGTAGGCACCTTTTCCTCCTTCCACACCTTTTGGAATAATGGAGTCAGCATACCTGCTGTCGTTTCTGGGTCCACTTTCAGTGCTTCAGGGGTATTCCATCTGGTCCGGCTGCTTTTCCAGCTTTCAGAAGCTTGATTGCGTTCAAAACTTCAGCTCTCGTTGGAGGATTGGTGTCAACTTGCAGTTGTGTACGTGCTGTTGTTGGTATTTCTGGACGGGTTTCAGGTGGTGGTCGGTTCAAGAGTCCTTTGAAGTGATCCGCCCATTGTTTAATCTGTCTTTCTTCCTTGGTGATTGGGTTCCCTTGGCTGTCTTCTATAGGTTTCGCTTGTGTTGGTCTCTTCCCGGGTAGAAACTTTGTTCTCTGATATAATGTCCTCAGGTCCATTTTGCCTGCTGCCTTCTCAGCTTTAGTGGCCAAAATGGACAAAATATTTATTACAAATTTTGATGCACTGTAAAAGTATGCCTGTTATTATGTGTTACTAAATTAGTAAGGAAAATTAGGGGATATAAACAAACTAATTGCCAATATATCCTTTAACCAACAAAATTGATGTAATTTTACGTGACACGCTAATCACAGTCTTATTCAAAATTATCATTTGGTTTAATAGCGGTTACCTATTTGTCTGACGAACGCCTTGATAAAGAACTGCAAAATGTTTGATTATTTAGCTTCTCGTTTATTTGCAGTCGTATTGCACATATACCATTGCAGAAACTGAATGTATTTTATAGAACATTAAAATCCTGAACAAGATATCAAAGGGGAATAGGATAAACAAACTAACTTTTCATCTAATTCTTTCATTTGTTTTTCACACAACAATCGATTATTTTCACAATTTTTAGCATTCACTTCTGCCTGTTCTTTAAATTGTTTCATTATAACAAATTCACGAGATAATTGTTCATAATTCTCTTCATTTTGACTTGTTTGTGCTTTGTAAGCTTTGAATTGTGTTTCAGATTCATTTAACCTTTGATTTGATTGTTCTAATTCAATAAGTAAACTACGTATTTGATCTTGTTTCGAATTCAGTTTATTCGTTAGTTCAGATATCTGGTATAGAAGATTTTTTTTAGAAAAAAAAGGAGAACAGTGATACCTTTCGACTAGACAAAATCTACCCGTATCAATGGTTTAATCGGTTTAAAATAGAAACAAAAGCCTATAACTATGGTGATTAGTATTTAAAATGATCGATATCTCCGTAGCCAACAAAAAGCAGTAATAAGAAACTGTCTCATTTCAGGGTGATATTCTGTTCAATAATTTTTTTTAAATTTGTATTTGTAATTAGTTGGTGAATAAATTCCTTTTGATTTATTGTTTATTGTGTCATATTTCATCTTTTGTCATTGACACGTTCGATTATTGTCATTTGATATTATTGAGATTAGCACTTTTATTTCCCTGTTACACTACGAATCTGCGTTTAATTAAATACTAGTACTTTCATGGATATGCACATGTATAAATCTTTGTTTCAAACAGATGAAGGCTAATCGGCAAGAATCTCTAGACCTAGGTTTCGTACTTACTGACAGTTGTCAACAGGGGATATCTGAAACATTTGACGAACTGATTCGAACCCACATCACTTTGTGGTACAGTTGGAGGGGTTACCACTGAGTTATCTTGACTTGTAAGTCGTCGCCCACTGCATAGCTAAGGCTTGGTTGGTTTCTAGGGTATAATAATAACAACTTTATCCTAGACAATATGTTAAAATATGGGATAGGGTTTTCAGAGTATTCAAATTTCAAAATATCTGCTCTTCATACATGATATTCACATAAAACAGCATTCGACAGCACACTGTGACACCATGTTGTTCCATCTGAAGCAATTTCAAATCCTTTCTGATGTATTTTTCTCATTTGCTGTGCAAAGTACTGTGGATAACAGTAGATTAAAAATGTGCACAAGTTCACGTAGCTATGCAAACCATAACTAGATGGTTAAAACGATAAGAAATGGAGAAGAGTTCATAGATTACACTGGTTAGAAGTCTAAGTAACCCAGTGATTTAAGCAGGTTGCTGCATAACTAGTGTCATATGCCTAGTCTGTAGTAATACTGACTAGGTTTTATAAATCAGTCTCACAATATGATCAGCAAACTAGAAGGTATCTCTTTGAGATTATAAGCAGCATTGGATGTGCAATGAAAAAAACGGGTCCCAGTGGCTTAATGGTATACGAGTTCGCCTTGTAACCGGAAGGTCGTGGGTTCGAATCCCGGTGGATGCGTACTGCTGAAGAGTCCCGAACTAGAACGAAACAGCTGTCCAGTACTCCCAGGTTTTCCAATGGTTCTCTAACTAATGTCAGCTCATGATGAAATCCTGAAACCAATCAAATCCCTACAAACCAACACATGAGAATGTTTATTAGTTTGCTAGGTGATCCAATCATTTAATAACAACTTATATCTACCGAACATTTGATAGCTATTATCAGTCAATACGTAGGTACGAAGTGACTTATTATTTGGAGTGATACATGCAGATACCTGCAGTGTCACAGAATGGAAGTTAGCGCTTATTATGAAGTGGGCAACTGAAACTGATACTTTCAGAATATGACAATAGATTAACAATACGGTAGTCTTTATTAATGGGCTAGCAATAACACGTATTAGTGATGCCCGAATAATATGAAAATACTAGCTGTTAAACATCTGAATACAAATGTAGGATATCCATTCAGGCGTAGAGAACAGACAAAAGCCAAAGAAAATAGGAATATTCGTCTTAATAATTTACAGTTTGATGATACAGACCACCGGTTTATTGATTTAGTTATAAACCATTCATATCAGACAACAGTGCTTGTTAGGCAGATTGAAATGATTTGAATTACAATTTCACTGAATATCTCAGAGGTTTACCAGGTCATTCTATATGTAAACTTATTCTGACTCAGATGGAAATGCACATGTGTCACATGATATTTTCATGATTTCAGGTTGTGAAACTTAAGTGAATTCCACTGAGTTAAAATTCCACACGGAGACTACAAATGATATTCATGATAAACTTCAGCAGCAACTGGTGTTAAGTACAGATTTCTATGAAGTAAGAAAGACTGAATTTGCAGTATAAAATGATATCATTCTATTTCACACGCTCTCATCAGCTGCAAACTACCTGAAATTGCAATGGTTATAAATAATGACATTTCATACTTAAAAGGTTGAAAGATAATAGAGAAAACATTATAAGATGAACGCATCCGGAAAATAAGTATTACAGTTTTTAGTCTAAGTAACCATCAGTTTTTATACTATCACACTGTGAAAAAATTCAGGGGGGGGGTGAGAGAAGACAGAAAAATCTAATAAGCAGTGTTAGACTGTAGGTTCATCAAATTTAAAACTTGCTTAGTGAGCTGAGCTACTAGTGTGTGTGACTAATAAGTGTAATGAAAGTAATACGGTTACCAAGGGAGTGAGAGATTGACTGCACTCTCTTTCTGTGTGCATAAGTTTGATCTGAAACGTTTGATTGCAGTTGCTTCAGCAAATTGTAATAGATTCACTTTCCTTTGTATGTTTAATATTTTGAAGGATTTGCAAATCTCGACAAAATGAACCGTATACACAACGTGTCAGGTAACTGCACTTTGTAAATATCTGATTCCTTTAAGCACAAGTTACTTGGAATATGCTCTGAGAACCAGATAGAAGCCCTCCTTTATTTCCTTCCAATGTACCTGCTGCCGCAGATGCACGTAAATTTCTAAATGCAGTTGGAGGTAACGTCAGCAGAGTACCTATCCAGGTTCGATTAGCTTATAGAGCATGTAGTGCTGCATAGTGTTACCGGCTAAGCTTCAGGGAAGCATCTCTTTATTGCTTCTATCATCCTCTTATCAATCTTTTGTGCTGCTGCTTTTCCTTTGAATGGGATGAAAATGAACACTTTCTTTTTTCCAACTGTTAGGTAATTCTGTTTCTCGTCTTTTTCTTTGTTGTACCTTAGGATGAATCCCTTCGGATACGCGTTTTCCCTAAAGCATTTTTCAACAAAGCTTAATTCTACTTCTACCTTGTTAGACGAACATAACTTACTGGCTCTGTCATACAATGTTCTTAGTAATGCCTGCTTATGGGACAAAGCTATTGTAGTGAAGAAACTGTCCAGTCCAGGTTTTTTTTTCCGTAGATGGACTTTTCAACTGTTCCATCGTTTCTTCTTTTTACATTTAGGTCCAGGAAATTAAACTCGTCGTTTTGTTTATATCCATGGTGAATTCAATGTTTGGGTATATTTCATTAAGGTGGTCAAATAATACGGATGCCTAACTCATTTCGTTACAATCAACAAACGTATCATCTACATATCGATGATAGTATGTTGTTTCACTGAGAGCATCACTCAGTCGTGTCTGTTCGAGATAATCCGTGAAGATATCGGGTAGAATAGGTCCTAGAGGTGAACCCGTGGCGACCCCATCAATTTTTCGGCAGAATTGGTTGTTGGATTTGAACTGGACATGCTTTGTGCAAAGAATTAGTAGTCGCCTCATCTCTATTTCTGGTAATAGTCATAGATCTGTTTGTTTACAAATGATGTCTATTGTTTCCATCACTGGTACATTTTTAAATAAGGCAGTCATGTCGTTTGACACCATTAGTTTATTCGATAGAGCAACATGGTCGACTTCTTTAGAAAACTGAAAGGTGTCATCTAAGCTATGATTTGCAAATTTTGTTGAATTAGCTTCAATGAATCAGCTAGCCATAGAGCTATTTTGTGGTATAGTGAGTTTATCTTTGATAATATGGGTCTTAAGGGCACATTGGCCTTATGGATTTTAGGTAGACCGTACATAAATGGGATTCGTCCACCCTTTGACTTGAGTTCGTTGTAAGTTTTACTGTCAATCAGTTTCTTGATGAGAAGTTCTTTGAGGCATTTATTTACTTTATTTTCGAGTGACGTTGTTGCATCCTTCTTAGTTTTGTTCACCTGAAATTTTTCGTGATCGTTAAGAATCGTCAGCATTTTATGTACATAATCAGTTTTAATCATTATAATAACTCGAGAGTCTTTATCGGGTTTAAACATAATGATGTTATCATTTTCACATAGTACAGATTTGGCTAAGCTACTCCCGAGAGAGAGTACTTGACTATAACGGCGACGTCTGTTAGATATGGCGAGAAGTTACATTGTTTGTAGTGCAAAATTAACACCAATTACATACTTCATAATTCCAGTTGCTAGAATGGTAACAAGTAGTTTTTCGAAACATTCTAATGTGTAGTAAAAATTTCTCACCGACCACTCTTTGTTTCATTTTAAACACGTGTACCTTTTACCTACTGTGTGTGAAACAATAACGTTATTTGGGCTGCTACAACCATTCAGAAGCAAGGATATATTTTTAGTGAATATGTTGATTGTTTCTATTCCCCAAACTACTAATTAAAAAATTAGCACCTGACGAGTGGAATAACTAGTAAGAAAACCAGGTGCTGGTTAAATTTAGGAAATTCTCTAAGAGTAACCACTATCCATATGTATGGATGCAAATTATGAAAAACGAAATGGATTGATAGAATTTACAATGCGATCGAACGTCCAATAAATACATTGCCCTGTGTAAAGAATTCTGTACAAATTAAAGGTCTCTTACATTATTATTTAATCTTTCATTAATTAGTTTCCTAACAGTAAAATGAAGAGCTAATAAGCTTAGTAACTTCAATGACCTCCTAACTGAAATTTTGAGATAAGAATATGTTCACAATTCTAACTGATGACTAGGAATTTTCCCTCTTTAAAAAGAAATATTTCGCTATGCGTTATCACCGTTCAAACAGCACAGACTGAGAAGACTAATTCTATTTTTCTATATTTTTTATTATAGCTTGATTCCATAACTTATTTTTGGTACAAGTGTGGAATTTTCAGCATGGATATCGGTAGCCAAAATTTCGCAGGCTGACCATAGATATCAGGTGTGTGTCGGCAGGGGATCGAACCTCGGACCATTTGCATGGTCGACGAGAGTCCCTCCCGCTGCGCCACCGACCCACACAAAATCTGGGTGTACTGGACAGCTGCTTTGTCCTAGTTTCGGACTTTTCAGCGACACACACACCCACCGGGGTTCGAACACAGGACCTTCTGGTTACAAGACGATCTCGTATACCATTGAGCTACTGGGGAATATAGATAAAAACAGATACAAACTGAAAATACATGCAAAATTTTAGTATAATTCTAACATTTTAATTATTTGTTCATCACAACTGGAGTATTATTAGACGCTAAGGGGGAATCATTAGTACTGAAAAATGAAAGATGAAAAGTTTTTAAGCCTACCTTCTCTTCATATTTGATGTTTTGACGAAATACTTTATCTTTGGCTCTCTTCAAATCTTTTATTTCGTTTTCAAACTCTTTACATTTTTCAATCCACTTCATTTTATTAATTTCTTGGTTCGGAAATCCGTTGACTTGTTTGTTTACCAAACCATTTTTATTCACTTTACCATTCTGATGACAGTGAGGATCTTGTAAATTGTGATATAAAGTTTTCAATTCATCATTTTCTTCATTAATTTGATCCCAAGCTTTTTCTGATCCACATAAATGACATTCCAGTATGCATATTCTCTTCTTCGAGTGTATGTGAATATCGAGTAGATTATTTTGAGGATGTTTAAGAGAAATTTACATGCAAAATAAAATTAATATGACTCACTCAGCTGCTACTGTGGTGATATGGTGGTCGGGCTATGCATATCTCAACGACCGAACAAGCTACACAGGCTGGAACGCGAATATCGCTCGGACCGCGGTTAGACTAAGAGCAGTTACTATAATAGTGTAAGTCATTTTTCACTAAGTTACGGGTCTGAGGATAAAATCGTACTGTTGATGAATTGGAGTGTAATAGCAGTGCTGTGTTTCCGTCGAATGATTAACCATACAGCTATACGGTATCCTAACTCTGGGGCAGGAGATTCAAAATGATGGGCGCCAAAATTGGTAGATTCTGATTCACTCCACGGTGATTTGTGACTGGCGGTAATGTTATGGTACAGAAAAAAACTCGGAAAACCACCCTCAACACGTCGTTCGTAACCGTCCTAAGACAGTTCAACCCTCGGTTGTGCGATCATGCAAAACTGATCCTCTTGCTGCTATTAAAATAAGAAATTACTTTGACAGTGTTCGCAGACGGGGAGTGATGACAACCCGCAAACTTCAATAAATACACATAGCTATTCTATTCATGAACCACCTTCAACTTCTCGCTTTTATCTCATTGTTAATCCTATTCCTTAGATAAGCTTTTCATCGCTTTACTCGGTCGCCATTAGTAGAGAAATGAACCGAAAAACATTTCTTCTATCCTCTTAATACCACGCAGTCGACTTTATGTTAAAGTTAGCAACGCAAAAATCATGTGTCTCAAACTATTCAGAACTCTTTTACCTTGAAGTTTAAATGTACATAGTGTCTATTTATTTTATTTTTTTAATTTTTGATTACAGCTTGATTCCACACCGTATTTTTGGTAAAAGTATGGAATTTTCAGCGTGGATATCGGTAGCCCAAAATTTGCAGGCCGACCATAGATATCAGGTGTGCGTCGCAGAGGGCTCGAACCCCGGACCATGTGCATGGTCGGCGAGAATCCTAACCACTGTGCCACCGACGCACTATGGGGTACATATTAAAGAGCCCATAGTTTTTGTCCAATTAGTCTTACCTGACTTACATAAGGAATCAACATAGTTGACCTTACAACTTTCAGAATATTTTCCGGCTCCTATGCTTCAATTCGCCTATGTAAAAGTAACGTTGAGCAGATAAATCACTACTGCATCTCATCTCAGTGGATAGTTGTATATGTGTTGTCTGTAAGCAGAAGGATTTTGATACCCGTCGATGTAATTTCATCATCTCACCTTACGTACCAGTGAAATCATTACAAGTTCCAGTTTTTGACGGGAACTCAACTTTTACTTTAGGAGAAAAATACCTAAACACAATTCTGAGAATGACAGCAATGGTCATCTATGTAATTTTTGGTTCAGTGAAGAAATATTTCTTTTCAACAACTTCATTTTCAGGCTGTACAGTTGTATTTATATTACGGAAAAAAAGTCATTACGTGGCACTAGGCATTGCTCAGTCAATATGGCACATATGATAAGAATAAAGATAATGAAAATGGTGTTTTAACGGCTTAGAGTTGAAGTGGATGAATTACAAAACTTTTAAGGATTACTAAATAAGTGAACTGGTATAAAGATTCTAAATTTGTAGATCAAGTGTTGTCCAAAAAAATTAATGGTACGGCGATAATAACAGTAAGGACGGCGGAAGTGAAGTGAAGTGGAACGAATTCAAGTGGTAAAATAAAATAAAAGAACATAACTATGACTAAGGTAAAGAAATGGGTTTAACAAAAGTTTTTTGAACACATAATTTTGGTTTCCGGCCATGTAAAGCTAGAGCTTCGGCAATGTATAAGTGGAGAAAACGTAGTCTTTTGGATTGATTGGACAAAAACTGTGTTTTTCCTTATGAATTTATGGGTATATTTCACGATCTATTTAATTACTGCTTCTTTTCAACATTTCAGTCTTAACATATAGTTTCTCTGTATTTCTTTTTCTACAGTTTTGTGTGCTTTCACGAAGTGTGACTAAATGAACTGCTGCAATTCGTGCAAAGCTCTAAGTTCAGATTTCGGTCAGCTAGTAAACAACTTTTACTAATTTTACCAGTGTTAGGATATGAGGGAAAATATTTTAGAAAATGCGTATCCTGTCGATGATCATTTCACTACACCTTTTATCGGTTTCTAACTAGTAAAACAACCAATGAATCCCAGGCTAAATGTTATAGTTAGTTTTTATTCTTGTCTGTAATAGATAGCACCCTACTGAGTGGTTACTATTCACTAAGAATTATCTCTTACTTACCTGCTTAACCTTTAGCAATGCCTAAATCTGCACTGTAGTCGCCAAGCCTGTAGACTTATCATGACTAAATTAATAGTAAATCTAGAAACGCTGATGGGAGTGAATTAAGTTAGGATCTTTTAAGGGAAATAAATGCATTGGTCTATTTGTCTGTCTGTTTTCGACATAGAACTTTGCACCGATGCGCGGCAGTTCAAGTCACCACACTCCCTCCTTGTAGCACACAAAGCAAGAGAAGAAAGTAGAAGAAATGCATAATAGAGAAAGCAAACAGAGGATTGAGACAAAAGAATAGTGATAACGAAGAACAAAACGGTTTCATCGGAAACAAAACACGTAGATCAGCGAAGAGTCTCTTTTCGGCGAATTCATTTTCTTAGCTGTACAATCTCAAATATATGTGTTGTTTTGTATGTATGTGTACATTAAGTTTGTCAAACAAAATTACAATTGATTAAGGCTATCTTAACTAAAGAGGTGCAGGGTTGGTAATACAAGTCAAGAAAATTAAGTGTTTATGAAACTAGGGTAGTAACAAAAGTGATGAGTTGTCACAAACAGTTGTTAAAAGAAGTTATGTAATAATAATATGAATAGTGTGGTGAGTGAAGTTTACTCAGGATGCACATTTTTTATTTTTATTTTTGATTACAGCTTGATTCCACACCGTATTTTTGGTACAAGTATGGAATTTTCAGCGTGGATATCGGTAGCCCAAATTTTGCAGGCCAACCATAGATATCAGGTGTGCGTCGGCGTGGGCTCGAACCCCGGACCATGTGCATGGTCGGCGAGAGTCCTAACCACTGTGCCACCGACGCACATAGAAACAAAGTAGATAATACGAAACTATGTAAGAGATCTAAGTGAATACAAGAATTATAAGCAATTAAAGAACAGGCGAAGAAACGAAATTAAGTCATCAAAATAAAAATAAAAACTGAAAACAAATCAAAACATTGTTACCATGAGAGTAGAAGTGGTTGAGTAATCTTCTTTTGTATGCACAGCTCCGGTTTTTCTATGTGAATGGCCAGAGCTTTAGCGATACAAAGGAGACGAAACCGTATTGTCTTTGATAGGTTACTCTTGACTCTGTAGATTACTTCGAAGGAGGCGTTTGTTGAAATGCAGTGATCAGTGTTAACCAAGTGTTCAATTATCGCACTCCTTATTGCACCCGTATTGCCTTTTCGCAACCATGCTGGATAGTGTTTTTGAATCTTCTTGAACAGGATGCGCGTCGAACGACCGATGTACGTGGCTTCACAGCAGCAGGTGAACTGATATATGCACATAGAATTGGCCAGATCCGAGATCATGTCCTTGAAGCTTCTGCAGATCAGTGGGCGACTGGAGAACACTATTCCTAGCTCTGCTGCAAAGAATGTTCTTCTCAGAGATGATGTGATCCTTCTCTTGAGAATATCGCTTGTTAAATCTCCCTTGAAATCCAAGTTCATGTAGAGTTTCTTTTTGTGCGCAGTTAAAGTTTCGTTTCTCCGAATTATTGGTTTCATATTTTTGTCGATGAATCTTATTGGGTGTCCATTATGGATGAAGATTTCTCTTAGAATATCTAATTCTGTTTCCAGAACGTCGGGGCTACAGATGTGTCGGATGCGAATGGCAAGTGATTTAATTAAATCTCGCTTTTGTTGAATGGGTACCAAGCTATAAAAGCTTGTTAGTTGACCATTCCACGTAGGTTTTCTATGGATTGATCTTCTTAGGCTCCCATCAGCTCTTTTTGTTAGTTCCACACCAAGAAACGGAATTTTCATTGGAAATTATAAGTCACAAGGAGTGGATGCATCTGCGCCATTGAGAACGATTTTGAACCATATCACTAATTGTTTCCAACCATTGGTTTTTACCTTCCCGAGGACCCAACCAGGAAGTTTACACCTTCCTACGTGGCTTAGACTAACTGTTGTAGATTTCATTGACTGGTGCCATGTTTTGGTTTGACCGCCATCCGCTAGCTCTTTTCCAGCCTGACTCTATATCAGCTAAGAAATCACCGTCGACGAAGGCGATGATTTGGCATACGTAACACATGTCCTGACCATCTCAGTCGATGCAATGGTGGTTGTAAATAGACCATTTTGGTGAGGAAAACATGGTGTAAGGACTTTTGAGCGATTAATTGTCGCAAATTCACATATTTTTAAATGTTAAACTGTTACAGTTTATATTCGATTTACCTCGATATATTTAATTTCAGCTTTGTAACAAGATGCTATAGGTCTTGTTATTGAACACGCTTGTTATGAATATCTTTAAATCGAAACATCTGTTGATATGATCCCTCTATCATCAGTGGAAGCTGCCTCCTAATTTACTGTTTCCTATCAAAAGATAATTTATTCGTTTCTGAGATATTATGAAGCGTGATTGAATGAATAAATAGGTGTGAAACAAGCTTTTACCATGGTAGCCTCACAATTTTAATGGAACTGGACAACCAACCTTCAAGAACAACCTTTTGGATGTCATCATGCTTCAATTAGTGGCTTACGGAATCATTCTGCAAAACATTAAGAGGTTCATCTACTAATACACAGTATTGCTTATGGATTGAGATACTATCAAGTTTATAGTTTCTGCATCTGTAAGTATGCTATAGATAAAAAGCACCAGTGTATGATAACTAAAGTCTTCCAACAACCTAAGTATGAATCATTTTAAAACGTTGTGATTGCAATTACTTATTTAGTTGATTGTCACTGTTAGTTTACAATGTCATTTCAAAGAATTCCTTAAATGACTGTCTTACCCGAAATCCTTCCTTAAATAAATAAGACCTTTATATGCAAGAATGTAAGAACTACCAAAGACCAGTTAGGTATTTCGAGTATTTTGTTTTTAACATTGGCCCCGGGGTTTGAACCTATAGACATTTGAAAGACGAGTCGGTTGGGGTAAAAGAGTTCAAAAACTTACGGAAATTAGCACAGATGTTTATACATGCTCCTTCTGAATAAAGTCTCTGGTTTTTACTAAGGTAACCGGGAAAAAGTCCTCATACGTAACTTTATGTTTTGACTGTCAGAAAATCTTCAAATGAATATTCAACATTTGATAAAAAAAATTAACTTCATGTTTATTTGACACACAATTCATGAGTTAATTTTCGCTTTATCTTACCAATTTACTTCAGTAATGTTTGTGGAAAAGGTTACGCACCTGGTTATTCCATTCTTCTGATTCATCATTAATATACGGGAGAGATGGTTTGACACTTTTTGTCCATTTTTCTGGTAAAAGAATCTGGGTATCTGCAGTCCAATTTGTGTTCATTTGTGTCTCATTGTCAACTCTCGGATTATTGTTGTTCACATGACATCCGATACATACTTCATCCTTAAGTTCGTCTTGATTTAAATAAGGCGTATTATTGTTGATAGATAAATAATGATTTGATTGGTTCGAATTAACAGCCCCCTTGTTCTCTTCAGGGGCTTTTAAATTTTCAGCTAATGAGGGCATTTCCAGTGAAAAATTGTGTGCAATTTGGATTTACGGTATTTATCACTACTTCGTAGGAAGGAGCAAATCCGGTCTAAATAATCAGTATATATTAGTTCAATATTATATCATGAAATCCATACCTGTCAAGAGATAAAAATGATCTGAAAGTGTCACGAAAAAGTGTTGAACGATACTGTGAAATTAACTTAATTGTCCGGATATTGTTCATAGGTCAAAAAATTAAGATTGGCGGTCACAAACACAAAATAACTCTTACCGAAAGTCATCACTCGCAGTTTTACGGTAAACTTAATTGTTGTTGTCTAGAATGTTTTTTTTATTTTTGATTACAGCTTGATTCCACACTGTATTTTTGGTACAAGTGTGGAATTTTCAGCATGGATATCGGTAGCCCAAATTTTGCAGGCCGACCATAGATATCAGGTGTGCGTCGGCAGGAAATCGAACCTCGGACCATGTGCATGGTCGACGAGAGTTCTAACCACTGTGCCACCGACGCACAGGAAATCCTGAGTGCTAATAGCTGTGAGCTTTTGGTGTTGAATAAGTGCCATGAATAATTCAACTGTCTTCAAAAGAAGACCAGTCCCTCAACACTAGAAGTAACCCTTAAAATGCGGACTAAACTGAGTCAAAAAAATAAACTTAAATGCATTTATTGTGCCACTTGGACAAAAGTTTGTTCATGATATGGTTTTCCCCCTTCTACAAACTAAAATACTTTTTATTTAATGGTATTTTTAGGTCTGCGAATCCAAAGCAGATATATGTTTTATTTCCAAAAGGTTCAGATGAAGGCTAAATATGCTGTAGGTGTTCATCGCACGACCAAGTGTTTTGTGCTCTGCCAATCTAAAGGCTAATAGTAGTCGATCAAAAGCGATGTTATAACAGTATCAATATAGAAATGCGGCATGGTGGCTAGAGTACTTACCTCTAAAACAGAGGGTTCTGCTATAAAGTTTTAGCTTATTATTTTATTCTGAATTATGTGGTAGTAATGCATGCTCTCATAAAATAAGTGTAATTCACGACAAAGTAAATGAGAAATTCAATCGCCTCAAGTGAGTTTTTCCTGCTGCAGTCCTTAAGGAGGAGGGTAAAAATACTTTTTAACTGTCAGAGACACGAAGCTCAGATCCAACCATCAATTTTTGTTTCTTAAAACTCAAAATAAAGACAGGACAAAGCATTCCATTTAGAAGTCCAACTATGTTGAAATTCTCCTCTCTTCAGAAAAAATGGTATAGGCAACTAAAATTTACAGGTTTCTTGGTCAACGTTGCTGGTAAACAGATTGCGTTTAGAAGGGTCCTTTATTTCCTTCCATAATCATTTATAGGAATATCAGAATATAAGATCACTTAACAGATACTTCCACATGACTGATATCCTAATAAAACTGCTTATTGGCAATTCTATCTGATTAAAGACCATTAAGTTCTGCTTTAACCACCATCAAATCTAGTGTTGATCATCCAATTAATGATGAAAACAATATACCGTAACAGTCTACTTTCCTTAATTTATCTGTTTTGGATCTTTCAATACAGGTCCTCCAACAGAAGGTACCTGACTGAATCAAACTCAATTTCTAAGAAATTATATCCCGTGAGGAAATTGAAACTTAGGTGTGAATACATAAAATAATTATTGTATGAAATGCAATCAAAGCGTTTGTGAATATAATCATAGTCACATTGCAAGACAAACAGTGTCATGAAAGAATAGTTCTTAGGATGTATAGATGTTGGAAGTGGTGTGGAATTACAGGACTAGTGGGCAAGTAAAAATCTTACATAACATGACGTGAAGTTTGAGAACACAGAATTTAACCTTGCAAAAAGAAAAAGATTTGGAATGATAAGTGAAACAAGTCAAATAATACTAAGGACAATTAAAAGTAAGAATAATAATAGTAAAAATCGACACAGAGAAGTATATACAAAATGAAAATAAAAACAAAGTGAAAAATAAATAAAGCCCAAGTATGAATGGGGATTATCATACTTTAGCATAGATGACTTAAGACTGTGAGAGTTGAAAAAACTTCTATTTACAGAAATCAGGTTTTTCTATCTCGATAGTCAAAGTCTCAACTATCAAAATGAGTTGGATACGTAATGATTTGGGCAATTTATATTCCACCTTGTAGACGACCTCGAAGGAAGAGGCCGTAGAGGTAGAGTGATCAGTATCTACCAGATGTTTAGTGATCGCGTCTCTTACATCCTTACTTCCACCTCTTCGTTGTCACACAGTATGGTGTTCTTGTACTCTTTTAGACAAAACTTGAGTTGAACTACCGATATACCTAGCTCCAAACGTGCAGGTGAATTAATAAAAGCACATAGAGTCGGTTAGCTACGGTATCCTGTCCTTCACGTTATTAAACAGTAATGGTTAACTAGAAAAAGATAATCTCAACGATTCTGCAAGGAGTCTCCTTTCCAAAGGCTTCTGGAACTTTCTTTCAATGGTGTTGTCAATTAAATAATCTTTGGATTCTAAGTTTATGTACAGCGTTTTTTCGTTAGAGAAGTTAAGTCACATTTCATACGTTTCGGCCGCATGTTCTTGTCCTTAAGAAATAACGGAATTCCATTTTCGATTAGGGTTCTTTTAAGAAGATTAAACTCTTCTTCTACAGTATCTATGCATCCTATGTACCATTACACACAAGATATTATCTATTTTGTTACTTGACATTTAACTATGATTCCAATCTAAAACATTTCAACTTCATTTCATAATATTATTATTTATGTATCCACTTCTTTCTTTCAATTTTGAGTTTAGCTTGTAATAAAACTTTGAGAACTTAGACTGTTTAAAACCTTATGTATATTACTATGAGCGGACCGATGGATTGTTTCCCGCTAGCTAAATGCTAACACACAGGCGTCCCTAACTCAATGTCTTCAAATTTTAAGTTTTCATCATAATTAAGTATCCAACTAGAACATAATAGGTATCCAAGAGGCTTTGATTTTTAACACTTTTACAGCCGATGTAGACTAGTGATGGAGGGCATTTGGAAATTAAGTGAATCCTTCATTGACGCAACTTGTGAATGCATAATGGTGTCTTTCTTCTTCTCCATTTTTTTAATGTATAATTTTCATTTCATATTTCCCATATCCACATACTGATCACCAAAAAACTATGCTTGATATATTAGTCTATTAAATTACAAGCTAGTGCTAAAACAGGAGAAAGAGGGATAGTTGAGTTTAGGGTTAGCTGTACTACCTCGTAAAAACAACTGACTCGCTAAAGTAGCTTCAGAGCACGGAAAAATATAATAAGTAAACATATTTCTTTGGAATCGCAGAAGACGAAATGACACTGGCTGGTAAAACCCCATAGGAGGACATCCAGTTGATGTATCTCATCTTGATGAAAGTAAAATGAGCGCAGGGGCATGGTTTGTCTGTGCAATATTCGACACTGGCAAATATACTCGGATTGTTAGACCAATAAGATGTTGTGGTTTAGAAAGCTCAATGAAGTACATAAAGTGAAGATAGAAGTAAGGAAAGGTTGCCTGTCATTTTCAGTGATCTTCTTGACTGCCGTGTACTGTATCTTGCATGAGACGGCAGGGAGCAAAAAAATAGGTATACACTGGACTGACTAAAATACCTGGACGATTTGGATTTCGCGAATAATTTGCATCACGTGTCGAATATTTACTACCTAAAACTAACAAGCTGACGGAGGATGCAATGAAGACAGGACTCTGAGTGAACACAAAGAAAACAAATTTGATGAAAATACCCAAGGAACAAAGGTTAACATCAACTATCATCAACAAGAATTAAGAGGAAGTCATCCTCTTCACTTTAGTGGGTATTATCCTTTTAGTTACCCTATGCAAATAGTGCTAAAGCCAAAGCTATGTAGGAAAGATATATATTCATTACTCTGAGGTCAATGTATGGGTCTACAAAACTCAGTACAACGAAAAATATTTGAGTTTTAAACATTAATTTCAAGTTAGCACTACTATATTGTGTGTACTTGGAAAGATTTATAACAGAATGCAGACTCACGTCAACAGCTGTTTTCACGCATTAGTGAGGATGGTGTGGATGACTAGAAAAAAAGTGAGAAAGGACAGCAATTAACTTGTATGAGTCGGTGTCACGGTGGATGAAACACTCCTTGGTCATGCACATGGTCCGAGGTTCGATTCCCTGCCGACGCACACCTGATATCTATTGTCGACCTGCAAAATTTGGGCTACCGATATCCATGCTGAAAATTCCACACTTGTACCAAAAATACAATGTGGAATCAAGCTGTAATGATTCGATAAAGAAAACTTTCTTAGGCAACCATCCACGAACATTCTGCCAAATAAATAGTAAAAGAAAATGGAGGAGAACTTGATGCTCAATGAGGAGAACACGCCGTAGAGTGGCACGGCATGTTGTCGAATGGGACCTAAATGTGAAAAAACAGTAGTATTGATTGTTGTTGCCATAACTAGACTAACAAGAGGAGAAGTTTGGAGTTCTTCTTTAATTCAAAGTGCTTAATCCGTCTGTATGTATACATGAAAAGCTTATGAAGCGCTTCATAATTCTTTTTACAATGCTATTGTTATAACAAGCAATATCATTTCGAAAAAAACGTCTAAATACTGATACTGACAAGTGGTTTTTGATGAAATGTGAGGAGCAGAATATTATTTGGCCGGATAGAGAACGTTAAATTTGCAAATGAATATTAAGATATTCATTGTCATCGTTGGAATTCTCGTGATGGAAATCTGAATTGAGAAGCAGAGATAAGATGGCGCAAAATGGAAGTATATAAATAGGCTCATGTAAAGAACATTGTGTCTAAAGATTCAAACTCAGGCTCACTGGTCAATATTTCCGTTCAAATATCGACAAATAAGGGTATTTTGTGTCAGATAATTTATACAGAGCAAAATTGTTGTTTTGTGAAATAAAATGACCTAAATAATGATAACTTACAAATACTGTTCCAATTTCAAATGAAAAAATTTCCCATCTAAATATTTTAAAAAAGATCAAATTATCATCCGATTTTGATCAGTGAGTACCCCTGAATCTCAAACACCTAACGCGTGAACACGTTAACGAAAGTTAAATTACCGCTTTTATCAGGTTCTCAAATTCTTCTAGATTTAGGAAAGTTAAACAAACTTAATGCTCAATATGGTTTTTTACTAGCCGGTGTAAACGAATTCGATTTGTTTGCACTTGCTTCTTGATCCTGATGTTAAGATTCCTGGTATTCGGTAAACGTCTGCTTAGTTCGTCCCACTACTCAACTGGCGCAGCTTTGGTTAACTCAAAAGGGAGTGGTGGTGGGTTTACTTATATGAAGTTACTGGTATGTAGTGTGTCAAAGAAGTCTTGCTACTGCGAATGGAAATGAATCCTTTCACAGTTTAGTTGTCCAGTGCCGTCGACAAAAAAGAGATAATTATAACAAATATAATTATTGTAGGTTAGGGACGCTAAACTCGAAGTGAATCGATATGAGAGCGCACTCGAGTCTTTGTCCTCAGGTGAGCTATCCAACATGAATTCCTACTAGGAGGCCCAAAGGTACATAGTGACAGAATATCTTTGTCCTGATGATTCTGGTCATTTATTAATTTATTAAATTCATCCTAAGCCAAATATAGTTATTTGTGAAAGGACCTAATTCCCTTACGCTTTCATTATATGTTTTTTTCGGAAACTCAATACCCTATCTCAGGACTCTTTCCTTTATTTTTTCTCCCTTTAATATCCGTGTCATAAGTGTTCAATCTAAAATTGTATTTGTCATTTATGGTCATGCCTGTACAAACAGTATAATAATCATGTAAATGCCTAATTTATATGAGTAAAATATTATTACTACGAAGGGGTTCGCGTCTCTTCTGCGCAGTGGGGGAGCAGTGACATTGTGCGGTTCAGGGTGTGGTCTGACGTATGTTTTTACAACCTTATAAAGAGTTCAGGAGTGAGAGTACGTAACTGTTTATGTGTCAATCGTATGACCACACATGCTTTAGCTACGTCCTCTGCTTAACTTTCTCTTGTGTCCATTTTTCCTTTAGAACTAAACCTAAGTCACACTCCGACGTTATGCAAGACAATCTTTCTTTGCACATGGTGTAACCTGCATTCTGCAGCCTACAGGTGCGTGAATGCACTGAATACTTTGCACTATTTCAAGTCCTAAGTCACACCACTGGCCACCGCCAAGTCTTCCAGAAGCTTCAGGTTTGTCTGCAGCCTTTTGTGTCTGCCGAACACTTTGTTGTACTCTAAGTCCTTACGTCGTTAGAGTAAAGACAACATGGTAGGTCATCGATAAAAATCAAAAACATTAGTGACCCTACGATTGAGCCCTGAGACACACCTGGTGATAAATTAACTCCCAATATCTTCGGAGATACATCTGTTGGCATCAAATCTAATTATTTGTAGATATTTTCCAGTTTGTTCCTAACTAATGATACAAAATTTCAAGTAATGGGCTCAGTAAATGATCAACACTATATCGCCACGTTCGTGACGCTGGTCAACAGGTCAGATATGTTGAGTGTGCATTGTCTTATTTTTCATAGATAGACCAACCTCTGTAGTTAACTTTCAAAGATTTCGTAATCTTGTTTTTATATGCTTTATCATCACCGATGACCTCATCATTTCAAAACGTCTCTACATTTGATAATGTTTCACAAGCCAGATTCACTTAGTGAGAATAAAGTATGCTTCGGATGCCATGAACGTCTTTGAAGCGCCTTAACCTTACTATCACAATCCAGAGAAAAGATGAGTTGCTGACTGCAATATGTGTATCTCATCTCCAATGCTTACTGTTTTCTGAGGTGAAGAGATGATTACATCCACGAAAAGTGAACTGTGAACAGAAGAAACATATTATCCTTCAAGTCTTGTATCAATATAGCTGAAGATTGAACGATCAATTCATGGCTGCTTGCTCAAACACAACTCCTCCATATTTTTTCGCGGGAGTCATCTATCCAACAGTCATCGTCTCATCATTCGCTGTTCGGTTTAAGACAGAAAACTATCAGAAGTATCATCGTGATTTATTGTTACAACATTTATTCTTAGATCTCTTGTACAATAACCTTATTGTTGGTTACATATTGGTGTAAGAATAAAGGATTCTCGAGTCGCCAATCTGTGTTCTGGATTTTCGCATTGGTTGTTACACACTGTCTCTGAGAGTCTTCTAGTGACAGCGTGAAATTCAGCTGAGTGAGATCTGAACATTGACATCCTATAAATCTTGTTCTGCTAAGACTTAAGAAGATTATAATCCATCAGTCAGCCTTCCGATATACGAATATATTTCGGTGCTACAAGACTTATTTAATGATTCCTCGCTGGCTGGCTAGTGATCGCGCAATAGCAACCAATTGTAGCACTATGGCATGCCACCATTGGGGATCAAGGAAGCTGATTTAAACAACCTGATCTTCAACGATCATTTTGTGTATCTGTGCAGACTGATTCAAGGGCTGCATTATTGGATTATCAACGGACAAGAGGATGGCAGATTTTTGGGTTTGACTGCGTATTTCTGCATTGTCTTCAAATCATTTTCAATCTTTACACCTATATGCAGCCATGAGAGTTATATTCTTCCCCTAGATGTTTAATAGCCTGACCACCAGGTTAGGTCGGTACAGACCACAGAGTCAATAACTAGTGTGACCAGAGCTCAGGTCTATCAACGTAGATGACCGCACATCAATCGTGAGCGTCATTTCTATTCGAAACCAAATGGGAGCTGGAGTTAGTTCAAGCAGCATAACTAACAAGATCACATAGCGTGGATGCTTCACCATGAACCTTCAGCTTAACGAGTCAATTTAAACAGTGGTGTCCGCCATTAAATACTGAGTAAAGAATGCTGCATACTATTAATTTTCAGGAATCATTTACTGCTCCATTGTATGTATTCAAAACATATCAAAGTGAATATCAGCACATGAAGCTGAATGTTTCATTTAGTCATGCTGATTAACTTAAATGACCTCTTAAAACAGCTTCTGTAAGATTTAACTAATTCATCTTATTTCACTAAATATTCCCGAGCTACAAACTGGATAATAAAGTACACCAGTAACGAGTATGAAATTATTTAAAATCCCTTTAATTGAATAAGCAATTCATTTTTTAAGAGCAGAATCAAATGTTGAAAATGAAGATGCTGTGCAAATTTAACACGATAGAAAAGAAAGACAAAGAAGAAAGAAGCATTTGCCGTAGAACTGTTTGGGAAGAAAGATACTTAAAATTTCATTTTGTCCTCTGAGATAGGAGGAGTTTCTAGCGAAAACTAACAGAAAAGCACCGAAAACTTTTAAAGAGAAAAGCAGAGTGCATTTATGTGCAAAAAAACCACTGTTCTATGAACTGGAATTTAAGTGTTATGAGATTTAAGAAGCAATTGCTTGACGAATCTAGTGTGAAATTAAGAAGACATATTCAGTCGTTCATCTGAACCTGCTGTACAAAATTGAGTTATATTACATAATCTAAGGGAAACTAATTTCCAGTTTCCAGTAACTGGAGACGCTTCTACAAATTCACAATGATATGCAGTGGGAAGTGTTTAGGAGGAACGGAGGGACTGTGGTTTACTAAGATTGTTGGACATATTTCAAGGGGTCCGTAGTGTGCCATAAACGCCACTTAAATACACCTAGGGTAAAATTTACCACACTAGCCAGATACGTTCCTTAAATCTTTTCCACAAATATCTTATTTAAATCTATTGCTTTGAGGTCATATTCTGTATTTTCTTATCACTGGATGTGTATTAGGATACTGATTAGACGGTCACTTAAGCATACTTCGTTTAATGAAACTGGTTAAATGTAAAACATCGACAGCACAACCAGTCTCTTGCAAATCTAGTTCTTAGCGGTTTGGTATAATTCCGAATCTATAAACTACAAGACACCAGGTCAATACATAATTATCTTTCAACGTAGTGGACTATTAAAACAATTCACAGCTACTGCTAATCGCTGGAGCTGCTATTATTTCAAAGAGAGAAGTCCAAATTGTGTTCAGAAAGACACCAATGCAAACTGGCCACTATCTGGGCGAAAATAGAAGTGAAAAGAATTTTAGTCCACTTCAATGACACAACCTGATAGTTATGTAAGAGTTCTACTACAGCTTAGAGTGGACCTATACTCTAAACACCCTTGCAAACTTCTTCACCGTTTTGCGACCTTAGCAGTACACTACTCGACGCGAAAATACTGACGAACTGTATCGCAGTAAAAAGACTTGATGTGACAAGAGTACCTGGGAGAATTATATTTTATTCAACGAAATATGAAATTCAATACATAAAGAAGTCGTACAACTTATCTGTAGATGTTGCTGGAGGTAGGCTCGGAGAGTGTGCAGAAAGAGGGCCACAACAAGAGAGCGAACCAATGAACGTACAGAAGAGTCACAACTCAAAAGATAAAAGTGTATCAAACTAAGTGAGTGAGCTTAAACAAAAGTTCAAAGGGTACAATGTGCACTACAGGCAAACCCCCCCTAGAAGGTTGGTGGGAAACCAGCAAGCTTCGATAGACAAAAGTAGGACGGCTTGGTGCAATAGCAATGAGGGAATGCGAAGGTTTGAAGATAAGAATAGTAAAAGAAAAGAAATTTTTCCGAAAGGAAAGAAAGCAAAAGAAAAGAAAAAATTAAGGTAAGTTGAAAGTGGTATGTACATGATTAGTGAAGTAAGATGGAATATAAGAAGAAATGACGCTGGTGCCTTGCGTGGTTGTAAGCTTCTGCTGTTTGATGTTGTTTTTTATCTTTAATTTTGTTTCTTTTTTATCTTTTATGTTTTTATTAATTAATTTTTTTAGTATTTTTTTATTGAATTGATATTTATCGATTCATTTTTTTAATTCCGTACTATTACGAGCTTACTCATGTGGAGGTCTGATGGTATACCTCCGCCGCCGAGGCTGTCCTAGCAACAAGGTGACTCATTATGTCTAATTTTCATTTTAGACTAATGCTCCCTTCCTTCGCTTCAACAGAACCTAGCAGTCATATTAAAGGCAATCAGTATACCAGCGTGTGATAAGGAGCAGGGTAAAAACAACAGAAGAGAATGGGAGAAGAGGTTAAGATTTCAAAATCAGCGTAAGGGTACTACAAAAGCTTGTGCGAAATCAATGCGAGGAAAACAGGTGCAAATTTGAAGTAGTACGTCAGAATGAGATAAAACAAGGGAAATTTCTACATTGTGAGAATTTATAAAATTACAGAGAAGTTTGTACATAACCAACAGCTATGAGTAGCTACCATTACAAAAATTGTTTTGTTCATTTTGCGAAGTGCATACTAAGATGATGCATAATGTTTACGAGTACGTTTCACAAAATAAATGAATTGCAGGAGGGTATAAACCCGAAGGAATATAGTACAGCCTGTGAAAATAAATTGAGCGGATTACAATGTACAGCATAGAGGTGAAGCATTTATGCGCAAAAATATGTATATCCGTCCATTTACCAATACAGTGGAAGTTTCTTTTTCTTTTTTCTAAAAAAATTTTAGACTTTTTTAATTTTCTAATTGTTTTATTTGTTTTATTATTTTTTTATTTGTTTATTTTTCATTATTTTACTTTTTTTTACTTTTTTTAAATTTTTTAGTGATATTTTTTGAAGAAATTGTGCAGTGAAAAGTAATATACTGTTCGTAATTCCTCAATGGGTATGGGTTACAAGATGACATGAGAAGCCAACTGGTCTAGCGAGTAGATTGAGATGAAATAGATGAAAAATTAGGGTGAAAAACTGCTGCTGATCCTCTGTGACGAGAGAAAAAGATTAAAAGGATTAGTGGGGGTAAAAACGACTACTCCCAGAAGCGGGACCAAATAGAGTAAATATAGCAAAATTGAATAAAACATTGTGACAAGGGATAAAAAATCACTAGTAGCATTACCTATGGATTAGTTCAGTGAAAGAATTCTGTGAACTTCTTGGGCCAGTGAACACGTCGACCAGCACGTGTGACAGGGGTCTTACTGGTGACGGTAGGAGAATCATCATTCGCCACTGGAGGTGAGGTAGTTGAGTCTGAACAAGGACTAGGTTCAATGGGGCTATTTGATTTAGCCGATGGGGAGGGTGAAGGTTCTTCAGTGTATGCCACTTTAAGTCCGTCTATGCTGACAGTGTCTGGGCGGTCGCATCGCTCAATAACGAAAAATTTATCTTTACGACTAAGGACATTAAAAGGCCCGTCATACGGTGGTTGTAATGGCTTTTGTATGGCGTCGTGACGCACGAAAACGTGTGTACGGTCATCAAATCACCAAACAACCTGAACCTTTCGGTTCTGAGTGCGTCTGGAAACCGGTCGGATTCGCTGTACAAACCTTTTAAGTTGCTGAGCGTAACAGGTGGTGTCAATGTAGTTGAAGATTGAACGATCAATTCATGGTTGTTTGCTCAAAACCAACTTCCCCAATTTTCGTGGAGACATCGATACACCAGTCATCGCCTCATCGATCGCTGTTCAGAAAGAAGTCAGGCCAAAACTGTCAGAAGTAATATTGTGATTTATTATTGTAATATTTGTTCATAGACCTTAGTTAAAGCTTAATTTTAGAGTTAGCTATATAATGGTGTTACAATAAAGAATTCTCGAGTAGCCAATCGGTGTTTTGATTTTGCGTCCGTTATTACTAAGCGTTTCTGAGAAACTTCAAGGAACAGCGTGAGTCCCAGCGTAGCAAGAGCTAGGCATTGACGGTTTACGAGACGTGGCTGACAGGTGGTATCGGCTAAATTTGGCTCAAAAGCTTCAAGAGCGATTAGCTCGCCTGGTAAACGCAGGGTGGTACCGTACACCAATTCAGCTGGCGAGCACTGCAGATCCCCCTTAAGCGAAGCCCGGATGCTAAGCAGGAACAGTGGTAGCGAATCCGTCCACTTACTGTTGCCTACTGCCATCAACGCAGCTTTGAGTTGACGGTGGAAACGTTCTACTAGGTCATTTGCCGCAGGATGATACGCGGTTGTGCGGATGCGTTTGCATCCCAGCATCTCCAACAATTCTTTGAAGCTCGTTGATTCGAATTGTTGTCCGCGGTCGGTAGTGACAGTTGCGGGACATCCAAAATGGGCAACCCAGCCTTCCATGAAGGCACGACAGATGGTTTGAGCCGTTACATCTTGTATCGTAATGGCTTCCGGCCAACGTGTGAAACGATCCACTCATGTGAGTATATACGAGCAGACGTTAGATGGTGGCAGGGGCCCTACTATATCCAGGTGTATATGATGGAACCGAGCGTCTGGGGTCGCAAACGTCCCTAATGGCGTGATGTCATGCTTGGTGACTTGAGCACGTTGGCACTGCAGACAAGCACGTGTCCATTGACGCACATCACGGTTTATACCGGGCCACACAAATCTCGCTGATATCAACTTGTCCGTTGCTCGTATGCCAGGATGGGAGAGATTGTAGAGGGACTCAAAGACGGTGCGGCGTAAAGACATGGGAAAAATCGGTCGAGGAGTACCCGTTGACATATCGCAAAGTAAAGTTGTTTCACTGTTTAGCAAGGGGACGCGTTCTATCTTCAGTGAGGTTTTTGTTGACAGGTGTTCTCAGTTCAAATCGTTCAGTTGGAGTTCGGCCGTTTTATGAAGATCGATGGTTGGTGGTACCGACGTGGCACATACGCCAGACAAAGCGTCTGCTACCGAGTTATCCGCTTCAGAAACGTGCTGGATATTGGAAGTGAACTGTGAAATGCAGTTTAGGTGGCGTAATTCACGTGGTGAATACCTGTCAGAAGTGGTGCGTAAGGCATACGTTAATGGCTTGTGGTCGGTAAATACTGTGAATTTCCGACCTTCGACGAAATGGCGAAAATGCTTGATAGCGGCATAGTTGGCGAGGGGTTCTCTGCTAAAAGTGCTATACCTCGCTTCAGTCGCCGACAACTTCCGAGTGAAAAAGGCCACCGGTATCCATGAGTTGTGCGCTTGTTGTTGTAGTACAGCTCCAATGGCTGTGTTAGATGCATCAACCGAGATGCTAAGCGGAAGTTGGGTGTCTAAGTGAACTAACATGGTTGCGTCTGCAATCGCTGATTTAATTTTTTGGAACGCTTCCCTAGCCTCTTGTGTCATGCTGAAGGTTTTGCATTTACCCTTCAGAAGGTCTGTGAGTGCATGAAAAATATGTGCACATTGAGGAACGAAACGTCAGTAATAACTTACCATGCCTAGGAATGTGCGCAAAGATTTCACGGACGTAGGCTCTGGGAAGTTTTGTATGGCTAGTACCTTCTCAGGTAACGGTCGAATGCCATGTTCGTTAACGACATGTCCCAGAAAATTCAACGAATGTACGTCAATCTGGCATTTTGACATGTTAAGTGTCAAACCGTGTGTTGCTAATCGCTCAAAAACTATCCGCAAATGCCTACGCTGAGTAGCTTCATCAGGGCTAGCCACGAGAATATCGTCCAGGTAGACATACGCGCAATTTAATCCGCGCAAAACATCATGTATGAAACGCTGGAATGTTTGTGCGACGTTGCGGAGACCAAACGGCATGCGGAGGAATTCGAAAAGACCAAAAGGAGTGATGACTGCCGTTTTAGGAATATCCTCAGGATGAAGTGGGATCTGATGATATGCTCTAGGTAAATCAAGTTTACTGAAAACCGTTGCGCCATTGAGGGAAGATGTGAGATCATGTATGTGGGGTACCGGGTAACGATCTGGCACGGTCTGCGCATTAAGTCTGCGATAATCGCCACAAGGTCGCCAATCTAACCCGTTATTCTTGGGTACCACGTGCAGAGGTGACGATCACGGGCTGCTTGAAGGCCGGATGATTCCAATTTCTAACATGTGTTCAGACTCAGCCTTAACGGCTTGTAGTTTTTCCGGAGACAACCGTCGGGGCTTTGCGAAAACTGGCGGACCAGTCGTAACAATATGATATGTGACATTAGAAGTCACGCTTGGTAGACAACGGGTAGGTTTAAACAAGTCAGGAAAGGATTGAAGTATATCAGAATATGGTCCAGCTAAAGTTGGTGTAGCGTATACTGGGCTGAGAGCTGGTTCTTGTGTGACGATACCGCTGACGGAGAGGTTTGTGACAGGATCTCTTAACTTATGATTACCTGTATCTACCAGTAACTGGTAGTGCTGCAATAGATCCATGCCAATTATACCTGTGGTAACGTCTGCCACCAGGAAGACCCAACGAAATGAACGACGCAAACCGATGTTAAGGTCTATAAAGCGCCTGCCGAACGTAGCAATTGGCGAACCATTTGCGGCTCGTAGTTGAAGAGACATTGGCCGTCTGCGCTCCTCTACTGTGGGTGGGATTACACTGACCTCCGCTTCGGTATCAATTAGGAAGCGTGTCCCAGTGTTACGGTCGGTAACACAGAAGAGGCGACATGAGAGTGGTTCGCCAGCGACGTTAGTCACCAGTACGTGATGGCCTGCTAGTTTCCCGATTGTTGAACATCGAAGGTGCACGGGCGAATGTACTTTTGGGCTTTTGCCCCGTAACGTCGATGATGCCAGCACTTTCCAGGCTGGCTACTTCGGGACTGTTGGCGCTTGCTGCTAGCACGTGACAAGGGTCTACTACTACGCGAACTCGAGCGACTGCGTGCACGACTCCTGGAGTTCATCTCCTGTCGTATACTACAGATCTCCTCGTATAGCTTGGCTATATGGGCCACAGCGTCAAAGCTTGATGACCCCCGTCAGAAGAATCTTTGGTTTGAGCGGGAGCAGCGGTCACTGTTGCGGAAATGCCAATTTTAGGATCGATGGCCTCTACCGCTCTATCAGCTGCCTCGGCTATCTCCTGTAAGGGGTACGTATAGATCGGTGTCAGGATACCCTGGACCGTCTGAGGTAATCTTTGAAGCCAAAGCTGTTTCAGAAAGACCTCGTCAATTTTAAAGTCCGCCACTAACTGCTTCATCTGCTTCAACATTTGTGAGGGCTTGCGGTCACCTAACTGAACATCGCGGAAAAGTTCCTGCACTTTCTGTTGGTCAGTAAGTGCGACTCGTCGAATTAACGCCTGTTTGAGCCGCTCGTACCGATCCGGAGACGGATCTGCGAGAACATCAGACACCTCGTCAATGACACTTCCAGGCAGGCTCACAATCACGTGGTTTATTCTGGCCTCTTGTGAGTGTATGCGTCTAATGGCAAACTGAGCCTCTATTTGATTGAACCATGCAGCTGGACGATGTGTCCAGAAGGCGGGGAGTTGAAGCGTTATAGCCATCCCTGACGCAGAACCGTTGTCAGCCAACTTGCACACAAGACAAAATATTAACAAGGTGATAAAAACCAATATAAGTACAAACAAAACAAATCAAATCTTTATAACCGTGCGTGAAAGAAAGAAAAAGAATTTAAAAAATAGACGGTATGTAAAAAGAATTATTAAAACGTTAAGCTACTATGGCGAAAAACGGTGAAAACGGGCTCACCACTTGTAAGAGTTCTACTACGGCTTAGAGTGGACCTATACTCTAAACACCCTTGCAAACTTCTTCACCGTTTTGCGACCTTAGCAGTACACTACTCGACGCGCAAATACTGACGAACTGTATCGCAGTAAAAAGACTTGATGTGACAAGAGTACCTGGGAGAATTATATTTTATTCAACGAAATATGAAATTCAATACATAAAGAAGTCGTACAACTTATCTGCAACCTCGCGAGATACCAGCTTGCTAGGCTACTAGCTTACTAGTTTTCTCGCCGGTCCCAAGCCCAGGTAAATAGGGAGGGTTGGGGCGTGGTGCTAGCAACTCCACCCCTGTAAAACAACCAAATCGCTACAGAAACTTCAACGAATAAATATATTAAAAATTCTAAAAACATAAGCAATAGCCTTACTTTTCGCTGGAATCGGGGAAGTGAAATGACGCAGGCTGGTGAAAGCCTTCGAGAAGCCAGTCAGCCGATGTGCCTTCGTTCGATGAAAACAAAAGTAAGGATGGGTACCTGGAATGTTCGTACAATCTACGAAACTGGAAAGGCTGCCCAGATAGCCGCTGAAATGAGAAGGTACAGAATAGAAGTGTTGGGAATCTGTGAGAGCAGATGGAACGGAACTGGAAGGTGCCAACTACCTACTGGAGAGACAGTAATCTATTCCGGCCACACAGAGGACAACCATGAGCGCACCGAGGGAGTGGCCACCATGATGTCACCAACAGCAACCAAAGCTCTCATGCAGTGGGAACCAATCTCCTCCAGGATAATGACAGCCAGGTTCAACTCAAAAGGAAGGAAAGTTACAGTCATTCAATGCTATGCGCCTACAAACGTCTCAGAACAAGAGAAGAAGGAGGCGTTCTACAGACAACTACAAAAATCCTGATGGCGACATGAATGCGAAGCTGGGACAACGGAGAGAACTCACCATGGGTCTGAGGCCCTCGGTGAAATGAACGACAATGGTGAACCTACTCAGACTTCTGCGCCTTCAATGATTTGGTGATTGGTGGTAGTGTGTTCAAACACAAGGATATACACAAGACGACATGGATTTCACCAGATGGAAACACCAAGAATCAAATAGACTTCATCTCAATTTCAAGAAAGTGGAGACGGAGCCTACTGGACACAAGGTCAAGGAGAGGAGCAGATGTGGGTTCAGACCACTATCTAGTAGAAGGGACTTTCAAGGTGAAACTAAAAGCCTCGAGGATAGCTAGCGATAGGCCACAATGCAAGTTCAACACTCGATTACTCAAGGACACAACCACAAAAGACATCTTCACTGCAACTGTCAGAGCAAAGCAGGAAACACTACGCGACATCATTGAAGAATCATGCGTGGAAGAACATTGGAAGTCTCTGAAGGCGATTCTCAACGAAACGTGTTCAACGGTTCTAGGAAGAAAGAGGAGACAAGACAAGGAATGGCTCTCAACGGACACTTAGAAATTATTAGAAGAGAGGAGAATGGCGAAAGAGAAAATGATTCAATGCAAGGACGGACAGGAGAAGGAGACGATGAGCTCAACTTACAAAGCATTGGACAAAAAAGTGAAGAAGAGTGCTAGGAAGGGCAAAAGGCAATCCTACGACAACCTGAAGCCACTGAAGCTGAGAAGGCAGCAAGAAAAAGGGACCTGAGGACATTATATCAGAAAACCAAGTCTGTAGGGGACTAATATTAGAGTTCACTAACATTCCAAGTATAAAAGTAATAATCCAAGTCAGTGGAGTGTTAAATCACAATATATTACCAAAAATACAGTGACGAGTTATAGCAACAAAAAGGATTACTTGTATATAAAGTCTAAGTCCTCGGCTACAAATTAATTATATAATCCACGGGCACGTTAATTGTTTGGACTGCGTCTGCTGTAGCTGCTGTGTTCCGGTTGTAGAAATGTCTTCGGTTGAGAGTAGTAGGCTCCTACAATAAATCCGAAGTATACAACACGGTGTGAGTGGAGCAAGTAAGCAGAAGTGACCAGGGAGAAGACGAAGTCTCCAACAGCAGAGTGTATTTTTCAATTGTACACGGAAGTTATGTATATTTCAACAAGAAGCGTTTTAAACAAAAATTATGTACAATATCTCGAATTTATACAAGTAACCAAAAAGTGTACAATCACATTGTTACGTACTCAACACGGCTCCCCCCTAGAGGTCCGGAGAGACAACCGGAAAATGATAAGTAAAACTATGAAGTAAATAATAATAGTAATAGCAACTTTTGGATAAAAATAGGGATATATTACAACATGCATAAACGCGAGAAGGTATGTGAATCATGTAAAGTCTGAAAGCATATACAATGAGTTCAGCAATAAAAATTGAAATAGAAAGTCATGTCACTTAAATTTGCACTAACCATGAACATAGATTTTTAATGTATAAAGAAAAATATGTAAATACACAGTAATTAAGGAGGGGAAAGAAACATTAAAAAAATATGGATTAAAGATCAATAGTTTTTGGAAAGGACACTACCTGTTTTTTCGGTGAGGTACATATAAATAAATAATAGTGATAGTAACATCAAAGTTTACGACGAAATACTAACGGTCATGATGATAATGTCTAAACGAAAAAGATAATAATAATTTTTAATTATTTTTCTTTTGTTAGTCCTCAAAATGAACGTAGCGAGCCGGTTTACTGATTTGCCGACCACTACGTGTGTGATATGGAGGGAGGATAAGACTTGGTGCCGGTGGAGGGGATTCGGATGTTTGATTATTTGATTGCGCAGCTGCCGATGTAGATTCGAAGTCGTTGTCGGTGTATGCGGGTTTGATTCGATCAATTGAAACAGTCTCTCGTCTTCCATTCTTGTTCACTGTAAAGTGTTTGTCTGAACGTTTAATAACTTGAAAGGGTCCTTCGTATGGAGGTTGCAATCCTTTTCTGATGGCGTCGACTCGAATGAAGACGAATTTGCAAGTTTGTAGATGTTTGTTGATCTGATCTCTTCGGGGAGATTGTCGAGGTGCTGTTGGTTGAAGTTGAAGCATTTGTCTAGTTAATCGGTTAGTGAAGTCGGCAATGTTCACGTCTGTGGAATCGGCTGAGGGGACTAGCTGTCCAGGCAAGGTTAGGTTGGTGCCATAGACAAGTTGAGCCGGTGTACATCCTAAATCTTCTTTGATAGTAGAACGGATACCAAGTAAAATCAAAGGTAAGTATTCACTCCACTTAGATGTATCATTCTGCGCCATCAGGGAGCTTTTCAGTTGTCTGTGGAATCTTTCCACTAGACCATTCGCTGCCGGATGATAGGCTGTTGTGGAGATATGTTTCACTCCCAGAAGTCTCGTCAGTTCGCGAAAGAGTGTCGATTGGAATTGAGGACCGCGGTCGGATGTAATAGTAGTTGGTACACCGTAGTTTGACACCCAACGGTCGAGAAAAACTAAAGCAACGTTTTCAGCAGATATGTCGTTTAAGGGGCATGCAATAGCCCAACGAGTAAATCTATCAATCGCTGTCAGGATATGTGTATATCCCCTTGATGTTGGCAATGGTCCCACGATATCTATATGGATATGCTGAAATCTCCTTTCGGGTAATTTAAACGTCTTCGGGGTTGTAATAGTGTGGCGGTGTACTTTGGAGCATTGGCATTGGATACATTCTCGTGCCCATCTCCGAATGTCAGAGTTCATTTTAGGCCACACGAAGCGTTCGCTGATCAGTCTGACCGTGGCGCGTACTCCAGGGTGGGAAAGCGAATGTAAATGTTCGAACAATGCTTTTCGGCAACTGAGAGGGACAAATGGACGATTAGTGCCGGTAGATACATCGCAGACTATGGTTGCATCTGATAAGGGGATAGGCACATCTTTGAGCTGTAAGGAAGAGTTTCTGCGGCAGGTTTGGAGTTCAACGTCATCTCTTTGTAATTGAGCCATACGATCAAGACTGATGTCTACCGACGTTTGGAGCTGGTTAATGTCACTTCTTGAAAGAGAATCGGCTACCACGTTCGCATCCCCTTTGATGTACTGAATGTCGGTTGAAAATTGGGAGATATAATCCAACTGTCTGGCTTCTCTAGGGGAGTGTTTATCAAGTGAAGTAGTGAAAGCATGACACAGGGGCTTGTGGTCAGTAAAAATAGTGAAATGCCGGCCCTGTAGTAAGTAACTGAAATGCTTCACTGCAAGATATATGGCCAGCAATTCTCTCCCAAAAGTGCTGTATCGTGTCTGAGCCGGTTCCAACTTCTTAGAAAAGAATGCGAGTGGGGTGACTTCGCCCTTCATCTTTTGTTGTAATACTGCCCCTACAGCTACTTGGGAGGCATCTGTGCACAAAATAAGCGACGCTTCGGGGTTGATATGGGATAGCATAGTGACTCTGGATAAGGCATCTTTTGCGTTGCAAAATGATTCGCGTGCTTCAGCTGACCACTGAAACTTTTTAGGATCATTTTTAAGGAGGTCGGTTAACGGCTGGACGATGGAGGCACACGAAGGAATGAAACGCCGATAGAAATTAAACATCCCCAAAAAACGTCTGACCTTCTTGAGTGAATCTGGTTCGGGGAAGTTTTTGATGGACTCTATCTTTTCCTCCGTAGGCGTAATACCATTCGCGGTTATGTGGTGTCCCAGAAACTGTATAGAGGAGACACCGAATATGCACTTTTTGGGGTTAATGACGACTCCATATTGCTCAAATCGTTGAAATAAGATGGTGAGGTGATCAGTATGTTCTTCGGGCGACGAGCTAGCAATTAAAACGTCATCGATATATACAAATACAAAGTCCAAACCTTGTGTGACCTGATCCATGAAACGTTGGAAGGATTGTGCTGCGTTCTTTAGGCCAAATGGCATGCGGAGAAATTCAAACAAACCGAAAGGTGTGATGATGGCCGTTTTTTCGATATCCTCTTGGGCAACTGGTATTTGGTGATAGGCCCTGACCAAGTCTACTTTAGAAAAAATGGTTTTTCCGTGTAATGTCAGGGAGAAATCATGAAGATGAGGAATAGGATAACGGTCGGGAACTGTGGCATTGTTTAAATGTCGGTAATCCCCACATGGCCTCCAATCATGATCAGCTTTAGGCACCATGTGTAAGGGCGAAGACCAAGGACTATTGGAGGGTCTGATGATGCCGAGCTGCATCATGTGTTCAAATTCTGCCTTGGCTGCTGCCAATTTGTCCGGGGGTAATCTACGGGGACGAGCACGAACTGGTTGACCCGTAGTAACTATCTTGTGAGTAACTGTGTGAGGGACGTCCTCGATGTTGTACGACGGCTTAAGAATTTTAGGGAAACGGTGAAGTAGGGAGGAAAAAGGGCAATCTGCTGGTCTTTCAATACTGATATTATAGACAGAATAGCTGGAGATAATTCCATGGATCTTTAGATGGGTGTTGTTATCAATCAGTTTTTTATTGTTGACGTCAACTAACAGGTTGAAATTACTCAAGAAATCTGCTCCGAGGATGGCGTGACTGACGTCGGCTACTATGAAAATCCATGTGAAACGCCGACGTAAACCTAGATCCAGTATGAGGGATTGCTCTCCATACGTCTGTATGCTTGTGTGGTTAGCTGCCCGGAGAGACAGTTTTCCGGGTGTCCGTGTAGATCGCCTGGATAGTGAAGGAGGGATTACGCTAACTTCTGCTCCCGTGTCTACCAGGAATAAAGTGTCTGAAGTTTTATCCTTCACATAGAAGAGGCGACTTGTTTGCTTGCCAGTAACAGCTGTCGCCATCACTGTCTGGCTGAGGCGTTTCCCTGAGCCTGGTTGGCTTCGCTAAAGCTGCACGGTTTTACACATTTCAGGGCATGACGTCCAAACTTCCAGTGATACCAGCATATATTGCTATCCCGAGAAGACGTGTAAGAACGCTGTCGTGAGAAGGATCGTCGTCGTGATGGTGACCTTCTTTGTGAACTCCGTCTCCGGACTTGTCGATCAGACTTATTAGTTTCCAACTTGTCAATCCTTGCCGCTAAGTCTGCAATGGCGGCGAGTATCGGTGTGTCTGCCGTGGGTGTGGAATGACACGGTGTGGCACTATCAGATGCTACGTGACTTATGGTGTTATCGGATAAAACATCCAAAATACTATCTGCCATGTCACTTAGTTGGTCTAAGTCATACGACTTTCCTGAGATGATTAAAATTTGCTGGACATTTCTAGGTAAACGTTGCAACCACATCTGTTTCAGCACTACCTCGTCTACTTTATGATGTCCGATTAACTGGCGCATGTGCCTGAGCAGCTGGGATGGTTTACGTGGGCCTAGTTCACAGCCTGTGAGCAATTGTTGGATTCTTTTCTCATCCGACAAACTGGTACGTTGTATGAGGAGGGCTTTAAGTTTATCAAATTGATGTTCCGTCGGAGGATCTTCGATGAAATCGCTGATTTCTGTCAATACTGACGGAGGGAGTTCTGCCAGCACCATACCATATTTGGCTATTTGGGACTTAATGCCCCGTGCTTCTAGCAACGGTTCAATTACCGCAAACCAAATCCTTGGTTCTGCGAAACCGTATTGGGGTAAACGAAAATCAGTGATGGCATTTATTGTGGCATTTGTCTCGCTATTAGTTGTCTGCTCGTTTGATGTACCGGACTGAGGTGATGACATTATATATATGAGGTTATTGGTGCAAATTAGGATACAAATATAAACCACACACAAAATCACAATGAATATAAAAATAGCAAAAATAAGAATATGAATATGCCAAAATAATCCGTGTTCTTATCGGGCTCACCAATTAATTTGTAGGGGACTAATATTAGAGTTCACTAACATTCCAAGTATAAAAGTAATAATCCAAGTCAGTGGAGTGTTAAATCACAATATATTACCAAAAATACAGTGACGAGTTATAGCAACAAAAAGGATTACTTGTATATAAAGTCTAAGTCCTCGGCTACAAATTAATTATATAATCCACGGGCACGTTAATTGTTTGGACTGCGTCTGCTGTAGCTGCTGTGTTCCGGTTGTAGAAATGTCTTCGGTTGAGAGTAGTAGGCTCCTACAATAAATCCGAAGTATACAACACGGTGTGAGTGGAGCAAGTAAGCAGAAGTGACCAGGGAGAAGACGAAGTCTCCAACAGCAGAGTGTATTTTTCAATTGTACACGGAAGTTATGTATATTTCAACAAGAAGCGTTTTAAACAAAAATTATGTACAATATCTCGAATTTATACAAGTAACCAAAAAGTGTACAATCACATTGTTACGTATTCAACAAGTCTCTACCCGGGAAGAGATCAACACAAGCGAAACCTATAAAAGACAGCCAAGGGAACCCAATCACCAAGGAAGAAAGACAGATTAAACAGTAAGCGGATCACTTCAAAAGACTCTTGAACCGACCACCACCTGAAACCCATCCAGAAATACCAACAACAGCACGTACACAACTGCAAGTTGACACCAATCCTCCAACGAGAGCTGAAGTTTTGAACGCCATCAAGCTTCTGAAAGCTGGAAAAGCAGCTGGACCAGAAGGAATACCCCTGAAGCATTGAAAGCGGACCCAGAGACGACAGCAGATATGCTGACTCCATTATTCCAAAACGTGTGGAAGGAGGAAAAGGTGCTTACGTACGAAGAGGAAATATATGTTTATGGGCAACAAAGAAGCCGGCTAAATGGGACTGAGAAGAACAGGATGAAACAAAGACCTATGTTCCATTCTGAATCCAAGGAAATAATAATAAAGTGAATTCATTTGCAAGGAACTATCGCGCATTCGTTACTTCAGATCACTGGTGACAAAATCAAAGAGAAACTGTTTTAGCCTGCTGTAAGAAAACAGGGAAAAAAGAGTTTGTTGAACTAAGAGAATTCAACTGGATGATGATCCGAACAAATATCTAATGTGTTCAAATGCCAGACACAGACTATTTCACTGGAAAAATAGTTTAGACAGTGATATGACGAGTTTTGTTCTCGACAATAGAGTTACATCTTGGAATGCTGAAAATAATACTATAGTTACCAATTAATTATATATCCATATTATATGTGTGGTTGTTGACATGTCTGCTATATTTTCCTATGGATATATGGATCGACACTCCATTATAATTAGCCATTCATGTTAAGACTGTCTATTGACTTGTTCACACACTTGTCTGGACATTCATATATATTTCGCTCTCACAATCTTGTGTGACACTTTGGTGTGATACCACTTATTGCTTCTCCTTGTGTTTGGAAAATAGAAGTATCATCGCAAACCTAGTGATCTTCTGATTTCCGCCTTCTTGCGTTAGGACTATTAAATTCTCGACAAGTACATAACAATAATTTGGCGACGAGTACATAACAATTTGGCGACGGGGAAAACCATTATTAACCACTCAGCAGCAGCAACATAACAATTAACAACTGTCTTCGCTCTATCCTGAAGATCAGATGGCCGGGCCGGAAAGAATCACCAACAACGAATTATGGGAACAAAGAAAGCAAGAACCAATCGCCCAACAAATATGCAGAAGAAAGTGGAGATGGATCGGACACTAGCTGAGAAGACCGCTGGGTGACATCGCGCGCCAAGCCCTCGAGTGGAACCCGAAAGGGAAGCGGCGTGTGGGACGTCCAAGGGTGACATGGAGGAGATCGTGTGAAGAGGAGTTGAAAGAATATGGACTAACATGGATGCAGGCGAAAAGTATAGCAGAAGAGAGAAGAAAATGGAGACGTGTAGTTGAAGCCCTATGTTCCACTAGGAACACAAGGGAGCAATAATAAAATAATAATAATAACAACTTATCTGCAGATGTTGCTGGAGGTAGGCTCGGAGAGTGTGCAGAAAGAGAGCACAACAAGAGAGCGAACCAATGAACGTACAGAAGAGTCACAACTCGAAAAATAAAAGTGTATCAAACTAGGTGAGTGAGCTTAAACAAAAGTGCAAGGGTACAATGTACACTACAGTTACGTCTGTGTACTTTCGTACTGTTTAAATCTTTACTACTGCTTTAATTATCACTCACTTCTCCCAGTCGTTTTGATTTAAAACTTCCAGATAGTCACCTCTATTTATATGTCCATTCTCCGTTAAATTACAGAACATTTTCATCTTATGATGTAGGAATTTCGCTGTTTTAATCGTAGTTCAGCAACATAGCTTCCTGTGCGATTTACATACTACCTTCGCTTTCGACGTTTGATTCTACCCTTATAAAATGAATTGTCTAATCAATTAAATGTTGCTTAAATAGTTTCACACTAGTTACTGATGTACTTCACTATTCATTTTGTAGCTGACGAATTTTCTGTGAAATAAGATGAATTAGTTAAATCTTACAGAAGCTGTTTTCATGAGGTTACTCAAGTTTATCATGGTGACTTGTTCACGGTATTTTCTGTATTAGGTTAAATGTTGTTATATTGTTTGACTATGCTAATCTCCGTAAACTAAAATAGCTCTAGGTAATTTATCTAATAACTGACTTTATAGTTAATCTTTAAGGTTAACTTTCGAATGAGACACATGTATTGCATAAATGGCAATCATTTGTTCATTAAAAAATCGTTCGTCATTTATTGTCAAACAAAGACATATTTAACAATAGGAAATTACTTGACGATTGATCACTTGAGTAGGCTAGACTATATTCACTTATATCGATCGTATTAAGTATACCTTGTAAATACTTAAAGCAGTTGATGTGTTGCTAATAATTGACACTTGACCACCCTTACTTTACCCAGTGTGCTCCAGCACCCACATAATATCTTGCCTAACTCGTAAGTACTGATAAGTTAAAACAAACCATATTTGGTTAGACACAGATTAAGGTGACTTCAGTTGTTTATTCAGTTGATATTTAGATAATTCAGTTTCATGTATTTATTCTGGTTCTAGTTATGCTTCGATGCCACTATGATCTACTAAACATATTTTGGGGGAAATATGTCTGTAGGAAGTAATCTGGACTTACTGTGTTCACCGCTGCATTGAAACTAATACTCATTTTAGTGTCACCACCTTAATTTTACTTCGTCAATTTGATGAATATATTGTTAAAATAAAATTAGTTGGCAATATAACCAGTAAACGAAGGCCTCAAACTGTAATGGAGCGAGTTAAATGAACAAGCAGTATTCCCATATACATAACTCAAAACTGCGTGAGACACAATATTAACTACACTGTGTGGCACAACACATATGCTCCTGAATAACAAAATAAGAAGACATAATTGATGCGAAAGATGAAATGCATTCATTCAATATATATATATATATATATATATATATATATATGGAGAGCACTGAAAGTACGCGTAAATACATTATTATTAGCCTCTCTACCCCGAAAAACCTCCTCACTGGTGCAATCAAAGATTGACAAGTACCCCTCACATGTTGGAAGAACAGAAAGGAGGGCCTACGTCAGATTCTGTGAACATGTACCAAGGAGCCTCTGGTTAAAGGGACCGAATTGTTTAAGCTCTTCAATCGCCAAACACCTGATTGACACAAGGCACCGAGTAGATGTGCTGGAATCATTAAAGATAATTAACAAACAAGTACCTCAAGTCTTCTCAGGTTCGCTGAAGCTATAGCAATAAAACGATTGAAGTCTGACTTATGTGTCCAAAAAGAATCCATTGTTGGACTTCAATTACCCTGGTGACTCACATCTTAGTAGCTCTTTGTTTTCTAATTTTGTTAGCTTATCTTTTCACTCCATCCCCCACCTTTATTTTTCGCTTGACTCTCTTAAGCAATAACTTTTCTTGATCTTCTGAGTTCTGCTCACTGTATTACATCATCAACTTCTCATATGCACCGAAATTTTGATCTTCCCTTATCTAATTACGTAACTAATGTTAATTGTCTTTTGTTACCACCCCAACAAAACAACTTTTAATTAATTTTTTTTAAGAATCTTCTCTCTACCAAGATATATATATATCGTAACACTTTAGACACCCTGTAAATCTCAACACCTTATTTTGCTATGACGCTCTGACAGTATGCTTTCTAATGGACAAAGGTTTGTTAAATTTGTACACTTATTTTTATTAAAGAAAATTTGTTTGTACGCAGCTGACGAGAACCAACGAAATAAAATGGATCCAGATTATTCTGCGCCAATATTCATTCTTTCTTTGTTCAAATTTATAAAGGAAATTATTGTATAAAATGACTGGATAGCATCTCTCTGAATTTTTTATTGAATATTAAAGTACTCCAAGTTAAGTTTGCATCAGGCACCTGTTTTCAACAATCTGTCTGTCCCTATGATGGATCGCGATGTAAACAATGTTTTGCTGTGACAGGCTGAAGCATAGTAGGAATGACTGTTTCCCATATCGTCTATAAACCAGATATTTGACGCCAATCTAGACTAAAGGATACCTTACTGGAGTTTATTGGTGAATGCTACTGAGTCGGGACATTGTTTTCATATCTCAAACTTGTAATTCAATGGTCATAGGAAGTAATTTCTTATCTTTTCAAACTTTTCTTGGTGTAGTAAATCTTTCTTTGTCTTTCCGAGTATGAGAATAATATCCGAATGATCAATAGTATATCGTGGTGCGTTGAATTATCAGCAGAAGAAACTCATGTATATATATGGTCAAAGTCTAATATTCAGGTTTCTTCGGTGATGAATGAATAAAACACTGAGAAATATCATTCACCAGGATGATCTTAAAAGGGTAATATATTCCTGAGTAAACTAGGCTAATTATTATTTGTTGTATTGCAAGCTGAATATTAAACTAAGATAGTGAGAAATCAATCTGTCTGATACATTTTAAACATTTCGAAATACCTTTAAGGGAAGTATTTCGAATACTAGTTTAATTCACTTAAATATGATGGAAAAATATTTCATACATGAACATTCTTCGTTTATTTCTCATTTGAAGAGTAACTTATCCCAAATTTGCTATCTTAATTTCCTTTTGTTCGGTAGTAAATTTAACAACACTTTCGAGTATCATATAGACAAATTAAAATTGGAGTCTTTCTTCTCACAACCTCGTACATTTTTGTTGAATTTTAGCAAAAAGGGAACGAAATACTAGCATTAGAGAATTACTTACCATAAATAATATGTAGTTCAAAAAGAACTATGAAGACTGATTGAATCACATACAACTGAATTAGATGCAAAAGTGTATTGAATAATCTCTTATTAATTTAAAACGTCCTGAGAAGTAAAAGATATTAGGTGTTGGAAAAGTAACTACTGCTGGTTTTGACTGTAAATCAAACCGGTTTATTGCTGAAAAAAATTAAATTCAGTTACTCTTTATAAATCGGTGATAGGCCATCAGATACTTGATTATCAACATTTTGTATTCAATGTTGTAATTAGTCTAAGAGCGTTTAGCTGCATATTTTAGCCAGTTTTAGAGCCAGGAGATATTGAATAGTGGGGCGTTTTGAAATTACCATTGTGAGCATTTCAACATTGTGTCTCCCAAAGCACTTAATGAAAGATATTAAAAATACTGAGAAAAACTGTTACGACTGAGAAAACGCAAACACGGTTGTCTTGACATACAAGATTTTATAGGTGCTCCAGGTCACTGGATGGAATCCAAATGGGAAACGACAAGTTAGGCGTCTCACAGTGACATGGAGTAGAACGTATGAAGAGGAAATATAAGTTTATGGGCAACAAAGAAGCCGGCTAAATGGGACTGAGAAGAACAGGATGAAACAAAGACCTATGTTCCATTCTGAATCCAAGGAAATAATAATAAAGTGAATTCATTTGCAAGGAACTATCGCGCATTCGTTACTTCAGATCACTGGTGACAAAATCAAAGAGAAACTGTTTTAGCCTGCTGTAAGAAAACAGGGAAAAAAGAGTTTGTTGAACTAAGAGAATTCAACTGGATGATGATCCGAACAAATATCTAATGTGTTCAAATGCCAGACACAGACTATTTCACTGGAAAAATAGTTTAGACAGTGATATGACGAGTTTTGTTCTCGACAATAGAGTTACATCTTGGAATGCTGAAAATAATACTATAGTTACCAATTAATTATATAAAATGGTTGAATGAATTGATAAGCAATCATAATTCAATGGTTTAGGTAATCCACTACAGGAAAACTTTGAGATTCATGGTTTTCTGTACACAAAATGTGTGACAGAAGTGATTAGCCCACAGTTTTTGCGTCACTTTCAGTAGCCTCAAATTAGAGATATGTGAAATAATTTAAAAACGATTATTATTATTAATTTAAGGACCAAACATTAATAAATCTTTTGTGACTCTGGAGTTTCTTGCGGATGAAATACATTTAGGTGTTTTGTGTGATTTAATAACCTGTCAATGGAGTTGAAGATTGAACGATCAATTCTTGGTTGTTTGCTTAAAATCAACTTCCGCAATTTTCGCGGAGGCATCAATACGACAGTCATCGTCTCATCGGTCGCTGTTCAGAAAGAAGAGTGAAACATCGTCAGAAGTAATACAATGATTTATTATTGTAATATTTGTTTCAGACCTTAGTTCACTTATTCTTTTTATATGTTGGTGTAACAATAAAGAAATCTCAAGCGGCCAATCGGTGTTTTGGTTTTTCGTCCGTTATAACTAAGCGTTTCTGAAATCTTCAAGGAACAGCGTGGGCCCGAGCGTAGCAAGAGCTGGGCATTAACGGTTTATGAGACGTGATTGACAGTTTCTGACGACAGAAACAGATCTGGCGGATTCAAACAGTTGGTGAAAGTTTGGATAGTCACCGTTCATCTTTCCTGGTGCCGGTCAAGTCCTCTGTGAACAAGCAATATCTGGAACTTTTTGGAATTGGGTCAAGTTCAACAATGCCTGGGTCAAAGAAGGGACAGAGTGTCTTGGATGCAAACAGGAAAGTAAGTCATGGTGACTCGTCTGTTAATTGTAACGATGTGTCTGATGTTAAGCATGACATGGTTGATGTTATTGTTTCGCCGTTCAGGGATAATAGGAACATCAAACTCGCTAAATTTGAACCACGGTGTTTTGATGGAAACCCGGCTGATTATTTACAATTTGTAAAGGAGTTTGAGATCATGTTGAGTAGTTTTCTATCAAGTGATGAATTGAAGTTAATGTATTTGATGAGATATTGCACTGGAGATGCTTCAAGAGCTATACAGTGTTGTAAGTTTATGAAGCCAAAAGAGGGCTACGATGAGGCTATGAGCATATTACGTCAAAGGTTTGGGAGACCTACGATGATTGCAGGGAAATTATTCGAGGCTGTTAAGGGTAATGGTGGTCAATTACAGGATGACTCCCAGGCACTCACTGAGTTTTTAGATAATTTGCTAATTTACAAGAATGCAATGATTTCGATGAATCGCATGAGTGACCTCAACTCGAGTTTTATACTAGAAGTAATAGCAAGACGCCTGCCTACTCGACTGCAAAGGAAGTGGGTGAAGATAAGCTCCCGTATGGAGGATGAGGGTATCGAGCCAAAGTTTGATGATATCCTGAAACTGGTAAAAGATAGCGTCAATCAATCTATGAGCAAGTTCGCCAGTCTATTACATCTCACCCCTAGAATAGAGCAGTCTGAGGGTAAAACGCAATCATTGATGACGAATAGGCCTCAGAGAGGTGGATATCGAGAAGGCACCATGATGTCTAGTAATGCATATAAACTTTATGAGTGCAACAGGTTTCGTAGTACATCCTCAACAGATAAGTTGCAAGATGCAAGACAAACACGGTTGTGTTTCACATTGCAAGAAGTGCATACAGAAGTGAACTGTGAACCAGTGAGCAAGTTCAGTGATAAGCTAAATGTAAACTCCAGGTCTGACTCCGAATTTTGTGACGATAACGGCGCGGTGAAGAAGTCTGTAGTTGCAACTGGTAAGCCATTGTTGAATAGAGTGTCACAGAATAGAGTTACTGCTTCAGGGTGCAGTTCTGACTCCACAAGTTTACAAGGTATAACTAGTCAGAGTGAAGATATAAAACCTTTAATGATTTGTGAGGAGGAACCAAAATTGTCTACTTCTGTTATTAAAGAGTTTGAAAATGATGAACTTGACGGTAAATTGAATATTCGTGGTAATGATCATGATAGTGCAGATTTGTCTTTGGTTGATCATGATGAAATGGGGGGAATGCCTACTACCGCTAAGTTAAATAAAGGTTCTGTACAACTACAACGTGAAGTAGAATTAAATGCAGTTCCAGAAGGCATGCATACTTGTCAAACCGTCAGTGTAATTGATCAGCATTTAGCCCACCTATCATCAGATGCTAGTGCTAAACCTGAGCTGATAGTAAAAGACAGCAGTGGTGGTGGTCTTGCAGGTAGACAAATTTCTGAAAGCCGAGCAATAACAGCATTTGTTCCACTGCTAAGTTCATCAACTGATATCAATCAGTCGTCGATGGTGCTGTCATCCACAATGAAACAGACACCCATGAACTCAAGTATCTTGTGAAATGACTATGCTAGTATCAGTTCGTTTGAAAGGACGAATATCAATGGTCAGTTTAGTGAGGATAAGCCAAGTGTAAACGAGAGAGTAATTGTTAAATTGACTTGCACGAATAAAGGCATTTCTAGTTTCAAGTTACTATTTGAATGTTATTATCTTTGGTGTAAATTACTCTGTTTCTATACTTGGTTGATGAGATATGTAGTGTGTTTGTTGGTCATCTATATTCTACGATACAATGACATGGGAGTGTTGCCGTTCAGATTTGAGGATATAGCTCATAGAAGGAAGTTAGCAAATGAACTCTGCGACGATTTTCCAACCTAGGGCGTCAACCTGAGAAGGGTTGTAGGCGTACTGCTGTAAGTCCTACAATTCTTCAAAGGGTAGCGCATCAATGAGCAGCCCAATGTGCTCGGTGTGTGATTTTGTACATATGTTCATATTGCATATACTGAATTGATATCACCTTTCATCTATCTGTTGGTAATTCTGTTTGTGTCCGGACGACTTCCACTTGGATCATCAACCTGAGAAGGAATGTAGGCGTACTGCTGTAAGTCCTGCAATTCTTCAAAGGAATTCCATCAAGACATGATCTGCTAGTTTGTGTGTACTGTTTGTATATATGTGTTGTGTGTCATATCAATTGGTGTTTTTGGATTCATTGTGTGTACTTGTTGTTTTCTTATCTTGTTGTTATTGCGTAATTTTGTTAAAATTTTCGTCGTGATTATTTCTGAAGTTGTTTCGAGTCTTCTACATCCATGAATGAATTGGTTGATTTTAAGGACAGCAGATGGGGCGTATACGCCGGGGAGGCTGGGCTATTGCTGAGAATGAAATGCACACGGAGATAATTGTTAGCTGCGGTCCGACACGCCGGGGAGAAAGAGTGTAAACGACTGTGGCTCGCATGCGTCACCGCTACTAGAACTGAGGCAGAATGAGTGACAAGCGATTGCAGTGGTAATTGGTAGTGAGTAGATAAGACGATGTGCGTAGAGTATCATGAGTTGGTGCTATGGTCACGTTGCATTCTGCAAGAGTCATTCTAGTAAGTGGCGATTGTGTTGGAAGATGTCAAGAGGAGGTCTCTGTCTGGAGGCGCAGGTCGTCATTGATGTGTGAGATTGTGCTGTGGGTATGCTTGTGGTGTGTTGGCTTTTCTGTTTGTTTTCCATTTCAGCTCTGTCCGTGTGACCCAGGTTCTCGCAATGGCATACAAGTCAACGTGCATTGGTCGTGAAGGAAAAAAGGGTTGGATCCCTTTTTTGCCGGGGAGTGTCAATGGAGTTGAAGATTGAACGATCAATTCTTGGTTGTTTGCTTAAAATCAACTTCCGCAATTTTCGCGGAGGCATCAATACGACAGTCATCGTCTCATCGGTCGCTGTTCAGAAAGAAGAGTGAAACATCGTCAGAAGTAATACAATGATTTATTATTGTAATATTTGTCTTCAGACCTTAGTTCACTTATTCTTTTTATATGTTGGTGTAACAATAAAGAAATATCAAGCGGCAGATCGGTGTTTTGGTTTATTCGTCCGTTATAACTAAGCGTTTCTGAAATCTTCAAGGAACAGCGTGGGCCCGAGCGTAGCGAGAGCTGGGCATTAACGGTTTATGAGACGTGATTGACATAACCACTTGGAAACATATTCCTTCTAATGACATAGGAACATTCTTTTGATTCTGTCTATATGTGTCCTCAAAACTGCAGATAGAATTGTAGATAAAATGTGAAGTACAGTCTGTAGAATATCCTTCTTCATTTGTGGGTACTGGAGGAAGAAACGTTTGCGAAATTAAGGAAATAGATGCAGCGTGGAAGTTGGCAACATTCTTCTGTTAGTCATTTAGAGTATTTGTCCACCTCTGAATTGTAGTTAAATGAAAATAGATTTCTTTCTTACAGGGAGCAGTTTCTTGTAAAAGCAGTTTTGCTACTGAACATTTAACTATTATTATAATCAAAAATATTTTAACTGCATTTCATGCTATTATGGGCGTCGGTAGCACAGTGGTTAGAACTCTCGCCAACCATGCACATGCTCCGGGGTTCGATCCCCTGCTGACGCAAACCTGATATCAATAGTTTGCCTCCAAACTTTGGGCTACCGATATCAATGCCGAAAATTTCATACTTGTACTAAAAATACGGTGTGGAATCAATCTGTAATCAAAAATAAAATAAAAATAAAATGTATTCACGCCTATGATTCATTTCCCTCATCGGATATAGCTTGATAATAGATTCGATGAAAACATTTATTAGCTCACAGAACTGAGTGTACACACTATAATTCACCGATCACAGTGTTACTCAGGCAAATGTGATTGGATCTTCCGAAAAGGTACATCATTAGGGGACCTGCACAGCATGTAGGATCAGGACTGTCAGAATGATGACATTTTCACTCCCCACCTACATGCCACTTACAGAACGAGTCTGAGTGGGTCGTCTTACTTGAAAATTTTCTGAAGACCACAGGATTCAATGGGTTTGAACTGTTTACGAAATCTCTCATTTAAAAATCCATGAATTTATATGATTTGAAGCTGATGAATAATTTTCTCTTCAGCAGTCAAAACATTATCTACAGTTTGATCTGTTTTGCTTTGAATCGATCCTTAAGATTCTTATTAATTTTCTCCTGATAATCATATTCTTCCATAGTGGCAATACATTTATCTTTTTCTTTAATTGGTGGATGATGACTAGCAGTGGAATCCAGAATGCGCATTTCGTCCTATCTGGGACTCGTCATCTGGATGCACCTGCATTTCTCAGTAAGTGATGATGTTCCCACCGAGGCTCAAACCCAGTGACCATAGTTTCAAACGCCAAATCGTTATCCCCTAGACCACATGGGCCGTGAGAGTCACCTCTTATGTAACGGCTCATAATTATTTTAATTGAATTTTAGATTTTCTCGTCGACTGATTGGACCGAACTGCTTGGTCTCAGGTTGACATGTCAGCTTCTTTGTCATTTGAGGAAATAATGAAATCAAACTTCCCTATGTTCATCATTATTAATTTTTTATTGTGAAAGAAGAAAGTTGGTTATGTAATATTGTTTTTGGTGACTTGATAACGTGAAAAGTAACAATGACTTCAGCTGAAGCTTCTTCACAATAGTTAAGTTACATAGGAAATTTTAACTCAGGCGTTTAGACATCAGATAAATTTAGTCTCAGTGAGAACTTCCATTGCATTTAAATTTAACAAGATTGCTCAGTTAACTGTCCTTATTACATATAAAAGCAATGAATAATTCACCGAATATCTGAACAGATATTTTTAGTGGAAATAATTTGAATTATTCACGTGCCAATAGTGTTAACTTTGTTGCATACATGTGTGGAGTTCTAAATAGTAAATCTATATAGTTTTCGCTAAATGTCAAAAATGGACACATTGTACATAATTCTTGTTTAATCGACTTCCTTATCAATAATATACAACTTTGGCGTTCAACTGGAAATATAGTTATTCTGTCGGTTACTTCGCCTTCTCACTGGTTCCTATTACTCTCTTGCTCTAGAAATACCAAGAATTGTATTCTTTGGAATTTTCAGGAATATACTATCCTCTTCCGAAGATTATTCTACAATTGGCAAACATCTTCTACCAGTGGTCAGACCTCCAGCATTGGAACATATCTATGGGTGATATTAATAATTTGTAGCAGTGGACTGTAATTGCATTTCAACTAACCATTAACCTTCATAACTGTATTTTTATAATATACTGTTACAATATACTTTCATTAACTTGGATTTTTATTTTGATCTGTTTACCGTTACCGAGCTGTCTATTAAGTCCCCTACGTATTTCCTAAAAAATATCTAAATGGTATGCTTGAAATTTAGCTTTAAAAAAAGTTGATGCAAATACATGGCGATTGGTGCTGATGCTGAAATAACTCATAATTAACGATAGTAAGCATTTTATTTTTTATTTTATTTTATTTTTTGATTACAGATTGATTCCACACCGTATTTTTGGTACAAGTATGGAATTTTCAGCATGGATATCGGTAGCCCAAATTTCGCAGGCCGACCATAGATATCAGGTGTGCGTCGGCGTGGGCTCGAACCCCGGACCATATGCATGGTCGACGAGAATCCTAACCACTGTGCCACCGACGCACATCGTAATCATAACTGATGATTTATTTTGTCAAAATGAAAGAAACTATAAACGTGGAAAATGTTTATTCACCAAATTTGTACACACTCTTATAATATATCACATTAAACTTGGCGTTGGTGGCACAGGGGTTAGGACGCTCGCTCACCATGCAAGTGGTTGGGGGTTCGATCCCCGGCTGACACACTCCTTTACCTCGCTAAGCAGAAATAATGCTGGTAAAGAGGAAAGGTTGGCCATGAGGCTAGCAACCCCATCCTGTAAAAATAAACACTGTTACAGAAACTTCAAGCCTCTAGTTTGAGGCACTATGTTCCAATGGGAACGTGAAGGAAAAAAACAAAAAATCATTAAACTTGATAGTTTATTATTTAAATCAAAATCCCACTTAATCAAAAGTTGAACATTTCAAGATATGAATTCGTAAAATTGATTTTGAGTCAAGTTGTTTATGCATATTGGTTGTCTTTACAGTTTTCAAATGGCAGAAACGATACATATGGTAGTGTAGTCAAGGTACCTTTCACACTTGATTCTACGACTCAAATATATCAGTATCCAAGAGATAAATGGGTGTAGTTTAATTTCATCAGACGTTGAGAATTCAGAACTACTTGTTAGTTTGGTCGACAGAAAATGTAAATCTTGTTGAATAAATAGATTAAGGTCAAAATAATATTAACAGTGAGTATTGTTAGGAGTTATTCATAAAGTATGATTTTCAGTTTCAGTAATACAATCATATTTCAATGAAAAATAAATGCCACATCAAATGCATATTCATGTACAATAAGAAAAGTCACAAGTATAGCGGTAAACTACTACCCCAAAATTTTCAGCCTACAAATTCCAACATTGAACATCGGGCGTTGACCTTTACTGTTTAAGTTGATTGGTTCAGCTGGAAGTGTATGGCTAAGAATCTACGCCGTTTGGAACGCTGTCGTGTTAAATTCACTTGTTCGTGCGTGACATCTGACTACCTAAGTAAGCATCATCCTTCTACATTTTTGATCCCAAAACATATTTCTTACTGTGGACGATCAATTTCTGATGACTCTAAACTAAAGCAGGCCAAAACGAAACAAAGTAATAAAGACATTGACAAATCTCTATCAACCAATCAGATGCATCCGAAGCAGAAGTGCATAATTTTAAAATGAAGTCTATCTAGAAATAATGCAATGTTAAAACGTGGTTACATAGGATAACTTCCTTGTTTATATTTCAAGAAAACCTCCAAATATCTCATAGGAATACTCATGGTTAGATTTGACCAATTTTTGTACAGAAATACGTCGAGATAACTGTAAATCATCTTGTTTCTTGATTCATCCACGCCACTGATCCTCATTTTTATGTGATTGTAGAAAATTTCGATGGAGTCTGAGTGTGGTCCATTAAAAGGATTAACGAAATCGTCCGTATTATTGACCATCTTAGAAATATAGTCCAGGGATGACAGTTGGCAACACGTTTTCTCCCTTCCAATGGGCCTGTGTTCTAAGCAGTACTCAAATACTAGTTTCAAATGAAATTTGGGACATAATTCGTATATATATATATATATATATAATTCACCTCATCCGTTAACTGTTAAGACACGCTTAGTTAAGTGTCTAACATACCGAGCAGTAGCACTGAGTAGTACAGAAAAAGACCTAAATGTTGAAATAAAATAGATAGAAGAAGCGTTGGTGTTAAATAACTACTCTATAAAATTCATTAGGAAGATCAAAAAGGCCAAAAGCAAAATAAAAATAATTGTGAAACTAGTAATAATAACATAAATAAGAGAGAATATAAGTCATCCACTGTTATAGCTTATAAGAAGTAGACATCTGAGACCCTACGTAGAATTCTTAATAAAGTAGGAATTAGAGTGGCATTTAAACCTACAAACTCACTCAAGGACAAGCTCTGTAGGTTAAAGGACCCAGTTGACTCAATTAGGCAAAATAATACAATTTACAAAATACTCTGCAATGACTGTGAGGTCAACTACATAGGTCAAACTAGTAGGTCCGGGGTAGTCAGATTGTCAAAACAAGAATGATTGTGCGTGGAAGAACATTGGAAGTCTCTGAAGGCGATTCTCAACGAAACGTGTTCAACGGTTCTAGGAAGAAAGAAGAGACAAGACAAGGAATGGCTCTCAACGGACACTTGGAAATTAATAGAAGAGAGGAGAATGGTGAAAGAGAAAATGATTCAATGCAAGGACGGACAGGAGAAGGAGACGATGAGCTCAACTTACAAAGCACTGGACAAAGAAGTGAAGAAGAGTGCTAGGAAGGGCAAAAGACAATCCTACGACAACCTAGCTACTGAAGCTGAGAAGGCAGCAAGCAAAAGGGACCTGAGGACACTATATCAGATAACCAAATCTCTATCCGGGAAGAGACCAACACAAGCGAAACCTATAAAAGACAGCCAAGGGAACCCAATCACCAAGGAAGAAAGACAGATTAAACAATGGGCGGATCACTTCAAAGGACTCTTGAACCGACCATCACCTGAAACCCGTCCAGAAATACCAACAACAGCGCGCACACAACTGCAAGTTGACACCAATCCTCCAACGAGAGCTGAAGTCTTGAACGCAATCAAACTTCTGAAAGCTGGAAAAACAGCCGGACCAGATGGAATACCCCCTGAAGCACTGAAAGCAGACCCAAAGACGACAGCAGATATGCTGACTCCATTATTGCAAAAGGTGTGGAAGGAGGGAAAGGTGCCTACTGACTGGAGGAAAGGTTACCTGGTGAAACTACCAAAGAAGGGCGACTCAGGCCTCACTCTGCAAGAACTGGCGAGGAATCATGCTCCTGTCGACGCCAAGTAAAATCCTGAGTCGCATCATCCTGGAGAGATTAAAGGACGCACTGGAGACAGAACGCCAACCAGAACAAGCTGGATTCAGGAAAGGCAAATCATGTACTGACCAAATTGCAACTCTACGCATCATCATCACAGAACAAAGCATGGAATGGCAATCAAACCTCTACCTCAACTTTATAGACTTTGAGAAGGCCTTCGACAGCGTTGATCGTGAAGTAATTTGGAAATTACTCGAGTACTATGTCGTACCCCAAATATTCATCAACCTTATTCAACAGCTGTACGACAACGGCACATGTCAAGTGATTCACAACGGAAAACTCAGCGAGGCGTTTGGAGTAAACACAGGAGTCAGACAAGGGTGTTGGCTTACTATCACCAATGATATTCCTAATTGTGGTGGACTGGGTTATGCGTCAGACAGTGAGGGAAACGAGAAGACAGGAATATCCTGGACCGACGTGAAGAACCTAGAAGACCTGGATTTCGCGCGTGGATGATTTATGTTTGATGTCACACACAATCGAAGACTTACAAGCAAAAACCGACAAACTGGTCGAAGAAGCAGCCGGCGAAGACAGGACTCCAGGTAAACATAGACAAGGCGGAGGTTATGAAAATAACCAACCAACAACAGCAACAACATCCAACGCCAATCACCATCAACGGGAGGGATTTGAAAGAGGTTACTTCATTCACTTATCTAGGGAGCATTGTCTCAACTACAGGAGGAGCGGACAAGGATGTTAAATCGACGAGAATCGGGAAGGCGAGAAACACATTCATCAGCCTGAAATCAATCTGGAAATCTTCGTCACTCAGCATCAACAACAAAATTCGGATTTTCAATACAAACGTCAAGTCAGTCAGTTCTTCTATACGGATCAGAAACTTGGCGGGTCACAAAGAATATTTCCAACAGCCTGTTGCAGACCTTCATCAACATCTGTCTTCGCTCTATCCTGAAGATCAGATGGCCGGAAAGAATCACCAACAACGAATTATGGGAACAAACAAAGCAAGAACCAATCGCCCAACAAATATGCAGGAGAAAGTGGAGATGGATCGGACACTCGCTGAGGAGACCGCTGGGTGACATCGCGCGCCAAGCCCTCGAGTGGAACCCGAAAGGGAAGCGGCGTGTGGGACGTCCAAGGGTGACATGGAGGAGATCGTGTGAAGAGGAGTTGAAAGAATATGGATTAACATGGATGCAGGCGAAAAGTATAGCAGAAGAGAGAAGAAAATGGAGACGTGTAGTTGAAGCCCTATGTTCCACTAGGAACCCAAGGGAGAAATAATAAGAAGAAGAAGAATGATTGACCCCGAGAAGATCAGTAATTTAGAAAAAAGCTCAGCTTTTCATTTCAATGCATGCATTAACACACAACCACACAATAGGGTGGTTTTGAGAGGGTTAAAATTCTAAAAAGTAATCTAGATAGATTGAGAGAGAGGTTGATTACTGAATCCTTGTTCATCGAGTCTACACCCAACACATGCAATCGGAATGACTCATCACTCATACCTGAAATATGGAAAATACTATTACCAATCAAATCAAGTGAAAAACAAGGAACTATATAAATGAAGTTAGGAAGTCGTGTGATTACCTTGACATGATTATGAGCAATAAATTGTGCTCGAAACGTCATCAGTAAACATTACTGTATAACACTGTGAGACTTTATCAAAACAAAATTTACGCATAATGGAATTACACTCTACCACAGTGCACAAGTTTTATTCTTATATCAATGATAATATGGTCTTCCTACTAGGAAACTTATCAACAAACCCACACGACTTAATCAAACTGAAGCAAGATTCACAAATCATCGGATTTTTAACGGTCGATGTTTAAAAAGCCATATAATTCCGAAATATTTACTTCTACGTACTCCAATTACTTCAAACAAAATAATATCAGCCTCAAAACATGTCAGTAAATTATGTCTAAGAGAAGAATTACATTGAGTTACTGTGAAACTAAATAATATACGAAATGAAATTGAAAAACTCAAATATATGATCAATGACAAAGATTATATAATTGTTGTTGAAACATCCAAAAAAGCTAGAGAATCAGCATTAAGAAAATCAATAATCACACAAATCAAAAAATTCAACAAACTAATTGAAGAAAATAACACAACAAATGAAATTGATGTCAATGCTTCATCCTCTATGGACAGAACAAAGTGGGTGATCAACCTCTAATCAAGGGAACTAAGCTCTAATGAGATAAAAGTACTTTAGAAAGAACTAAATTTCAACGTAACAGTTAGTAAATTGAAACCAGAGGATGTCATTCCTAACATAGAAGTAGCACTAAGCTCAATAGATAAGACGACAGCAGAAGAGGTTCGAGCACAATGTGCACTAACCCTGAAAAATCGAAAGGAAACAAAATCGAACTTAACAAAATCGGAAAGAGAAGCTTTAATTAGTCTTAAACAGGATAAAAATATTGTCATCGCAAAAGCTGACAGAGGAAACGCCACCGTAGTTTTGAATACATCTGACTATATCAAAAAAGTTATTGAGCATATTCAAACGGGTCCATATGAGGAAATTAAGAAGCCTGTAGATACAATAATGAATAAGGTTAAGAAATCTACAGCGTAAGTAATACGCAGAATGAAGCCATCACTGGGTGAGTCTAAATGGTTTAATTTAATGCCTAAAACTAATAATGCTAGTAGAATATATGGTACTATAAAAATACATAAGCCAGGTTACCCCATAAGACCAATATTAGATTTTAGAAATACCGCCCCTTATGAATTATCAAAACACTTAGCTCTAATACTATGCCCCATTAGAAATCGTTCAAACTCTAGATTAACTTATTCATATGAGATGAAAAATAAACTAAGTGACATTCAACTAGAGAATGATGAAACAATGGTTAGTTTTGATATAACTAGTCTTTATACTAATATACAAGTTAATAAGGCCTTAGAAGCAGTTAAAAAAGAACTAACTGCGGATCCTGAACTCAGCCATAGGACAAAGCTACCCATTGAAGAAATTATTTTAGGGATTCAGTTATGCCTCATATCTACTATCTTTAAGTTCCAAGGCAAAATATATAGACAAACAGAAGGTGTAGCAATGGGATCACCAACATCCCCTATTGTAACAGACATATTTATGGACAGCTGGGAAAATAGTGCCCTCAATACATTTAATCCTACTCCAAAAATATGGTGTAGATATGTGGATGACACTTTCACAGTGTTAAAAACAGAACATATCTCTAGCTTCTTGACACATATAAAAGTCTAGGAAGTAATATAGGTAGGTGTAGAGAGAGGTTGGTTACCGAATCCTTGTTCATCGAGTCTACACCTAACACGTGCTATAGGAATGACTCATACCGGAAATATGGAAAATACCACTACCAGTCAGGTCAAGCGTTGAGAAATAATGGAATTATATAAACGAAGTTAAAAAGTTAGGTGAGTAACTTGACATGATTATGAGCCGCAATAAATTGTGCTCGAAACGTCATCAGTAAATATTACTGTATAACACTGTGATACTCAATCAAAATAAATTTTGCACACATTGTGATTAAAACAGTTTTTCATAAAGAAATCGAAACTAAATCATATATATTAGTAGTTGTAAACAGACTCAGATAAACAACTTATTTTGAACTAATGCATGTATAAATTCAGTAATTCACAACGGAATACTTCCATAAGGTCTTCAGTCCTATACAAATTACTTTCCACTGAATGTCAGAGATTCATAGAATACGTCAATATATCTGCTAAGAAACAGTCTGAATCTACTGTAACCCAACTCGTCAACAGTTTCAAACCTCATAGCAAGTTCCCTGACGACTTCACTAAATTTTTATTCAACTACTTTTCAATATCTCTGTCTGATTTGCAGCTAGAAGCCTTGTCTTTGGGACTAGAATTCTGCCATATCAAAATGAATGTCAACAAACTCTATATTGATGTACAGTTTGAAAATTTAATCAGCTAAACGAATTATCTTATCCCAACTTCTGACGAAAAATCACATAGTACTAGTGACAGTCATCGATTGCTGTCACTAGTACCTCAATACAAAAACAAAAGTCCGCTACCACCTAACAAAGCAGCACTGAATATTTATTTTAATGTTGAGAAATAACAAAGATCTGATAATAACCCGTCCTGAAAAGGGTGATGATTTAGGATAAAACTTGGGTACTGTGGTAGAGCATAATTCCATTATAAAATTTTATTTTGATAAAGTCACACAGTGTTATATAGTAATATTTTGATACGGTTGTGTTCTCTGAGCTGGATAGTTAATTTGCGAAGCTTTCATCCCCCCTACTAGGTAACATCTGTAGAAATAAAATTCACTCTAGAAGTGGAAAATGAATCCATCCCCTTTTTGATGTGGAACTAATAATAAGACATGACGGGACCCTAAGAAGGCCAGTCCATAGATAACTCACTTTGAAAGCTCAACTAGGGAATTTCTGCAGTTGGATTCCTGTTGAACGAAAACGAAATCTAATTAAATCCATTGCCACTCGAATCCAACGCATCTGCAGTCCTAACACCTTGGAAGTAGAACTACATCTTCTGAAAGAAACCGTCATCCAAAATGGATACCCCCCCCCAAGATTCAAACCAAAAGTCCAGAGGAAAGAAACAATACTTGTTCCAAAAAAGAAACATTACATTAACCTGGATTTCAAGGGAGACAGCCTGCAATTTCTTTAAGAGAATAATCTCAGCATCTCTGAGAAGGAAATTCATCGCAGTAACCCTAATAGTAGTTTTTTCTAGTCATTCATTGGTCTTCAGAAGACTAAGGACAATATCTTGCATCTGACCACTTCTAAATGTACATATCAGTGCAACTGTCTTTGTGGAGCCAGATATATTCCTCATTTGATGCGTATCCTTTTTTTTTTTTTTTTTTTTTGATTTACAGCTTGATTCCACACTGTATTTTTGGTACAAGTATGGAATTTTCAGCATGGATATCGGTAGCCCAAATTTTGCAGGCCGACCATAGATATCAGATGTGCGCCGGTGTGGGCTCGAACCCCGGACCATGTGCATGGTCGGCGAGAGTCCTAACCACTGTTCAAGAACATTATCCTACTTGTCCGAAAAAAGGTAGTATTGGCTGTATAAGGAGTGTGATAACCAAACACCTTGCCAATACTGGTCAATTCACCTCAACAAACGCCTCCTTCAAAGTAATCTACAAAGCGAAGAATAACCTGCCAAAGGTAGTAGGCTTTCGTCTCCTTTGCATCGCCGAAGCTTTAGCCATTCATTTAGAGAAACCGGACCTATGCATAAAAAAGAAAAGTATTCATACAATTCTATTATCATGGTGACAGCCTTGTTGATTTCTACTGAACCGATTTTTTTTATTGTTTTCCTAAATGCATATAACTCATATTTCTTTAAAACTTCTACGTAGCGCCATGTTTTTTATTCGTTTCTGTGTTTGCATCCTGATAACAACTCATTCATTAAGTTATCTATCTTACTACGTAACTCTAATGTACTTATTTTACTCCTTTTATGCATTGATTAACAGCTATGATTGTGACGATTCATCACATTCATGGGAAATTGTTAATATATGCCTTTATACAGCTAAAGAAATTGAATTCTCTAAAAAGGGTCTCTTTGGTGAACTACGTGTTTCTTTTCTCATTGATTCACAAATATTCAAATGTTGATTCGTAGGGACTTGGTTGATTGGTTTCAGGATTTCATCATGAGCTGACATTAGTTAGAGAACCATTGGAAAACCTGGGAGTACTGGACAGCTGTTTGATCCTAGTTTGGGACTCTACAGCAGTGCGCACCCAGCGAAATACGAACCCAAGAACCTTATGGTCAGAAGGCGGGCTCGTAGACCATTTAGCCACTGGGACCCCATCCAATGGCCCATGAATTCTAACTTCTGTCAATTCACGATATAGCGCAATCGCTAGCCAATGTCTTCGGCGAGTATTTGTCCTCACACCCGACCGGCTGCACCCTACTGGTCACGACTGCCCACCGGAAGGTCCTGGGTTCGAACCCCGGTGGGTGTGCACTGATGAAGAGTCCCAAACTAGGGCCAAATGGCTGTCCAGTACTCCTAGGTTTTTCAATGGTCCTCTAACCAATGTCAGCTCATGATGAAATCCTGTAACCTATTTACAAATAGGTGGAAAGGATATTCTTAACTGCTTTATCATCTGGTTTATAAACTCCATACAGCTCATAAGTGGATACACTAAATTACCAATCAGAAACAAAACATTTGATACAAGTCAATGACTGCAGAGTAATTAATATGAATAGTTTAGACATAAACCCAAGAGTAAAAATATCATATTTTGAAGCTTGAATCATTTTCATTCGCCTGATAAATACAAGTCATTAGGGTAGGTAGGTTATAACTACTGATGTTAGAGTTGTGATTTCTGATTTCTAAGTTGAAATCATTAAATGAAAGGGATCTTAGGCTGTTTTAATAAGCTACTTTTTCTTTCAGGTTAGACCACGGAGTGATATGAGTTAGAGAACCACTGAAAACCAGGGAGTACTGGACAGCTGTTTCATCCTAGTTTGAGACTCCTCGGCTACTTTCTGCTGATTTCCAGTCAGTCATTAATTATTATTTAGTGGATTTATAGGGACACTAATAATTTTATATAAAAGTGTCATTTTGCATATATATATATATATATATATATATATATATATATATATATATATATATATATATATATATATATATATATATATATATATATATATATATATACGTATATATATCCTGAACACAACGGCACAGTGATACAGTCATATCATCTGCAAATATGCAGATGATATGACTGTATCACTGCCTATCACTTCCGAGTCTGACAGCTCCAAACTTAATAGCTTTCTGTTGGACATCAACAACTGGTCCAAGTCAAATGGTCTTATATTAAATCCTTCCAAATGTCAGGCGCTTGACTTTACTTTCAAGCATCGACGTGACTTACTTGAACTAGTTAACTCGCATGATCCCTGTAGCATAGATGGTACGGAAATTGAAACCAAATCAAGCATTAAATACCTTGGATTAGTTTTTTCCTCTGACCTTTCATGGTCATCCCATATCTTATCTATCTCTAAGAAAATGTTTCGTCTTACCTTCTACATTAAAAAGTTAAGACAATCAGGTATCAACCAACCTTTAGTTTTGCAATTTTTAAACTCCTGTATTTTACCTATTGTACTCTATTGCTCTCCATTAGTCTTTCCTGGGCTTCTCAAAAAAGATTATATCATATTACGAAGAGTATTAAATGCTGTGAGTAGAGCTTGTGGTCTGCCACTGCATGAGCTCGCTAATACTATAGTCGAGAGGCATATAAATTCCTGTACGAAATGGGCAAAGGCTAAAATGTCAGACCCTCTGCACCCCCTTTATTCACACCTGTCCCCTTGTATCTCATCAGGTAGGAAGAGAAATCAATATAAAAAGATATATGCTCGTACTACTAAGTATAGAAATTCTACAATACCCTATTTAGCGCGTACTTTATGTGATGAAGACTCTGTTAGACGTGAAACTTACAAGTTACTATGTAATTAGCACAGTGAATCTACCCTTTTATCGTTTCATCTTTCTGTATTTTATGGTGTCACACTTTCTATCGTTTAAATCGTTACTCTGCTATTTTATTTTTAGTTGGTATTACTATTATTACTACAATTTTGTACTTAATACATATTTTTCTCCGTATGGCACACAGTATTTTGCTACGTAGCTGCTATAACAATCGTTTTATTACTATTATGTAATGGGTATTTTTAATTTTTTTTGTCGTTTTTGGGTAAATTAGATGCAATATTGTACTGAAATGCTGAAAATTCCTTGCTGTATCATGAGTACTGTTTTTGGAATAAAGCTATCATTTTTATTATTATTAATCAATAAGTGGACACTTAAGATATTTAGAAAACAGAAGGATTGGACGAAAAGATATTCACTTTCCACTTAGATCCTCATCTCTGGCTCTACTCTATAGCATTTTTATTACAACATACAACAGTTTACCAATCATGTGGCACTGATATGTTTTTTAGTAATAATTAGTCAGTATCAACATGTCAATGAGATAATAATTAACGAAGAAAATTAGTACGCACAATTAAAAGTTAAGAATGGTTACGACACTTGGATTGCGTAATGCATGATTATTCTTGAAAAAAATGAAGAGTAATTAATGAATAAGCGTGTGCTCAAGTTGATTGCGTAACAGATTGTTAAAGAAAATTAAACGATTTGGACAATGATAACATATAATTAAAGATGAAGCAGTCAGAAAAACGAAATAATTTAAACAGTCATAATTTTCAAAGGTTTAGGGGGAGGGGGAGAAGTAGACCGGTTTATACATTCATGTAACAATGGCCAAGGTAAGGAAAGTGGCTGTACAAATTTCTTTTGAACCCACAGGTTTGACTTCTTCAGGTGGATTCCTATTGCTTCAGCTATATGTAGAAGACGAAGTCGTAAAGTAAAATTAAGGTTAGTAGGTTAAATAATTGTAAGTGCTGTATTAACATCAACCTGATGCTCACTATCTACAAGGTGTGCTAAAATAGAGCTACGAATAGATCTTGTTTCTCCTTTGCTTAACCATGCTGGAGGGTGTTCGGAAATACGACGATGAACCTGCCTAATTGTACGCCTGATGTGGCTGGCTCCGCAGCTGCAGTCAAACTGGCACATACTTAAGACACTGGTAATAAGTCATTTGAGAAAACAGACAAAGTCGAAGAAAGTACAGTTACATAGACACAACAGAAGTTTCGTAATAAAACAATAGAAAATAGTTCCGTTCCTTCGGTAAGATAACTGAAAACAGTGTGATTCCATAAACATGTGAAGTTATGTAGAAGACACACCTATTAGGTGACTACTTTGATGCAATGTAGCGCTGTAATCCTCAATGAACTAACATGATTTCCAATTTACAGCTTTTTGGCTGAAATTCATATCTAGAGTCATAAAAAGGTATATGGCGAAGAAAATTTTCTTTATGACAAATTACTTTTAAATTCTGTACATTCTTATTTATACTAAACAGGAAGAAACCACTAAAAATCTCTCTACCCTGGTAAGTTAGTTCATGACCTTTAATTGATTATTCCATTATGGGTAAATTTTTGTTTAGATAAAGTTTCACAGTGTTATACAGTAATGTTTACTGATATTTCAGTAGAGTGATATGTTAGGACAGCCCATGAATTACTTATGTAATTTGTACCCTTGCGCTATTTTAAGAAACATGATTACCTTTCAAGAGTTGATTTTTTTTCAAGTTTGACCACGAAATGTAACCATTTAGAGAACCATTGAAAACTAGGGAGTATTGGACAGTCGTTTCGTCCTAGTTTGGGACTCATCAATAGTGGTCAAACTTCAAAAAACAAATCAACTCTTAGAATTAATCTAATACTCTCTAATGACTGGCTTCAGGATGATGTTGTCTGGAGTTCTAATGAGAAGTCGTGACCAGTGGAGTTCATCATGACTTAAATGACAATACAGTTCCCTCTGGTGACATTAGCTTTTGGTGACGCTAAAATGGCGAAATGGCAGAAGTCAAAATTCATGGGCCACTGAGTCAAGTCCCAGTGGCTGAGTGGCATACGAGCTTGACTGGCAACCGAAAGATCCTGGTTCGAGACACGATGGATGCCTAGTGATGATGAGTCCCAAGCCAGAACGAAACGAGTTGCCAGTATTCCCTGGTTTTCAATGATTCCCTAACTGACATCCATCCGTGGTCAGAATTGAAGAAAACATGATTATATTACATTTATAATTGCAGAAATTCACTATAGTTTACTAACTTAAAATCGCCATTCCTCGATGTATCAACATAAGCCTTAACTACTGTTAGACATATGTTTCTCTAACGGAGTACAGTTTGTTAAAACTATAATTTAACTATTAACTTCCATTTTTCACACTTTAAGCAGTTCATAAGACACCAACGAAACAAAATTAATCCATTTTATAACGCTATGTGTTTTAATACTTCTGTATTTAAACTCAATAATGAAAATTCAAGTATAAGATTTAAATCCAGTTGCACGGATTCGGTAAATGTTTCGTAGCGAAAATTTCCAGCACTCTTTCGTATATTCTTTCTCGGAAAAACGTTGGTTGTCAAAGTACAACGTGGTGAATACTTTACCCGAATTTCTATAAGAGTATTTTAGAAGTTGAAGGATGTCGATCACAACACAAGATATGCCATATGCAATGTAAATGTGTATGTTCTAACTCTAAATGTACACACATGCTATACATAAACCTCACAACTGATCGGAAGTCAAGGCAAAACAACAGATTGATCGTGCAAAATATGAAATATATTTCGTGATCAGAAATTTAAAAGGGCGATATCTATTTAGGTAGATAGAGTGAGTATGGCAACAATCAAACGTAACACAACAGCGTACCAGAAGGTGTGCATGCTTGACCGCACACTTTCAGCTTAAACAAAGAACGTCAGCACCTAATGTTGTATGATGGAAGCTACAAGCTAATAATTTGGGGGAGTTAACTACCATTATACCATCATCATAATATAATACTTCTTTGCAGGCGGAAGCTTGTGTTACTGAACTTATTATTGATGAATAAATTTAAAGATTTTTTCTAGATATGATGGAAAAGGGTCATTGTTCAGGTCAAGGAAACAATCAACGCCAATATAAATAGCCTAGGGGATGTGAAAACACACAATAACAACCAATCACGTCCAAGGTCACCAGGAGAGATGACTAATAAACTCCCGTGGAGACCCAAAAGCTCACATCAAATTGAAGTATGCTCCGAAGATGTTGCCTAGTAGGGCGATGAAAACTTCGAAAATAAACCATCCAGCTCAGAGAACCCAACTACATTACTTCTGTTCATAACAACCAATAGCTCACATGTCGGTACTTTGAGTAAATTTATTAACGTATACCTGTAACAACAGAAGACAAGGGCCGGCAACAGATCGTTTTTATTACGGAAATCAGCACGTATTTATATATATTTCATGTATATTATTACAGCTTATTCAAGCAGACAAACACAATCTTCTGATTTTTGTTTCTTGCTTAAGGTTATTCTGTACTGCCTGTGACTGGTTTCTCAGAAAGTTAAGCCATATATCTGCGAATCGTATTTGCCCACGCTAAGTCTTCTGTGATCGGTTGCTGAATCAGCCTTGTTCATATTTTCTCACGGCCAATATTAGCGACATAGACATTGACGTAAATTAATGTCTGCCGAATGGTTAGCATGCGTCGGTGACATAGCGGTTAGGACACTCGCCGACCATGCACATGGTCCGGGTTTCGATCCCCGGCCACAGGACGAACTCCTTTACCTCGCTAAGCAGAAATAATGCTGGTAAAGAGGAAAGGTTGAGCATGAGACTAGCAAACCCATCCTGTAAAATAAACACTGCCACAGAAACTTCAAGCCACTAGCTTGAAGCCCTATGTTCCACTGGGGAACGTGAAGGGAAAAAAATTGGTTAGCAGCCTACTATCACCACATACCTACATACATTGTTGTAAGCTATTTATTTATGACTGATGTTTCTTGTTAATTTCATTTCTGTTCTAAATATTAGTAACCTTCAAGTGAAGTGTTTTCCTTATTGCATTTCGAAAGGTTTATCATGAATTAAAACTTTTATTAATATTCAAACGATTCATGAAGTTGTATATAAAATCTACCATGCAGAAATTGCTAACTGAAGCTGCCTACTCATTAGACTGTTATTGATTCTTTTCATTCCCTGCGTTTCAAGCGGAACATAGGGCTTCAAGCCTTGAAGTTTCAATAGTACCAGTGTTCCTTTTATGGGATGGGATTACCAAACGCATACTGGGGCTATCCAGTTTTCCGACCTTACTACCGGCCAGATGAGGTTTAAAAGCGTGCCGGCCAGAAATCGAAATCAGACCTCTCGTGTAACTAACAAACATTCTATCATTGAACCACCGACGCACAAATAGTAAGTCCTATTTTTAAGATTATACTTATTGATAAGTAAATTGCAGAATGTATGGATTCCAATTGAATTATATTCCATGAGAAAATAATTTAGTGTACTGATTTGTAAATAGTCAAATCAATGTGCACCGTGATGGCTAGCTACCTAGAATGGTGGCCACATTACATACCTGACTGATAGAATTCAGTCTGCACCAAAGAAAGGACTGGACACATCACACTAGTTACTAGTGTCCAATCAACATATTTAGTTTATTCGTGAAACATTAAGTCATACCGACGTTTTTGTTTGGTTTCTGAACATTATTCCAACACCCTCTACATTCACAACTCTCCCCATGTATCTCTTCAGGGAAAACAAGAAGCCTATATAGGAAACTATATGCCCGCACTAGTAAGTACAAAAACTCATCCATACCCTACCTAGCCCGTGTTCTGTGCGATAAAGAATGCATCAGGCATGAAACCTTTAACTTATTAAATAGTCAGTAGAACCAATGGATCTCGTCTTTCCAACTCACATCATTTATAGGTACAACGTTTTCTCGCTCTTCATTCTGTATTTTATTTTGTTATGTGCTGTTTTGTTTCTCTCTTCCTTGCAAACTCTACTTAAAACATTCTTGTTCGTTCTTTCACACTCTGTATATCTCGACCATTTTGCTATCGCTTACGCCAGTAAATATGCTAGTAGTATCTACTTTTCTAACACCTTCAAACACTTTAATTTTGGCTTTGCTACCGACATACTAATATGTTGTTGAGATAACTTTAATCTATGTAGAACTTTATTTATTGTTAAAGTAAAAAACTGGATGCAATATTGTAGTAAAATGCTGAGAATTCCATTCTGTATCACAAGTACTGATTTGGAATAAAGCTTATGTTATGTTATGTTAAAATTTCCATTCGTTGTTCCTATTTAGCTGAACAGGTCTAGTAGTACTTTCTTCATTGGTGTTCGCCTGTGTTTGTTTAATGTATATATATATATATATATATATATATATATATATAATATAAACTACCTACGTTGCAGGTTTACTAATTCCTACTGTCTGTTTCAATTTAGGTCATTGTGACAATAAAACATTACTACTACAATCATTTTTGTACTTGTATGATCCTGCGTACAAGTTGTAGTCGGTACTTAACGGGGAAATTAGTAGTTTCCATACAATCACAAAACAGAATATTTGGTCAATGTGAAAGAAAATTTAATTCCTACTGAAATGATAATAATAATAAAAAATCTATTTGAAAGTAAGAAACAAACAACTTTAGAATAGCTTGTTAGTAATAACATCTATGCGTAACTAATTTTTTTACTGTATATACTCTGCAGAATAATAATGCTTCATTATGCATAATTAGTGCACTCCTATTTATTTATTTATTTATTTATTTATTTATTATACGCACTTAGAACATCACACTTCAACGGAATTATTGATAAATACTTTGTAAAAATGCATCTGCTGCACTATAGGGATAAAAACGTTTTGTATATATTATGAAAGCGTTTTAATTCGTCTTTATAAATTTACGCTATATATGTTTATAATGCCCATCATAGAAACTAATTAAAATAAGCCGAAGTGATAGCTATTCATGACTTGCTATCATAACTTTCAGATAATCTCCGTCTTCTGACAACACTACCTAAACAGTAATAGATTAAAAAAGAGAAATAGGAACTAACTGAAAATTACTGTCAAATAGAGTAACTATATTCCATATTAGTTTGTTTATTAGATGTATCACAGTGAGGGAAACAGTATTATTTACTGGATGACGTTTCGAACAAAATTTATTGTTCATAATCACATCAGTTATAATCACAGGACTTTGAAACTTGAGTTTTACAGTTTTCTTTGTTCCCTCCTATTTGTAATAGAATTTTCCAGATATCTGGAACAAGTGTTGAATCATTCCTATTACATGTATTTGCAGTTGATTCGATAAATAAAGCTTCTGTTATCAATCTCTCCATCCACCCTGCTGTTACATTAGATTTTAAAACTGTCATCCTATCCCGCCCTATTGTATGGTTGTGTGTGACTGCATGTAGTGCTATAGCTGAACCATTCTCTAGATTTCTTATCTTATTCGGGTCAACCGATCTAAATTTTGCTAGGTTTTTATGCTCGGCTAGTCTGACTGTCCCTGTTCTACCAGTTTGACCTATGTATTTGACCTGACAATCATTCCAGCAGGGTATTAGATAAACTAAATTGTTTTGTTTTAAAGGATCCACGGGATTGATTCTTTAACCGACAAAGCTTGTTTCTAATTGAGTTTGTGGGTTTGAATGCCGGCCTCGTTTTATTCATGCCTTGTTAATAATTCTGCGTAAGGTGGTTTCCGAGGTTCCTTCCTTGTATTGAATTACTACTGACGATTTAGATTCCTTATGGTTGGTGTTGTCTTGCGCACATTTGACTTGCATGTCGTCATTAGTATAATTATTATTATCACTACCACTACTATCATTATTTATTTTATTTTTATATTTCCCTACAATATATACAAATATAATATATATAATATGATATAATGTCTGTCTGTTTTCGATATAGAACTCTGCACAAATGTGCGGAAGTTCAAGTCGCCACACTCCGTGTAGCACGCGAAGCAAGAGAAGAAAGTATAGGAAAAGCGTAATAGAAACAGTAAGCAGAGGTGTGAGACAAAGGAATAGTAATAACGAAGGACAAAACAGTTTCATTGGAAGTCATAAGTCACAAGGAGTGGATGCATCTGCACCGGCCACTGAGAACGATTTTGAGCCATGTCACCAATTGTTTCCAACCATAGATTTTTACCGTCCCGAGGACCCCAGCCTGGAAGTCTACACCTTCCTACGTGGCTTCAACTGTTGTGGATTTCATTGACTGGTGCCAAGTTTTTGTTTGACCGCCGCTAGCTTTTTTCCAGTCTGACCCTATATCCGCTAACATTGCTCGTCGAGGGAGGCAATGACCAGGCATACGTAACACATGTCCTAACCATCTCAGTCTTTGTAACTTCACAACTTCGTCGAATGATTTCCCGTGTTTACCTAGAACTCGACGCCTAACCTCAATATTGCTCACCTTATTAGGCCACTTTACACGGGAAATAGAGCGCAGGCACCTATCATCAAAGACAGCTAGTCTTTTCATGTCTCCCACACTCAGTGGCCAGGTCTCGCAGCCATAAAGGAGGACGGAGCGGACTGATGAGCAGTACACCCGCCCTTTGGTCGATAGTCGAACATCTCGTCTACGCCAGAGTCGGCGTAAACTGGCAAATGCGAAACGAGCCCCCTGTATGCGTGCTGAGATTTCGTCAGAGATCAATTCGTTGGCGTTGGCTGATGGTACTTCCCAAATAAGTGAAGCGGACAACGTGCTCTACCACTTCACTCCCGATTTCTAATCTAGCAGGCGGTGTAGTCCAGTCCTGTAACATCATCTTGCCAAACATTCGTAGATTGCCAGCGTCCTCGCCTAGAAGGACTATATCGTCTGCATACTCCAAGTCAACGAGATTATTCCCTGGTAGCAAGTCAATCCCTGAGTCGCTGAAGTCACTTAGGGTTAAGTCCATTAACACATCTATGATGAAGTTGAATAGAAAAGGGGATAATGGGCATCCTTGACGGACACCACTGGTCGTCACCAGTTCAGATGACAGCTCGCCGTAAGCCCTCACCTGGCTGTATGAGTACGAGTAGAGTGCCTTAATCAGTGCAATATATTTTCTCGGAATTCCCTTTACAGCCAAGCATCTCCAGAGAACTTCCGATCGACAGAGTCGAATGCTGCCTTTAGGTCAAGAAATATAATGACTGTTGGACGCCGGTAGGAATGCCTATGTTCTAGAATCTGTCGGAGGGTGAAGATATGATCAATACACCCTCTTCCTGGTCTAAAGCCTGCCTGGCTCTCTCGTGTTTGTGCTTCCCGAGCACCACTCAGTCTACGCATGATTATTGAGCCTAAGACTTTAGATACTATATTAGTCAAGCTAATCCCTCTGTGATTATCACAGGAAGACTTGTCTCCCTTCTTGTATATGGGGATAATCAGTGACTTACACCAACCCGATGGGACTTCTTCTGATTCCCAGACGCTGCCTAGTACCTCAGTTAATGCAGACAGTAAGCTGTCTCCACCGTACTTAAATACCTCTGGAGTCATTCCATCAGGTCCCGCTGCTTTGCCTAGTTTCAGATTGGTGACAGCTTTAGTAACCTCAGTTAGGAATGGAGGACCTGTGTCTATATCCCATTCAGGGAGGTGTTGGATGCTCGGAAGGTTGAGCGTGGCTGTGGGCAAATTAAACTGCTCCTCATAATGCTCTTTCCAACGATCCAGTCGTCTATCCTGGGAGCTAATTATAGTGCCATTTTTTTCCGAGATTGTCTCACTAATGATTTGTCTTCTCCCACCCGTTTCCCTGATGAGTCTAAATAGTTGCCTATCCTCGAAGCTTTCTCCATCTCTTTGGCTTTTGTCGCCCACCACTGTTCACGGTCCTTGCGGAGACTTTTCGTAAGTTTCCTCTTGTGCAGCTTTCGCTCCTCATTGAATTCGGAGCTCGCCGGAATAAGTCTTCTAGCATCTATCAGTTCGGATGAGGCGGTGGAGATCCAGTGGTTTTTACTCACCTTTGGGTTTACCTTATTCACAGCTTTTACAGCTGTATCTATGGCTGCCTGGATATTTTTCCAAGCTTCTTCAGGGTGAGCACAGCTGTCGAACACAGATATGTGTTTAGCTAGTTCTTCCTCAAATACGGATTTAGTTTCCTGATCGAGCTGGGGACGTGATGGTTTTACCGCCAGCTGTTTCCTACGTCCGTTCAGTCGTAAGCACACCCGAGCGCGGACCAGTGCATGGTCGGTATCTACACACGTGTTCCAGAAGGAGCGACAATCTCCTACCGACCCACGCCAACGATAGCTTATTGCTATGTGGTCTATTTGTGTCCAGCGTTGGTTTGATGAAGGGGGTCTCCAAGTCAAACAGTGTCTCTCCTTGTGTTTGAAGTTAGTGCTTACAAGAAACAAATGATTATCAGAGCAGAACTGTAGGAGACGGTCACCGTTGTCGGTTCGCTGGCACGGAACTCCATAGGTGCCACCGACATCCTTCTCAGATTGACACAATTTCCCTACTTGAGCGTTAAAGTCACCAGCTAGAACGACTATGTCTGAGCGTTTAGCCTTTCGCACCAAACTAGACAGCTTTTGGTAGAACTCATCCTTCGTTTCATCTGAACTGCAGTCAGTGGGGGCGTAGGCGGAGATTACGAAAAGGCATCGGCGAGTAGTGCAGTCCTTCCTCCTTCTTACTGATCCGTTCAGACGGACAGCACACATTCGGCTATCTACCGGGATCCAGTCAAGCAATGTCTTTTCTGCCCTAGTACTCAAAGCTATCCCTACGCCAGCTAATCCTCGTGAACTAGCTGTGGCATCTCCTGACACCCTCAAGGTGAATTTTGCAGATTCAACCTGTTGGCCAGGTGGGGTTAGGTGAATAACCACACTTGGGTCTTGTATGCGTGTTTCTGAAACACAGCATACATCAATGGCTCGTGATGCCAGGGTCTTGGCTAGTGATGCTTGTTGTCCTATTTGGCAAAGTGTCCTAACATTAAAAGCTCCTATATGAAATTGGTGGCGCGGCTTTAAGAGGCTGTCGGTGGTGGTTTTTTGGCTTCCATCGTTTTTAGTGGACGCAGAGTGGAGAGGAAGTGGAGAGCTATCAAGTCGAGGAGTTGCATCAGTGGAAGGAAGGCAAGATGATAGAGATGAAGATGAAGACAAAGATGAGTGAGTAATAGAGAGGTTTCGCGTGCATTTCGGATTGTGAGGGCGATTGTTACTTCCCGGCTGCCCACACCGTGGAAGTTGGTTGCGTGACCGCAGAGCCCAGGGGACAACTGCTTGAGGCCGGTCACACGCGGCCTGTTTTTGTTTGTTCTTTTTGTTTGGTGTGCCTCAGTAGCATATTTATCACTCCTGCCCTGTGACACGGCAGCAGGAAGCGCGGTCGTTGTTAATCCGGGCCACGGCCGATCCGGCATGAAATTTTGTGTTTTTGTATGTATCATGATGTTGGATTGGGTAGCTGCTTTTTGTTTAACCGCTATCCAAACAACCTGCCTGGCATGGTAGACCTCAAGAGACATAAGTCTCAGCCAGTATAGCTTGAATAGGTCATTGCGGTGTTCAAGCCCGACCACCACGTCAAGGTAGCAGCTTTCGGCCGGGGATATGATATAAGAATGTAATATATATAGATATAAAAGTTATTTACTACCACAGGGCCCAAGTTTTACACATATATTAATTATAGATTTCATATGAAAGCAAAAATGGAGTAACCAAAGACAATTCAATGCTTATAAATTCAGTTTTACAAAATATACGAAACTGTGGTCGTTTTTGGATTAGTCAGTTTCACTAATAAAATCTTTAACCATACAACATATAAAAATTTTTTCTTTCTATAAATCAACTTACATAGATAGGAGAGATTAAAGCACCGTGTGCAACTAACAACTGCTGGAAAAACAAGTTACGACAATCGTTTGCATATTCGACCTACTGCTTTAAGAAATATTTTAGCTAATGCCCTCTAAAGACGCAGTGAAGATCACTAATTGATCCTAACGAATAAATTTGACATATTTTCTTAACAAGAACATGTAATTGGCTCAACTTCATTGAAACAACATTTCATAAGTGTGCCATATTAAATCAGCTATTTCATCATCTTTTGCTTGTACCAATATACTGACTTGCACATTAAGTATGATACGCCTAATTTATGATTATCAGCAGGAGATAAGAATCATAAAGTGTAAAATACTTCTTGTTAGGAAGAGGCAAAACACATGCAATTATCATGTCTCAGTCAAGTTATACATCTGGGTTGATAAACTTTTTGCAAGCCACCACGCCATTATGTTCATGGTGGCTCAAACTGTGCGTCGGTGGCACAGTGGTTAGGACTCTCGCCCACCATGCACATGGTCCGGAGTTCGAGCCCACGCCGACGCACACCTGATATCTATGGTCGGCCTGCAAAATTTGGGCTACCGATATCCACGCTGAAAATTCCATACTTGAACCAAAAATACAGTGTGGAATCAAGCTGTAATCAAAAAAATAAAATAAAAAAAATAAATAAATTAGCGTGTCGTTGACATGCATTTGTTTCTGCTTTCTGATTGGACGCTTGCACAATTCCAAACTCTCAGCCGGATTGGTTGATTTCCAGTCTACCTTACTTTTGTATAAATACAGTCACTTTTGTCATAATAAAAGATTCTGGTTTTACCGCTGATTATCGCGTGTTCTGCTTTACCAGTTAAGTGGGCACTGGTCAGTAGTTAAGCAGTTACCTCGTGACAAAGATCTAGCATCATAACAATTGGCGACGGGGCTTCGAATCCATTGCAGTTCAATACAGTCAAATAAAAACCAGATCATCCAGTGTACATCCAGCCTGTCTTCCAAATGACAATTTCATTTGAACAAATGCAACTTCTCCTTCATCAACAACAGCAACAGTTTGAGGCTTGCCAGCTCAACTTGATTGAAAAACTTACAAAGCAGTTTTCAATTCGAAATCTCAGCAGTTCCAACTCAGAGAAAACCGAATCTATTGGGAGTTCAGTTGTAGAGTTCAATTTCGAACCATCAACAGGCGTGACGTTTGAAGCTTGATTTCGACGTTATGAAGATCTGTTCCGGGTTGAATGCGCTCACCTATATGATTCAGCCAAAGTGAGACTACTCCTTCGGAAACTTGGTCCAGCCGAACATAACAAATATGTCAATCATATTCTACCAAAGAACTCCAGAGAACTCAACTTTGAAGAAACCGTTCAAACGTTAACCAATATTTTCGGTGAACAGTTATCTCACCTCAGTATCCGTTACAATTGTTTCAAGATATCCAAAGATCCAGGAGATGATATTCTCACCTATGCTGGTAAGGTGAATCGTGAATGCGAGCGATCGAAAATTCGATCACTTATGGATGACCAGTTTAAATGCCTGATCTTTGTCTGCGGTCTCAAGTCTTCAGTTGACAGTGATATTCGTACCCGAATCCTTGCAGAGATTGAACGCAAACCGGACATGACTTTACAGGAGGTAACTGCTGAGTGCCAGCGAATCATCAATCTAAAGCATGACACGAAGTTGATTGAGGACGGTCAAGTTCATGAATTTACTTCTGTTCAGGCTGTCAAGTCAAACAATTCTCTGCAAGTCAAACACAAGCCTCCCACAAATTGTTGGTTTTGTGGATCGTGGCATTTTGGTAAATTTTGCCCGTATAAAAGACATAAATGCAGTATCTGTAACAAGTATGGTCACAAGGAAGGATTTTGTCCCCCAGTGAAACCTAGATCAATCCGATCTCACAATACGATGGCACAGTCACGAAAGTTTCGATCTCGGTCGACGAAACCTCAAATCAGCAGTATGTTCGCTACCTTCAAAGTTGACTTCGAGTCAAAAAGAAAGTTTGTCACACTTTCTATCAACCAGAAGCCAGTTCGACTACAGTTAGATACTGCTTCTGATATCACAATCATATCTCCCCAGACGTGGCGGGCACTCGGGTGTCCACCTTATCAGAGAACGGAGCATACTGCAAGAAACGCGTCGGGTGACGTAATGAAATTATCTGGCCAGATTGAATGCGACGTAACTTTCCGGTCGACCTCGTTCCAAGGAACATGCTACATCACCAATCGTCATGATTTGAACTTGCTTGGTATTGACTGGATCGAAAAGATGAAACTCTGGGATGTCCCACTGAACTCAGTTTGTTCCAATGTACAGTGCTCAGATAGTCCTACCAACATGTTGATGCATCCGAACTCGACCGCAAAGGAGGACGCTGTGATCGCCGGCGTTTCTGTCGATGAAGACGTGTGCCACGTATTGATGACGGCAATAAACACTTTACCTGTCTCAGCCGACATGGTTCAACGAGAGACGCAGCGTGACCCGACATTACAGTCAGTTCAACAGTATCTGCGTTGTGGCTGGCCCTCGCGTATTGATTGTCCAGATTTAAAACAGTTCTATCAACGACGACATTCGTTATCCCTGGTCAATGACTGCATTATGTTTGGCGAACGTGTGGTCGTGCCTCGAAGTCTCCAACAAAAAGTCATGAGTCAACTACATTTTACGCATCCTGGTATTGGCCGTATGAAATCGTTGGCACGCTGTTACGTCTACTGGCCAAATATCGATCGTGAATTAGAAGCGATGGTTCGCTCATGTTCTCGCTGTGCTCAGGCTTTGAAAATGCCTATCAAGACAGACCTACAGCCGTGGCCCAACCCAGGAAAACCGTGGTCAAGAATCCACATAGATTTTGCCGGCCCAATCAATGGCAAACAGTTTCTCGTGGTAATCGACGCGTATTCCAAGTGGCCGGAGGTTTTCATTATGCAAAATACCACAGTGACGATAACATTAAATAAGTTGGTTCAGCTTTTCAGCAGATTTGGTGTTCCAGAGATCATCGTTTCCGATAACGGACCTCAGTTTACAGCTGAACAATTCAAACAGTTTTGTGAGCGGCTAGGTGTTCAGCATATTCGCAGCCCACCTTACCATCCTCAGTCAAATGGACAAGCAGAGCGTTTTGTTGATACACTCAAGCGCACACTTCAGAAGTCAAACGGGGAGGGATCGATAGAGAATGTATTGCACAATTTCCTCTTCATTTATCGAACCACAACCAACCCATCATGCCCAAATCAAACATCTCCCGCAGAAGTTATGTTTGGAAGAAGATTACGTACTACTTTGGATACAATTATCCCGATCCCATCAAGACGGAGCAAATGTGGTCGAAATAGTGAATTTCGGTTCAATAGACGTCATGGCACCAAGCAAAGAAGTTTCATGGTTGGTCAGTCGGTACTGATTCGTGATTACATACGGAGAGATCGCCCATGGGTTTCTGGAGTGATCGTTGGAAGAAAAGGCCAAGTCATTTACAAGGTCAAGGTTGGAGACCTTATTTGGGTCAGGCGTGCCAATCAAATAAGAAATAGACTAGTTGGTAAACAGTTGAACGATTCCAAGTCCGCCGACGTACAATTTGAGCTACTGATAGATACGACGGATCCGAAAACGTCACATGGCCAAAATAGTCGAAACAAAGGCAAAGTGTCCCAGCAGCCAAGGAGATCACAACGACAACCAAGACCGCCAAAGTACCTACAAGTGATTCCACGAAACAAAAGCTACTGGTAGCCCTATCTTAAAAGGGGAGGTGTTAGGAAGAGGCAAAACACATGCAATTATCAAGTTATTAGCGTGTCGCTGACATGCATTTGTTTCTGCTTTCTGATTGGACGCTTGCACAATTCCAAACTCTCAGCCGGATTGGTTGATTTCCAGTCTACCTTACTTTTGTATAAATACAGTCACTTTTGTCATAATAAAAGATTCTGGTTTTACCGCTGATTATCGCGTGTTCTGCTTTACCAGTTAAGTGGGCACTGGTCAGTAGTTAAGCAGTTACCTCGTGACAAAGATCTAGCATCATAACACTTCTGTCGTATTAATGTCTGCTAGCACACTGAAAATGTTAATATTGTGCCATATTTCATATCACATTTGGTTCAAACCACTGGTAGATTGAACTCAAAATAAAAGACAGATTATGTAAAAATCAGTAAATGAGGTTCCTTATTACGTACTATACACGTTTTTTTCTACACACAGTGACCAAGATGTGCCTCCCTGGTTGGATACTGAGGATCAGATTACCAGCCAGAAATGATAAGCAAACAGAAAATTCGGAATGAACCAAACGAAAAACTATCGCGCAACAAATATGCCGAAAGAAATAAAAGTCTGTTTTCGACATAGAACTTTGCACTGATGTGCAGCAGTGCAATTCGCCACACTTCCTCTATGTACCACACAAAGCAAGAGAAGAAAGTAGAAGAAATACATAATAGAGACAGTAAACAGAGGTGTGAGAAAAAGGAATAGTATTAACGAGGAACATAGAGTTTCATTGGAAATCATAAGTCACAAGGAGTGGATGTATCTGCGCCATTGAGAATGAGTTTGAGTCGTATCGCCGATTGTCTACAGCAACTGGTCTTTACCGCCCCGAGGACTCCAACCAGGGAACCAGTCTACACCTTCCTACGTGGCTTCAACTGTTGTGGATTTCATTGACGGATGAAGTCATGTTTTGGTTTGACTGCCGCTAGTTTGTTTCCATTGACCCTATGTCAGCTAACATTTTCCTGTCGAGGAAGGCGATGTCTAGGCATACGTAACACATGTCTAACCATCTCAGTCGATGTAATTTCACAGCGTCGTCGAATGATTTTCCGTGTTTACCTAGAACTCGACGCCTAACCTCAATATTGCTCACCTTATATACCACTTCACACGGGAAATGGAACGCAGGCACCTATGATCAAAGGCAATTAGCCAGCCTTTTCATGTCTTCCACTCTGAATGGCCAGGTCTCGCAGCATAAAGGGGACGGAGCGGACTGATGATCAGTACACCCCTTTGGTCGATAGCCGGATATCACGTCTACGCCACTGACGGTGTAGTGTACTGAACTACACTGGAGAAGCCACTGAGTGACGCACATGCCACACCTTCGGAAGCAGATAGCAAGTCACAGAGTTTTTTCGTCCGAGGCTGACATAGAGATCGTGTTAGGAGGAAACAAAAGCTTGTTGGCAATTATGAAGCCAGAGAACAAAAAGACTGCAGGGTGAAATGCAGGCGTGATGCTGAAAGCCATGTTCCACTCGGAACCCAAGGGAATAATAAACTTGACTGTCATACAATGATTCCCTTTTATAAATTGAACAAAGAAAGAATAAATATTGGGCAGAATAATCTGGATCCATTTTATTTCGTTGGTCTCGTCACTGCGTACAACCTGAATTCTTTAATAGAAATAAGAAGTGTACAAATTTAAAAACCTTTGTCATTAGAAAGCTACTGTCAGAGCGTCATAGCAAAATAAGTGTTGAGATTTACAGGGTGTCTAAAGTGTTACGATATATATATCTTGGTAGAGAGAAGATTCTTAAAAAAAATTAATTAAAAGTTGTTTTGTTGGGGTGGTAACAAAAGACAATTAACAATAGTTACGTAATTAGATAAGGGAAGATCAAAATTTCGGTGCATATGAGAAGTTGATGATGTAATACAGTGAGCTGAACTCAGAAGATCAAGAAAAGTTATTGCTTAAGAGAGTCAAGCGAAAAATAAAGGAGGGGGGATGGAGTGAAAAAATAAGCTAACAAAATTAGAAAACAAAGAGCTATTAAGATGTGAGTCACCAGGGTAATTGAAGTCCAACAATGGATTCTTTTTGGACACATAAGTCAGACTTCAATCGTTTTATTGCTATAGCTTCAGCGAACCTGAGAAGACTTGAGGTACTTTGACTGTTGTACTTCCTTGAAGATTTTGACTTCCACTTCTCCCTGTTAAGCCCACTTCTTAGATTTCTCAAGAAGAGTTATGTTTTACTTCACAAGGCAATATTAAAGCTATATAGTAATAAATATATGATAACTGCATGAATGATTAATAACAATGCAGCTGTATGTAATTCCATATTAATTTGTTTACTAGATATATCACACAGTGAGACAGTATTATTTACTAGATGGCGTTTCGAACACAATTTATTATTATTCATAATTGAATCAATTATAACATCAGTTGTTGTGATTATGAACAATGAATTATGTTCAAAACGTTATCCAAGTAAATAATACTATTTCTCTGTGATATGTCTAATGAACAAATTAACAAGGGATTATACATACTGCTACAGTGCTCAAGTTTTACACATATATATTAATAGCTGTATACTATCGGTGAGAAACTTTAATTTAAAAACAAAACAATTCCCATATAAATTCAAATTTGTTTAATTTACTAAATAAACTGAGTACTTATTAATTTATTACTTATTTAGCCCAAGAATTCATGTGATATGCAATTTATACACCTTGTACAGGTACATTAAACGCTTGTTAGATAACTGAGAGCGCTTTCTTATCAGATAAAGTTGGATAAGTTCGCACAGAAATGTAGCTCATTCATTGAAATATCAGTGCTTAGTTCAATGGACGATAAACCCATTCATCAAAAATGAATATAACATTCTACCTAGCAGGCATCAAAACTCTTATCTACAGAACATATCAAATATGATAGACATTGATGGTTTATTTGATATATTTTAGTTCGAAACATGCCTTTATAGACAAATCATTGTTAAACGGTTAAATACTAAGTTATTAGAATAACTATTTGTATATTGCACAACAGGAGACAAACTTGTCTGTTTATTAGTCCTGGAACGCTGCATGTTTTTAGATCAGAGGTAAAATCCTCACTGAGTCATTTAGATTTATTTTCAAGAGTCTGTTTGTACGGATTTGATTTATCTCGAGCTTAATCACGGAATGATATCAGTTAGAGAACTACTGAAAACCAAGGAGTACTCGCCAGCTGTTTCGTCTCAGTTTGGGACTCTTTACCAGTATGATCCCACTATCTTCTGATTACAAGACAAACTCGTAGAGTAGTCAACCACTGAAACTCCATCCAGTGACCCATGAATTTCAGTTTCTACTAATTCGTGATTTTAGTGCAACCACTATCGAATGTCATTGGTGAGTGCCCGACCTGGTTGTTCCCACTGGACGGAAAACAAGAATTAAAAGTAATGCACGTAAAATATCCGTACAATATGAAATGAATACATCATATTTTTATTGATATGTTAGTTATCAGTAACTACACACAATCATTATTTTCAGTTTTACTTAAAATACTGCCTGGATTGGAACTTATGGGTTTGTCCGTAAAAAACTGATCACAAATACATCTGTAATAAAAGATCTTTCAAATCGAACACTACAACTGATATAAGTATAAAACTTGGGCACTGCGGTATAGTATAACTCATTACATTACAATGACTTGTTTATTTTCTTCCTATGTAGTATAACAGTAACAGCTAATAAACAGATCGAATTTAGAAACTGTATTACTGTATATAGAATTATACGAGATAATAACTGGCATACCATTGAACCTTCTATTACTATTTCAATTCTAGAAATACTTTTGCACGAACAAATGTCATTTAACCAACGAATTTAAGCAATCTGTACAAAATTCATAAAAAAAGCTGTTATAAACACTTCCACTTATATTGAATCAGCTGAGTTCAAGGACAGTAATCTTCATTAATCAATTATTATTATTATTGTTCCCTTGGGTTCCTAGTGGAACTTAGGGCTTCAACTGCACGTCTCCACTTGCCACTTCTGTCTTCTGCTGTACTTTTCACCTGCATCCATCCATGTTAGTCCATACTGTTTCAACCAACTCCTATTCACACGATCTCCTCCATGTCACCCTTGCACTGACGTCCCACTCGCTGTTTCCCTTTAGGGTTCCACTCGAGCAATGGCCTGACGCGCGATGCCACCCAGCGGCCTCCTCAGCGAGTGTCCATCCATTCTCCTGCATATTTGTTGGGCGATTGGTTCTTGTTTTTTTTGTTCCCAGCCACAGTTTCTTGTTGGTGATTCTTTCCGGCCCGGCCATCTGATCTTCAGTATAGAGCCAGTGAAGACAGTTGTTGATAAAGATAACGTCTGTAACAGGGTGTTGGAAATATTCTTTGTGACCCGTCCGCCAAGTTTCTGATCCGTATAGAAGAACTGACCGACTTGACGTTTGTATTGAAAATCCGACCGAATTTTGTTGTTGATGCCGGCTGAGTGACGAAGATCTCCAGGTTGGTTTCAGGTTGATGAATGTATTTCCCGCCTTCCCGATTCTCGCTCGATTTGACATCCTCGTCCGTTCCGACTGCCTGTAGTTGAGACAATGCTCCCTAGATTAGTGAATAAAGTGACCTCTTTCAAATCCACCTCGATGATAGTGATTGACACTGGATATTGCTGCTGTTGTTGTCGTTGGTTAGTTCTTTTCATCACCTCCATCTTGTCTGTGATCACCTGGAATCCTGTCTTCGCCGGCTGCTTCTCCGACCAGTTTGTCGGTTTCCGCTTGTAAGTCTTCGATTTTGTGTGACATCAAACATAAATCATCCACGCGCGAAATCCAGGTCTTCTAGGTCTTCACGTCGGTCGGTCCAGGATATTCCTGTCTTCTCGTTTCCCTGTCACTGTCTGACGCATAACCCAGTCCACCACAATTAGGAATATCATTGGTGATAATAAGCCAACACCCTTGTCTGACTCCTGTGTTTACTCCAAACGCCTCGCTGAGTCTTCCGTTGTGGATCACTTGACATACGCCGTTGTCGTACAGCTGTTGAATGACGTTGATGAATATTTGGGGTACGCCATAGTACTCGAGTAATTTCCAAATTACTTCACGATCAACGCTGTCGAAGCCTTCTCAGAGTCTGTAAAGTTGAGGTAGAGGTTTGATTGCCATTCCATGCTTTGTTCTGTGATGATGATGCGTAGAGTTGCAATTTGGTCAGTACATGATTTGCCTTTCCTGAATCCAGCTTGTTCTGGTCGGAGTTCTGTCTCCAGTGCGTCCTTTAATCTCTCCAGGATGATGCGACTCAGGATTTTACTTGGTGTCTACAGGAGCATGATTCCTCGCCAGTTCTTGCAGAGTGAGGCCTGAGTCGCGCTTCTTTGGTAGTTTCACGAGGTAACCTTTCCTCCAGTCAGTAAGCACCTTTCCCTCCTTCCACACCTTTTGGAATAATAGAGTTAGCATATCTGCTGTCGTCTCTGGGTCTGCTTTCAGTGCTTCAGGGGGTACCCCATCCGGTCCGGCTGCTTTTCCAGCTTTCAGAACCTTGATTGCGTTCAAGACTTCAGCTCTTGTTGGAGGATTGGTGTCAACTTGCAGTTGTGTACGTGCTGTTGTTGGTATTTCTGGACGGGTTTCAGGTGGTGGTCGGTTCAAGAGTCCTTTGAAGTGATCCGCCCATTGTTTAATCTGTCTTTCTTCCTTGGTGATTGGCTTCCCTTGGCTGTCTTCTATAGGTTTCACTTGTGTTGATCTCTTCCCGGGTAGAGATTTGGTTATCTGATATAATGTCCTCAGGTCCCTTTTGCTTGCTGCCTTCTCAGCTTCAGTGGCCAGGTTGTCGTAGGATTGTCTTTTGCCCTTCCTAGCACTCTTCTTCACTTCTTTGTCCAGTGCTATGTCATATATATCTCTAGTCATTATAATATTGTGGTGTAAGTCTGAATTAATTCAACCACAGGAAAAAAGTAACAATATTCTACAAAGAATCTTACTTACCAGTGATCATGTATACGTTTGTAATAGGCATTAAGGTACATAATATATGACGGCTGTTTAGACTGTTTGACTTTTCAACCAATAAAAAGTGGAGTGATATCTGTATCCCTATCTCTCTGTTTGGTGAGATGCAGCTTCGCATAAATCACTATAAAGACATTTGAAGTTAATCTGAAATCAAGTACAGAAAACTGAAGGTGACAAATGAAGATTTCCTTACCAATATCATAATTTTTTACCATGACACAGTCCTTGAATATACAACTGCTTCGTTCCTCAAGTAAATTTTGTTTACAAACCTTAGAATCATGATCTTTACATATAGTGATTAAAAGAAATGAAGTCAGTAAGTTATTTTATTTCCCGTGTACACACCTTAGATTTCTGAAATGAGAATGCTTCGGTGAAAGCTTTTAGATAACATTTTATCGTCTGAGAATTGAAACTAATTAAGAGCTAGTTTCAATCATAAAAGATAAGTGGATACTGTATGCGGATGAAGATTCCCCTTAATGTATGTTATCTAAATGTAATTCTAGAGAAGACCACTCACTCATTGATATTTTTAAAGTTTAATCACTTCCCTCCATTTCGCTATACTCGCCACCGTCATCACGCAATCATAAAGCTGAAGTCATTGCCCACTAGTGCTATTTAGACTGTAGTCACTGAACAGTGGACAACTTCCAAGAGTCATGTCTTTACGCATCTTGAAAACACAATGTCAAACAGTTTCCCTAAATCCATTGTAATAAAAGTTTTTCGTATTTACCAATGAATGAGAAAAAAAAATTTTGTTTCTGGATTTCATCATGAGCTGACATTAGTTAGAGAACCATTGGAAAACCTGGGAGTACTGGACAGCTGTTTCGTCCTAGTTTGGGGCTCTTCAGCAGTACGCACCCACCGGGATTCGAACCCAGGACCTTCCGGTTACAAGGCGAGCTCGTATACCATTAAGCCACTGGGACCCGATCCAATGGTCCTTGAATTCTAACTTCTGCCAATTCACGACATAGCGCAACCGCTAGCCAATGTCTTCGGCGAGTATTTGTCCTCACACCCGACCGGCTGCACCCTACTGGTCACGACTTCCCACTGGAACCCAGGTAACTACCTACCTGAATAGGGCCAGTCGCCAGTGAGCATCTCATTGGTATTCAAGTGATGGTTTGTAGGGATTTGATTGGTTTCAGGATTTCATCATGAGCTGACATTAGTTAGAGAACCATTGGAAAACCTGGGAGTACTGGACAGCTGTTTCGTTTTAGTTTGGGACTCTTCAGCCAATTCACGACATAATGTTAGCTCATGATGAAATCCTGAAACCAATCAAATCCCTACAAACCATCACTTGGATATTGTTTTTACTGACATTTCACCATTTAGTGCTAATTTATTATAATGAATATCATATACCCAATGCCTAATTTTTTTTCAGACTGTTAAGTGATATTGGTTTGGACATATATAGTTTCCCTAAATATTGATGAAAACATTCAGGTTATTTACTCATGGGACATTCTGCGGTGGGGTGGGGGGGACTAAGCCTATATATAATACACCGCTAAGGAATAAACTAATGCACACTGAATAACAGTCTACTTTTATTATTTTTCACCAATATCACTCCGTTGAATTCAAATGAAATAAATGGTCAGTTGACATTACTTCCCTCCAATTAGACAAATGAAGACACTACAATTCACCAGTTCAAACAGTCACGCGTAGTTCCGTTATGCAGAAAAAGTCAAATATTAAAGATAGCTAAGTAGAAAAATGAGATAAATCAACCTCCGCACTTCATCAAACTATTTTCAAGTGACAATGTATGTTAATGAAGCTATCGTAGAGTGGTAGTAAACAAGGCGTAATCTGGAACACAATATCAGAACGAGAACACTGCAGAGCGAAATTATTAGACACAATGGTACAAAACAATATACTAAATGATGTTTCAGTTACAATCTCCAAGACTCCATTTCATGTTCTTGTTGCTTGCTAAACTTGTATATCACTAAGGTAACTCTTCACTATACCTACAGTGTTGAATACATAATAAGTCCTGCTACAGTTAACGCGCATAAAACTATATATGATACTCAAAAAGACGGAAATATATTCACTACTTAGGTCCAAAGAAAACGATCAGTTGACGTTTGTTAAAGCTATCCAACTGTTTCTTAAGAAATTTCACACACGAATTCGTCTTAATGAATCTGAACAAAGCAATAACAAGAGATGGAGCAAGATAAAGTGGATCAAAAATAACAAGTATATGTCTAGAGATATAATTATTAAAAAAAATACAAACTTTCATCCATTAAAACTCTTAGGGTGTCCCAAGAGAACAGCGAACTACAACTTAACTCGAACACAAGTAGAATCATCAATTTAGGGAACAAACGTGGTAAAACATGGGCAGCAAAAGATAATAAAATAGAAAGAGTAACAAACAGTCGAGGAACTACAGGATGGAAAAATGCAAGCATAACTGTCAAGTCTCCAAATGAAAACCAAAACAATTGCAGCCCATTCACCACTGGTTCCAACCATCAGCGACATTTTACCGTAGCTCAAGCACATTAGTTGCAAGTTCTCTTTGGCTAACTATACTAACACAATTAAAGTCGAGGGGATGACAACCGCAATACACGTCGAATCCTCTGAAGGTTGTGTCGCAATATGGACTCGATTACTGATAGACGATTGCTATCATTCGCATAGTTCGTCGGACTTCAGGTTTACTTAAACGGTAACTCAAACGAATGGCGTATTTTCTAACGTCCAAAGGGCCAGGTTTCAGAGACATAAAACAACAGTGAGACGACTAAAGCTTTGTAAACCCGAACTTTGACAACTAGACTGCCCAGGTAGATCTGTGTCACCCTGGCTTTCTCTAAACCGTTGGGAACTCAATCCGTCACAACCAGATATATGGACTTTCCAATAACCCCTAGTAGTTAAACTATGAAGCTGAGTGAAGTAACGGGTTCCAGGCATACTTATAATATTACTTACACTTGGACATACCACAGTGCATACCGTATTTACAAAAACTGACTGGTTTGTGTAGCCGGTACACTATTGCACAGCAAGACTGTCCTCTGCAGTACGAAAGACTGGAGTTATCAGATTGCGCCACTGTGTAACTAAACCGCTGGTTGAGGATAGTGCTGATTGTATTTTCTACCTTCAGATACTATTTGTTTAGGGGTACAGTGTTATTGATAAACTGCTCAGAGACACCTTATTCAGACAGACAATTCTAGGAGATAGTCATGTCCAACAACCAAGTGCAACTGTTATACCAAGAAATATAACTGATGGCCTTCAATGATGTTTAAACGAATCACTACGGTTAAACGTCTGGTCGAAGTGTCCACGGCCTTCAAGAAACCTACCATGCTCCTCGGGAATTGATTCTCCAAAGCCTGTGGAGCACAACAGCAACTAGTGTCGTACGTAACAGACTACACCACAATTACCGCACGAGCTATTTTGAGATAGGCGCATGTTACACACTGGTGAGACAACTTAACTTCTCGAGAAAATTCTGACTAGTATCACGTCTTTGGAAAGAGCAGGAAGTTGAATTAGGTGGGTGTTAAATGGTGTCTGAGTACTTGAATCTCCCTTCAGACTGCTCAATTGCGAGATGGGATGGATACTCGTAGGAATCAAGATTCTAGTAAGATGAGAGAGTTGAAAGTTATAGTCTTTTACTGATTAGTAAAATCCAACTTTTTTCGCAGATGTATCACAGCAGAGACCCTTAACTAGAAAATGGGGCAGCATCCCTCAAATTAAAACCATATGAGTATTCGCTTTTTATTCATATAAAACTTCGATAATCCCTACTCAAAGTATGAGGTTATTTGCTAAATTCTTTCTTGAAACGCAGTCCGCGTCAGAATACTCGGTGCAGTCGGCACTGAAGGAATATTTTCACAAAATTAATAATAATTTAACAGACAAACCGAATGTTGAGGGAAAACCCGGTAGTCGTTCCATTCATGGTCCTAATTTATTCTCCCACCTTACACAAAAACGAAATGAAGCAAACAAGACTTAAACGAGAGATCACTTCATAACCCGAAAAGACTCAAAACTTAGCATCAGTCAGCAGGAGAACATCATTTTAGCTGGGATTAACAACATAAGGAACAGTCTACCTTGCAACACAGAATAGAGATATCAAAAACACATGGTATAAAAGAAAACATTGTATGATAAACCAACAGGCAGAGAATACAAGCGAAAATTTGTGCTTCAAAATAGACCATTACATGATCTTTTATAAACAAAATGACAACAAAATTGACAAGTCATTCAATATGTGAAAATGGAATCATTATTGCTAAAACATGACATAATATTCTGAAGTTTCAAGAAAGACAAAAAACAGTTTAATGCAAAAATGAGACATCGACATATTTAAAAAAGATTGGACTCTGAGATTTTGGTACATAATTAACATCAAGATCAATGAAATATTTGGCAATTAATTCAGAAAAACGGAATGGATAAGGAAATTATTCACTTATGAAGACCCCCATTAGGGAGCCAAAATATAAGAGAAAACGGCGAAACAAATGCATGACCGATAAATATGTGTTGAAACCTATGAAAACGGCCTGAGCCTAAATAATGAGCAATCCAATATCAAAGGTAAAAGTTAGGAAAACAGCTAATTGTCATGTCAAGAAATGAATGAAAGGCACGTGTGTAATCACTTGAAAAAACCAACTATAATGTCGGATTTAAGCACGTGATTGACTCACTGAAAATAAATCAAACTTAGTACACTAGACTAAGCAAACTAGACTATAAATAAGTGATGCAATAAGAAAAAAACAAAAAACAATAATCCGTAATCTCAAAAATATTGCAAAAATACCGTGAAAACGATTCAGATAAAATGCTATCTAATGTTTCTAAGCCATTGAAAAATTTCAATAAAATGTGGTTTTTCGATGTCTTTTGAAACTGTCTCCGGACTCAATAAATGAAATATTAGTAATGATAATAATAATAATAAATAATAATAGTAAATAATAATAGCAATAATAATAATACAATAACAATCAATATAAATATGGGAAAAGGCAGAACTCGCTTGAAATCAGAGTTCCCAAAATTAATAAGAAAAAGTGAATATGAATAAACAGAAAAACATACTGTAATAAAGTTGAAAAATTATCACGAACACCCCGGAATAACCACGGGGGAAGAATGACTCTTGACTGAAGCACGAAAGAGTTAGAAACTGTCCAAAACGGACAATCATAAATACTCCTTGAAACTATATATCATGATGAGGTTGAGTGAAATCCAATGGTGCTATTATAGAATGGAAGAACAATATCTTGGGAAGTATATTAGTTGTCCTATGGATATCAACCGGTCGGCAGTCGGTATTAACATATGTATAAAGTCTGCATGACCAGGACATTATTAGAACTCCGAGCAAGTGTTACAACGTAACCCTCAGTTGTTATTTTTAAGCAGCAGGAGCGACTGACTTTTGTTTGGTTGCAGACGAATTCACTGAGTAGCTCACCTGTTCGGCTAAACACAGCAATATGAAACCGGTTCCCATGTGAGTCTCCAACAAGCACGTCACCATGATCACTAACATCAATTCCATTTGGGAAATCCGTAATTGATTCGCCACCTATACGACGGATGAAAGTTCCATCCTCTTGGAAAACAATAACGCAATGTGCCTAACAAGCTTGTAAACGCAATGAGGACATTACCTTAAAATCACAAATGTAATACTCCCGACCATGTATTGCAACATCAGATGGTTCTCTCATGTGATTGCTGCAGTCAAACCAACGGACGAGATGTCCCTCTTCTGATACAACAAAAACCGACGGTGAAACACTATCAATAGCAACAATATGACCTGAAAAGTATTAGCAAATAGAAACAAAGTACCATGTTGGTTAATCGCTAATCCTGCAACAATATCTATGTAACGAATTGGAATACGTCGTACGAAATGTCCACTTCGACTGAACAGCTGCATACGGGAACGTTCATTTCCCCTATCACAGACAACATATCTTTGACTCTGTCTTATTATTGCAACTTTGCGTGGATACCACATTAAACCATCCACCCTTCCTGATACACCAAAAAACGATACGAATTCCCCGTGCTTCGAAAATATCTATGCAAAAATAATTAGTAAAAGATTAGCTCACCTGAATGCGATGATTGTATGTGTCAGCAACTACTATCTCTTCATCAAAGCCCAAACAAAACCCATGCGGAGAATTCAAGCGCCCCAATTCACAACCAAGAGAGCCCCACTTTGCTCTAATATTCATTTGTGTACAACGGGCTGACCTTATACGACTATACTCATACAGCGTTGCACTGTAATTGGCTGGGAGCTTCTGCTTCAACATAAGACTGGGGTCAACATCCAGTGGCGGCATGATACTGTTTCCAGGTCTTAAATTGTCACTTGTAATAAAAGGCGTGCCAAAAACTGAATCAACTTGTGTTACGTTAGATAGAAATTCAGGTGGTTCCATGTTAGGAAGTGTAACACTTAAGTCACACCAATCGCTGGAAGGACGACTTGAATTGTTAGATCTAACAGTGTAGTTGTTTAGACTACCATTTGCAACACAAGTTGGATTTGCATTGTCACGGACGTCTGGATGTACCGGACTACCTGGGGCCAACTGTGCAGACACTCCTTGGTCCATGCATACAAGAGAGTCTGTGTCGATAAGTCCGTCAGATTTGATTGTTAATTGATTGAGATCATTTGCGACATCTTCCACGCCACTTAAGGCTGAAATGTGAGAGTTGGGTGTCGGGAATGCTTGTAGTAGTGTATCTGTGATTTGTTGCACGCTTGACTCCAATGAATCAGTGAATCCGAAAGAACCGAACTGCTGACGAACAACATCATAAACACTTGCAGTACCTGGTGTAAATAGGAATTTCGCTGAGAAATCACTGATGGCTTGCTGTTTTGACAGCTTGTCAAAACATGCAAGAACATTCTTAAAAAGTTTGCATACTTCAATGTTCGAACACTTCCTGAGGTAGGTCTTAACGAATTCGCATGCAAAGTCGACATGATCAATAGTTTTGTTCATGTTATTAATTTGCGACCATACTTTCATTTCTATTTCATCATGGATCTCTCTATTTTTATGAATGAAATTCTCCTAAAAAGATATATATAATTTGTCGACACCTTACCTTCACCTTCTCAATTGCTGCTATCCACTGTTTACAGGTTTCCAATATAACAGTTTTATTGGTATCTCGAGATGCACTTAGCTCTGATAGTAAGCTATGCATCACATCAACTGAATCGCGAAAGTCCTTTTGTTTTAAACGACAAATATCAATCATATCCGACAACAAAGAGTCAATGTGTGTAGGCACTAACTCCAACAGAATTGTTATATGTCCTTTGTGTTCATAATCAAAACACGCCTCACATAAAGGGATCTTTAGTCATATGACATCCAAATGTAACAACTTACATGGCACTGTAAACAGAACGAAGTCAATATGCATTCCGGGTGAATTGTGCACATAACTGGTTTATTGTTCAGCATGTTACGCTGCAACACATTAGAATTTAACTTCTCCTCTTCAGTTAAGTCCAATATTTCATGGTTTGAGAAAACCTTCATAACCTAGAATTTTAGAAATTATCACCTCAACATACCTTGTGAATATCACGACACCGTTCACATAAAGTACCTGCGCAATGCATGCATCGGTAGAGAGCTTCGTTGCCATCTGTACACACTGAGCACTTAACTCCTTTCCCGCTTAACTGTTGTGTATTGTCACCATCACGTGTTTGGACAATGGTCGTATCATAGGCTTCAAGTGTCTCTACACTACTAGATAATGTCTCGCACCTCGGACACTTAGTAAAAGGAACGACATTATCGCTTTGCTCAAACTTATGCAAGCAATCACGGTCATATATGTGAAGACAACTCAAAATAACCGGGTTTGAGAAGGGCTTCTCACAAATACCGCAGAGCGTAGGCAGCCCTCCCGCCTCCTCGAGAGTTGAAATTTTGTTAAGTTCATCTGAAAAAATATTATCCAAACCATCAGGCGATTCACATGACTCCTCCAACATATCGAGAAATAATAATAGGCGGCAAGCTAGTCAGGAGCTCTAAATGTTCATCTACGCGTTCAAACAACGATGGACAGAAAATATATTAGCAGTATAAAATATATAGCTTAGCCTTCTTTAGACATTTTCTTCTTCACTTGATTGTTTGGCTTCATGTACTCCTCACCATATGGCTGAAATCATCAGTAGGATGTAAAACCATCGAAAAAGATTCAATTTGTGTCTTTGTGGTTTAGCATTGCAGGTGGAGTAGTATTTATGAATCTTCACTGTTTCTTCCTCAGAAAACTTTCTAGAAGTACTGTCAACACGAATTCCGACAACAAATTTCGGAAGTTCACAACCCTGTGGAGAAATCCGTTTTAAGTATTGATCATTCTAGTATCGCGTCCTCACATTTTATCAGTTGTTGAATTTCTTGCGGATTAGTAAACAATGTAGCTGTTTCTGGTGTCGTTATATGAGGCGCATTACTACGGAATAACACTATTATCTTTCCTACGATAAAATGCGGGACATTTTGAAATTTCCGAAAATCTCATCCTGACAAGAACCAATTATCTACTCCTCTTACTAGTTCCAGAGTGTTTGCGTCTTCTTAAATACAGAGATAGAGTGTTTATATGTAACATTATAAGCACACTCACAACACATAGCATCCTGAAAATGTTTTTATCAACGTACTCAGGGGCCCTTTAGAATGACGTCGAAATCCTAAATGCTTTAACTGCAACCGGGTAGCAGAGAGCTTCAAACTATGTATGTCAACCATTCCTAGAATTCATAATCTCCTAATCGAAGGTGGTCTTGGTCCACTCGCTTACGTGAGGGCTGACGACCGATGGACATTGCACAACTGCTTTTTATACCTCAGCAACTTAGGAATTCGGTCGATCGTTTGTCTCAGGCACTAACCTATCTGTTTTGGAATAAAGCAAATTATGATCATTATTCATCTCAAATATTAGATCTCTGAAACCTGACACCGTCCGCAAATGGTGGATATGAAATACATACCCCATTCATACATTCAAAGACGAGTGAACGGCATAAGGGAAACCAGTATAACTAACAAAATTTCTTGTGTCATCCATAGGAAGAACTTAATTAAAACGAAAATCCACATAATTAGTCAGTGAAACGACATACAATGTCGAGAGAAAATCCATTTCATAGATCGAATTCGATATCATCTCAGTGGTAATTATGTTCAAGTAGAGATCGGAAAAAGCTGGTAAAATATAGACACCTTCAGAACACGCAAGAAGTAAAAGGAGGAAAAGACCAGCGAAAAATAAGCAGATTGACATTGGGGAACAAAAGATGAAATAGATAATTATTAGCCATTAGGATTATTACGAAATCCGCGTAGAAAACAGGACCACAGAAAAACATACCAGCATTCCGAACATTCATTCAGACGTCGAGGGCAGAAGATTTTCAAACGGACTTCAGTCGGTGAAGTCGTATCTTACCTTTCTAATTCTGACCCACTTTGACATTCTCATCTGTTCCACCCGTACTTGAAATGATACCTTCTTGAAAAGTGAGGAAAGTAACCTCCGTCAAATCTCCCCCGTTAATGCTGATTGGTGGTGGTTGTTGATGCTGCTGTTGGTTGGTTATCCTCACCACCTCCATCTTCTCTATGTTCACCTGCATTGCTGTCTTCGCTCCCAGCCTCTTCAGCTAGCTTGTTGGTTTTCGCCCGTAAGTCCTCGAGTTTACGCGACATGTCAGCTGAGAAATCCAGATCTTGTAGGGTCTTGCAATCGGTGGTCCGGCGTACTCCTCTCTCCTCTTTCCCCACAGTTTGACGCATAATACAGTCCACTACACCTCGGAATATCATTGGTGATAATAGACAGCTCTGTCTTACTTCTGTATTCACTTATGATACCTCGCTGAGTGTCCCGTTGTGGATCACCTGTCGTGTGGCATTGTCATATAGCTGTTGAATGAGGTTAATGAAGAATTGAAGTACGCCTTAGTGTTCATGCAATTTCCAAATTACTTCTCGGTCAAGGCCTTCGAAGGCCCCTTCAAAGTCAGTGAAGATGGGATAGAGGTTTAACTGCCATTCTACACTTTGTTCGATGACGGTGCGTAGAGTTGCAATTCGATCAGCCCATGACTTGCCTTTACTGAAACCAGCTTGTTCTGGGCTGGCAGAGTTCTGTATCCAGTGCATCCTTTACTTTCTCCAGGATGATGAGACTTAGTATTTTACTTGGTGTGGACAAGAGCGTGATTCCACGCCAGTTCTTGCACGAGCCTAGATCACCCTTCTTTAGCAGCTTGACAAGGTAGTCTTTCTTCCAATCGGTAGGTACCTTTCCTTCCTTCCAAATCTTTTGCAACAACTGGCGTGAGAACATACGCCGCAGTGTCTGGATCCATCCTCAGTGCTTCGCAGTAGGGGAATTCCACCCAGTTCTGCTGCCTTTCCGGACTTCAGTAGCTTGACCGCATTCAGATTCCTGCTTTTGTCGGAGGATTGATGTCCACTGGCAGGCAGTACTGCATGTGCCATTGGTGGTATCACTGGGCGAGTTGTAGGTGATAGTCGATTCAAGAGTCCTTAAAGTGATCAGCCCATTGATTGATTTATTTCTCCTCCTTGGTAATCTGGTTTTCTTGAGCATCTTTTGTTGGTTTCATCATCTGGGTTGATCTCTTTCCAGATAGGGACCTGGTTATTTGACGCAATGTCTTCAGATCTCTTTCACCTGCGGCTTGTTCTGCTTCAGTTGCCAGTGTATCGTAGAATTGTCTTTTGTCTTTCCTAGCACTCTTCTTTACTGCTTTATTAAGTGCAGTGTACATTCAACTCAGCTTCTCCTCTTGTTGCCCACCTCTGCATTCAGTCAACTTCTCTTTCACCACCACCCCTCCTCAATCAGCTTGCCGGTAGATGTCCGTCGAGAGCCATTCCTGGTCTTGTCTCTTCTTTCTTCCTAGAACAGCTGTACACGTTTACTTGAACATCATCTTCGGAGTTTCAATGTTTTCCACGCAGGCTTCCTCACTGGTAACACGTAGTTCCTCCGACTTTGCTCCCATCTGATCTGTAGTGAGGCTTTCCCTTGTGGTTTTGTCCACCAGTTTCTGAAATTTGAGCTTGAATTACAATGACCTGTCTCCAGTTCTCTTAGAGGATTCAGCTTTACCTTGAAGGTAGGTTCCTTGAACTAGGTGATGGTCTGAGCCCACATCTTCTCCTCCCTTCGACTTTGTGTCCACCACACCAGCTGCGTCTCCACTTCTTTGTGCAGCACTGAAACCAAATCTGCCCGGTTCGTGGTGTGTCCGTCAGACGAAATCCATGCTGCTCTGTGTACATCCTTGTGTTGGCACACGCTGCCTCCGATCACCGAATCATTGAAAGCGCAGAAGTCTGAGAATACTTCTCCGTTCTCATTCATTTCTCCGAACGATAGCCTCTCGACCCATGATGAGTTCTCTCCCTGAATTATCTGGTCCCAGTTTGGCGTTCACATCGCCGATGAGGATTTCGATGTCACCATTTGGGACGTTGTCCATTACTGTTTGTGATCGTCTATAAATATTCTTCATCTTGTCTCGTTCCGCATTGTTTGTAGGTGAGCAGAATTGGATAATTGTGACCCTCCTTCCCTATGAGTTGAATCTCGTTGTCATGATCCCCAATGAAATTGGTTCCCTTATAGACAAGATTTTATTTTGATAAGTCAAGTGTTACACAGTAATATTGGCTGATGACGTTTCGAGCACAAATTATTGCTCATAATCATGTCAAGCAAATCACACACCTTATTCCTTCATTTATATACATGTGTGGAATTGACCGGATATTTGAATAAAACGTTTCATGCTTGTATCGAAGTTGGTTCCTGTCGCCTTCAGAAACTGTCCGCCAACTCTCAGTAATTGTCAATGTCCAGCTCTTACTATGCTGGACCTCAGGGTGTCCATTGAAGACTTTCAGAAACACTTTGTATTAAGCAACTCGAAAACCAGAACACTGATTGGCGACTCAAGAATCCTTTATTCTTACGCCAACATGTCACCAGCAATAAGGTTATTACACAAGGTCTAAGAATAAGTGTTATAACAATAAATAACGACAAAACTTCTGACAGTATTTTCAATTTGCCCGAGCAGCGAACGATGAGGCGATGACTGCCGTATTGAAGACTCCCGCAAAAAATATGGAGGAGTTGGGCTTGAGCAAACAACCATGAATTGATCGTTCAATCTTCAACTACATTGACGCGGTGCGAAGAGATAAAAACTATGTAATTCCTTCGACTTCAACCCCAAAACATCAATATTGTAAGAAGGAAGGTATATTGTTTGGCAATTAAATTGGAGAACAGTGCTAGTCTACAAAAAAATGTTTCATAAAAATTTATTTCGTACTTTTATTCGTTTTAGTACGTCTTCGTCGAAATTGTACACGATTGAAGCATTTGCTCCTAAGAGTTGCCCACCAGTGGCTATTATTTCAGATACAAACGGTCAATTTCCACTTCCACTGACAACTTCGACATATCTAGGGCATTTGACATAGTATTTCATAGTATTCTCTTTGAGAAGCTGTACCCAAACGGAATTCGCAATCCATTACTGAACTGGTTAAAATCACTTCTAAGCAACAGGGTACAAATAACTGAATTCGGGTCAGTATTGCCTTATTCCAGGCGGGTCATATGTGGTTTTGTGCAAGGCAGTCTCCATGCACACTTCTATTTACAGTCTACATCAACAGCGTCTGTAACAGCCTCACATCAGATAAATCATTACAATATGCTGACTGAATCAGAGTAGTTTACTCTCGCTACAGTCATGAATTAAACGAAATGGCGAGCGAAAAATTTCAACTGAGTGGTTTCCAGACAATGTGCACTCAATCTTATTTGAAGTTTACGACTGGTAAGTCAGCGAACGACACCTACCTCCGAGACGACAATCACGAACACACTGAGGCGGTGAATGCCTATAATATTATTGCCGACGGCAGCCAGAGCCCGAATGCGACGGGAACCAACTTCGATACAAGCATGAAACGTTTTATTCAAATATCCGGTCAATTCCACACATGTATATAAATGAAGGAATAAGGTGTGTGATTTGCTTGACATGATTATGAGCAATAATTTGTGCTCGAAACGTCATCAGCCAATATTACTGTGTAACACTTGACTTATCAAAATAAAATCTTGTCTATAAGGGAACCAATTTCATTGGGGATCATGACAACGAGATTCAACTCATAGGGAAGGAGGGTCACAATTATCCAATTCTGCTCACCTACAAACAATGCGGAACGAGACAAGATGAAGAATATTTATAGACGATCACAAACAGTAATGGACAACGTCCCAAATGGTGACATCGAAATCCTCATCGGCGATGTGAACGCCAAACTGGGACCAGATAATTCAGGGAGAGAACTCATCATGGGTCGAGAGGCTATCGTTCGGAGAAATGAATGAGAACGGAGAAGTATTCTCAGACTTCTGCGCTTTCAATGATTCGGTGATCGGAGGCAGCGTGTGCCAACACAAGGATGTACACAGAGCAGCATGGATTTCGTCTGACGGACACACCACGAACCGGGCAGATTTGGTTTCAGTGCTGCACAAAGAAGTGGAGACGCAGCTGGTGTGGTGGACACAAAGTCGAAGGGAGGAGAAGATGTGGGCTCAGACCATCACCTAGTTCGAGGAACCTACCTTCAAGGTGAAGCTGAATCATTTTAAACAACTGGAAACTGTTTGTCAATGTAGTTGAAGATTGAACGATCAATTCATGGTTGTGTGCTCAAACCCAAATGCTCCATATTTTTTGCGGGAGTGTCAATCACGTCTCATAAACCGTTAATGCCCAGCTCTCGCTACGCTCGGGCCCACGCTGTTCCTTGAAGATTTCAGAAACGCTTAGTTATAACGGACGAAAAATCCAAAACACCGATCTGCCGCTTGATATTTCTTTATTGTTACACCAACATATAAAAAGCATAAGTGAACTAAGGTCTGGTAACAAATATTACAATAATAAATCATTGTATTACTTCTGACGATGTTTCACTCTTCTTTCTGAACAGCGACCGATGAGACGATGACTGTCGTATTGATGCCTCCGCGAAAATTGGGGAAGTTGATTTTAAGCAAACAACCAAGAATTGATCGTTCAATCTTCAACTCCATTGACACTCCCCGGCAAAATGGATCTATCCCTTTTTTCCATCACGACCAATACACGTTGACTTGTATGCCATTGCGAGAACCTGGGACACACGGACAGAGCTGAAATGGAAAACAAACAGAAAAGCCAACACACCACAAGCATACCCACAGCACAATCTCACACATCGCTGACGACCTGCGCCTCCAGACAGAGACCTCCTCTTGATATCTTCCAACACAATCGCCACTTACTAGAATGACTCTTGCAGAATGCAACGTGACCATAGCAGCACCTCATGATACTCTACGCACATCGTCTTATCTACTCACTACCAATTACCAATACAATCGTTTGTCACTCATTCTGCCTCAGTTCTAGTAGCGGTGACGCATGCGAGCCTCAGTCGTTTACACTCTTTCTCCCCGGCGTGTAGGACCGCAGCTAACAATTATCTCCGTGTGCATTTCATTCTCAGCAATAGCCTAGCCTCCCCGGCGTATACGACCCATCTGCTGTCCTTAACATCAACCAATTCAGTCATGGATATAGAAGACTCGAAACAACTTCAGAAGTAATCACGACGAAAATTTTAACAAAATTACGCAATAACAACAAGATACGAAAACAACAAGTAAACACAATGAATCTAAAAAACACCAATTGATATGACACACCACACGTATATACAAATAGTACAAACAACCTCGCCGATCATGTCTTGATGGAATTCCTTTGAAGAATTGCAGGACTTACACCAGTACGCCTACAAACCTTCACAGGTTGACCATTGTAAGTTGTGGAATGTCCGGACACAAACAGAATTACCAACAGCTAGATGACAGATGATATCAATTCAGTATATACAATATGAACATATGTACAAGATCATACACCAAGCACATTGGACTGCTCATTGATGCGCTACCCTTTGAAGAACTGTAGGACTTACAGCAGTACGCCTACAACCCTTCTCAGGTTGACGCCCTAGGTTGGAAAATCGTCGCAGAGTTCATTTGCTGACTTCCTTCTATGAGCTAAATCCTCAAATCTGAACGGCAACACGCCCATGTCATTGTATCGTAGAATATAGATGACGAACAAACATACGACGTATCTGGTCAACCAAGTGTAGAAACAGAGTAATTTACACCAAAGATAATAGCATTCAATTAGTAACTTGAAACTAGAAATGCCTTTATTCATGCAAGTCAATTTAACAATTACTCTCTCGTTTACACTTGGCTTATCCTCACTAAACTGACCAATATCTTTCGTCTTTTCAAACGCACCAATACTATCATAGTCATTGCACAAGATACTTGAGTTGATGGGCATCTGTTTCATTGTGGATGAAAACACCAACGATGACTGAGTGACACAAGGTGATGAACTTAGCGGTGGATCAGAAGCTGTTGTTGCTCGGCTTTCAGATAGTTGTCCAACTGCAAGATTACCACCACTGCTGTCTTTCACTACTAGTTCGGGTTTAGCACTATCATCTGATGATAGGTGGGCTACACGCTGATCAATTACACTGACTGTCTCACAAGTATGCACACCTTCTGGAACTGCATCTGCGTTCAATTCTACTTCACGTTGTAGTTGTACAGAACCTTTATTTAACTTAGCAGTAGTAGGCATATCCCTCATCTCATCATGATCAACCAAAGACAAATGTTAAGTATCATGATCATTATCACGAATATTCACTTTACCGTCAATTTCATCATTTTCAAACTCTTTAATAACAGAAGTAGACAATTTTGGTTCCTCCTCACAAATCATTAAAGGTTTTATATCTTCACTCTGACTAGTAATACTTTGTAAACTTGTGGAGTCAGAACTGCACTCTGAAGCAGTAACTCTATTCTGTGACACTCTATTCAACAATGGCTTACCAGTTGCAACTACAGACTTCTTCACAACACCGTTATCGTCACACAATTCGGAGTCAGACCTGGAGTTTACATTTAGCTTATCACTGAACTTGCTCACTGGTTCACAGTTCACTTCTGTATGCACCTCTTGCACACGTGTAAAACACAACCGTGTTTGTCTTGCATCTTGCAACTTATCTGTTGAGGATGTACTACGAAACCTGTTACACTCACTAGGTCTATATGCATTACTAGACATCATGGAGCCTTCTCGATATCCACCTCTCTGAGGCCTTCTCGTCATCAATGATTGCGTTTTTCCCTCAGACTGCTCTATTCTAGGGGTGAGATTTAATAGACTGGCGAACTTGCTCATAGATTGATTGACACTAGTATTTACCAGTTTCAGGATATCATCAAACTTTGGCTCGATACCCTCATCCTCCATACGGGAGCTTATCTTCACCCACTTCCTTTGCAGTCGAGTAGGTAGACGTCTTGCTATTACTTCTAGTATAAAACTCGAGTTGAGGTCACTCATGCGATTCATCGAAATCATTCCATTCTTGTAAATTAGCAAATTATCTAAAAACTCAGTGAGTGCCTGGGAGTCATCCTGTAATTGACCACCATTACCCTTAACAGCCTCGAATAATTTCCCTGCAATCATCGTAGGTCTTCCAAACCTTTGACGTAATATGCTCATAGCCTCGTAGTAGCCCTCTTTTGGCTTCATAAACTTACAACACTGTATAGCTCTTGCAGCATCTCCAGTGCAATATCTCATCAAATACATTAACTTCAATTCATCATTTAATAAAAAACTACTCAACATGATCTCAAACTCCTTTACAAATTGTAAATAATCAGCCGGGTTTCCATCAAAACACCGTGGTTCAAATTTAGGGAGTTTGATGTTCCTATTATCCCTGAACGGCGAAACAGTAACATCAACCATGTCATGCTTAACATCAGACACATCGTTACAATTAACAGACAAGTCACCATGACTTACTTTCCTGTTTGCATCCAAGACACTCTGTCCCTTCTTTGACCCAGGCATTGTTGAACTTGACCCAATCCCAAAAAGTTCCAGATATCGCTTGTTCAAAGAGGACTTGACCGGCACCAGGAAAGATGAACGGCGACTATCCAAACTTTCACCAACTGTTTGAATCCGCCAGATCTGTTTCTATCGTCAGAAACTGTCAATCACGTCTCATAAACCGTTAATGCCCAGCTCTCGCTACGCTCGGGCCCACGCTGTTCCTTGAAGATTTCAGAAACGCTTAGTTATAACGGACGAAAAAACCAAAACACCGATTGGCCGCTTGAGATTTCTTTATTGTTACACCAACATATAAAAATAATAAGCGAACTAAGGTCTGAAAACAAATATTACAATAATAAATCATTGTATTACTTCTGACGATGTTTCACTCTTCTTTCTGAACAGCGACCGATGAGACGATGACTGTCGTATTGATGCCTCCGCGAAAATTGGGGAAGTTGGTTTTAAGCAAACAACCAAGAATTGATCGTTCAATCTTCAACTCCATTGACAGGGAGTCTTCAGTACGGCAGTCATCGCCTCATCGTTCGCTGCTCAGGCAAATTGAAAATACTGTCAGAAATTTTGTCGTGATTTATTGTTATAACACTTATTCTTAGACCTTGTGTAATAACCTTATTGCTGGTGACATGTTGGCGTAAGAATAAAGGATTCTTGAGTCGCCAATCAGTGTTCTGGTTTTCGAGTTGCTTAACACAAAGTGTTTCTGAAAGTCTTCAATGGACACCCTGAGGTCCAGCATAGGATGTGCTGGGCATTAATTGTTTATATAACTTTTCTGATAGTTTTTGCAAGTTTTTGGATTGTTTGATTTCGTCTTTTTTGGTGCCTGCAATTTTTATTTGGAGAAGTATTATCTGGAGTTTTTCTGGTAGTTTCGCTCAATTTTAATGATTCATGGGTCAATGAAGGGATAAAGCGTTTTTTTGAAGCAAGCAGGAAAGTAAGTTATTTTGAATCGTCTGCTACATGTAATATAGGCAAGTAGTGATATGTATGATTCTTAGCATGATGAGTCTCTTGTTAAGGTTTCTCAGCCTAGGGATAGTAGCTCTAAATTTGAACCCCGGTGTTTCGATGGGAACCCAGCTGACTATTTACAGTTTGTAAAGGAGTTTGAAATCATGTTGAGTCGTTTTTATTAAATGATGAAATGAAGTTGATGTATTTGACGAGGTACTGCATTGGAGTGGCTGCAAGAGCAATACAGTGCTGTAAGTTCATGCCCCCTTACCAAGGATATGTTGAGGCGATGCGTATCCCTCGATGATTGCAAGGAACGTATTCGAGGCTGTTTAGGGTAATGGTAGTCAATTACAAGATGACTCCAATGCACTCACTGAGTTTTTTGGATAATCTGATGACTCACAAGAATACGTTGATTTTGATGAATTGCATGAGGGATCTGAACTCAAGTTTCGTCCTAGAGGTAATAGCGAGACGCCTACCTACCCGGCTGCAAAGGAAGTGGGTGAAGGTAAGCTCTCGTGTAGAGGATAAAGGTATTCAGCCAAAGTTCGATGATATTCTGACATGGAGAAAGCTTCATGGTGTCTAGTAATCCACATAAACTTAGTGAGTGTAACAGCTTTCGTGGGACATATCCAACATATAGGTTACAAGTTGCGAGACAAACACGGTTGTGTTTTACACGTTTGCAAGAAATTCACACGATGGTGAACTGTGAATCAGTAACCAAGTTTTGTGGTAAGCTTAATGTTAAATAAAGGTCTGACTCCGAACCGTATGAAAATAATGATGCGGTGAAGAAGCCTGTAGTTGTAACTGGTAAGCCATTATTGAATAGAGTGTCACAGACGATACTGCAGTTTGTGCAGGAGAAGAGAGTTACAGTTTCAGACTCCAGTTCTGACTGCACAAGTTTACAAGGCATTACTAGTCAGAATAAAGGTACAAAACCCCTCAGGATTTGCGTGGAGGAATCCAAATCGTCTACTGCTGTTGTTAAAGAGTTTGAAAATGATGAAGTCGATCATACAAAGGGAGGTTAACTGGATATTTGTCACAGTGGTCATGATAGCGCAGATTTGTCTTTGGCTGATCATGATGAGATGAGTGGAATGCCTACTGCTACTGAGCTGAATTAAGGTTCTGTACAGCTTGAACGTGAAGCAGACTTAAATGCAGATGCAGTTGCGAAGGGTATGGATGCTAGTGACACCTTCAGTGTGAATGATCCGTGTGTGGTCCACCTATCAACAGATGATAGTGCTAAACCGAGGCTAATAAAAAAAGACAGCAGTGGTGGTAATCTTGCAGTTGGACAACCTTCTGAAAGCCGAGCAACAACAGCTTTTGATCCACCGCTAAGTTCATCACCTTGTGTCACTCAGTCATCGTTGGTGTTTTCATCCACAATGAAACAGATGCCCACCAACTCAAGTATCTTGTGCAATGACTTTGACAGTATTGGTGCATTTGAAAAAGACGAAAGATATTGGTCAGTTTAGTGAGAATAAGCCAAGTGTAAACGAGAGAGTAATTGTTAAATTGACTCGCATGAATAAAGGCATTTCTAGTTTCAAGTTACTAATTGAATGCTATTATCTTTGGTGTAAATTACTCTGTTTCTACGCTTGGTTGACCAGATACGTCGTATGTTTGTTCGTCATCTATATTCTACGATACAATGACATGGGCGTGTTGCCGTTCAGATTTGAGGATTTAGCTCATAGAAGGAAGTCAGCAAATGAACTCTGCGACGATTTTCCAACCTAGGGCGTCAACCTGAGAAGGGTTGTAGGCGTACTGCTGTAAGTCCTACAGTTCTTCAAAGGGTGGCGCATCAATGAGCAGTCCAATGTGCTTAGTGTGTTATTTTGTACATATTTTTTCGTCTGGTGCTTTCGAATCATGTGACGCTCTCGCGCGTGTTTTCGTTCATATTCTTTTATTGCTTACTGTTAACTGATCCATTATAACGATGGCCTGAAATTCTAAATATCGTGTTCCTTCGAACACCAGTAATTTAGGAAGTAGCACCAGCTCGTCTAATAACATTTTACCACCCCTTATTACTAGTAGTTTACCCAACATAAAGGACTCGAACATAACTCTGACCCCTGTAATACAGCTGGAAGATGTCCTGTTTAAAAAAATAGAGCACTCTTACTTAACGTGCATAACTAAAGAGTTGCACCTACAAGTAAATGAATTAAAAACGAAATTTAATTCACTAGAATGCATACCAGAAACTATCTCACATATGAAAAAGGAACTGCAGGATCCTACAGTCCTAAAGCTTTTTAATATGACCTCTAGAATGAAGCATACTGACTCAAAAAGTGCGAAGGAGTTAGAAAACGCCATCGACTTTCTATCCAGCGAAGTTGTTAAAAGGCTGGCTTCAAAACAAAACGCAATAGTGTATAATGTACCGGATAGCGAGCCCATAAAGTCAGTCCAGCACTTATTGCTGAAGGTTGCAAATCTCTTGAGTGCACCTTGTCAGTGCATTCGCCTGAGTAAAAAAGACCTAAAGCATACTTGTCCTATAGTCTTTAGGTTCGACAGCTACATAATAGCTGAACGATTTAAGATGGCCCAAGATCTTCTTGCTACTGCCACTAAATTCAAGACTATTAAACTAGTCTCGAATAAAACACCTAACCAAAGGCAAGCAACCAAGAACTCCTTCGATACAAAGTTGACAATGCTGAGAAATACATCTTGTAGATTGCTAAAGTGTCGATGGACACTGAAGCACAGCAAGTCACGTGTATAGTGTTGGGAGAAAAAACGGCATGGAAAAGCGACCCGAAACTCAGTATGAGCAGTGCCACTGGTGCAATCTTAGAGTACATGAGAGCACATCTCGAAAACCTGATGACCTGCATGAGATTGACATTGACGCACAAACTATGACTGACCGGAAACTACTGGCAGAACACACTCAGTCGGGATCCAAGCCAGAGAGTCCCGCAGTAGAATCTGCAAGAAAGACCACAAAGCCCAGAGTCCCACCCCAGACTTCGACATACCTCCCTCGTAATAAGTCTAATAAGCAGCATGTCAGTCCGAAAAGTGACAATGCATGGGTAACGAAGCACATTCCCAAAAACATCACGCAGCATGTGAGTAAGAATACCTTTCCCGAACCAGGAGTAACATGCCTAGCAACGCATATAACTTGGAAACGCAACGTAGAATGGATCCTCAGTATATGGACCACTAAACGGGACTCATATAGGCACCATATTAATGGAAATTCTCATCCAAACTCTCGAACTGTCTATGTTAAAGCTCATCAACACAGTGAGTATAGATCGACACTTGATCCCCTCAATAACTTCACTCACACACGTGATGTGAGCCAATATGCATACGACTATAAAGCCCCATGAGGTACAACTACCAAGGTAATCTTAACACAGGGTACCTGGGTCCAGCAAACTACAACGCTAATTGCAAGGCAGACCATATATCACCAGTAGATGAACGCAGATGCCGACCCATGGGTGCTAAAAGTCAAAATATGCAACAGGATTATTTTCGGCTGCAGCAAACAATAGCCCCACTCGTTGCACAATTCATCCAGGAAATAGTACACACTGACTCTGTCTCACCTCAGAGCCCCCCCAAACATAACGTAGGGATAGTGACAAGTAACCGTGTTAAAATTTCCTCCAACAACTCTGGTTTACTAACAATTATGCTCCTGAATGCTAGATCTCTCCTTAATAAAATAGCATCGCTTCGCTGCCTAGCATACATAGAATGGCCAACACTAATGATGGTGACTGAAACCTGGCTACTACTGATATACCTGACACAAAGCTAGTAATAGACAACTACGACATCTATAGGAACGATAGAGTTGACAAAAGAGGAGGTGGTTGCTTAATATATGTCTATAAATCCACTAACTCCAATACTTTCAATAACCCAAATACTGACAAACTCCCAGAATCTAAGTGGATAAGCATCCACACAAACGAAAGTAAAATTCCCGTGGGATGTATATACAGACCTCCTAATAGCCCTGAAATGACTGATATAACTACTGGAAAAACTCCAGAGCGTGTAGCTACGCTGGAGATAAACAAATCACTGATTTCAAAATAACACATCAACGAATTATAATTCGAGGATTCTGCACACAACAAGGTTATGTACGAAAATTGACTTCAAGCTTTATTTTTTTCCCAGGCACTTATAACCCATCCACCAAAGACCTGGTTTTTTTGTTAATGCGAAGACAATACTTCTGTATTTCCTGATGTGTTGCACTCACTGACAATCTAGCAGATTTTTCCAACTATGCACAGAAATGATTGTACATAAGTGAAAAGGGTGTTTTATACTATTGGGATTAACATTTATCAAGTGTATGTAAAATCTCCAGCGTACATGTAAAACATATTTTGCTATCGATTGTAAAATGTGACTGAATAATATGGTTCTATTTCTGTAACAATTTGATGATGCCTGTAAACTGGCGTCATATACTGTACTGTGAGAATAACTTTATTTATTTATGCCTATACAAGTGGTGTATCCTACATATCTAGGAAAAAGTATGTACCTTATTATATTATCTTTACTAACTATGCTTAATCATCGTAGGTGTGGTTTATCGAATTGATGATCCCTGTAAACTGGTGTCCCTCAAGTACAAAAATGAGAATATATATTATTATAATTATGTTTAAAATAATAATTTTTATTTTCATATAAACATAAATTTACATGAAAATGCATGCCATTTTTACAGGCACGATCAAGTATGGTATAATGTCAAATCTTAAATTGTCTACAAGTTAATAATGTTTCAACAGTTAAATATTTGATATATATATAATTACACTCATTGTCTGAACCAGGCCGTATAGTTATTGAATTGTACAGTTGTCCTCCAGGTTGAGCGGGAAAATCGACTTCGTTTCGTTTTCATCCCGTGGTTGTAGGCATACGATAACCAACCAATATTGAGGTAAGTACAACGTTTACAAGGGATTGGAAGCTGTTTTAGAAAAGTTAAAGTGCTAAGGTGAAACATTAAAGTGTAATAGATTAAGTGAGTGAAATATATCATTAATAAACACATTTATATAGAAAACAGAATGGGGAAGTAATTAATCCTTAGGCCGACAACGTTCATTTGCAATGTATAATGAAACCAATATATTTCATACTATCATGATGTCCACTTTTGGCTTTAATACAATTATTTTCAAGCCAGTTGTTTTTATTTCATGTCTTTTTTTCTATTTGGTGCACAACCGTACCCTCCAGAGAATAGGAATAGAATAAGTCGAATCAAATTCATAAAGAGCTATAAAATGTTAGGTTTAATGGAATATAATGAGAATCAAGTAAAGACGTTATTAGAAAATAAGTGAGACAAGATATTGTGAAGTGGTATTTAAAGATCTGACAATGGATAGCAAGTTAATTTATAAGATGCCCCATAAATCTGTGCAGATCCCACGTGGTCGCATCTCAACAATAGGCTGAGCGAATGGTATATATTTAAAGGTAGAAGCATGATCTGTCAAGGCGTTCATTATCTTTTTCAAGATAAAGATCTAAGCCCTCATAAAAATCAGAAATATCTCGAGCCTTTAATTTGTATATTGCTGTTCCTGCAGAATGGGGCGATTCACCTTAGTGACCACCACCATATCTACTGATCAGCTAGCGCCACCCTCCCTCCTTTTTTGATGTTAGGCTCTGAGACTATGATTATTATGGCTACCGCAAATATATTGCTTGGTACCAGACATGTTCGTACCCCATATTCCATCTCCCTAGCTTTCTTAATGAGTGCTTCCAATAGGTCTCCACGTACATCTTTACGAACATATTATATATGTGTGCATGCATCCTAATGAACAGATTACTTTATAAGAAGTTAAAACCTTAAAGAGTAAAACGAATAGGTATTGTGAATAGTGGAGCAAGATTTAGCAGAACACTATAGTTAAGGTTCAATTTAGGTAGTATGGACTGAAGGTAAGGTCGGTTGGCAGGACTTAGTGTACTTATATATGGTAAACATCTGACATTGCAAAGTAACGTGTCTAGACATATTATAAAAAGATATTAACACAGAACCAACGAAATTTTGGCATTTTTTAACAATACTGCAGTGTGTGTATACTGAAGAATGGTGGTTAGTCTACAGGGAGCCGTAGAGTAAATCAAACCATATATGATAAGAGTATAATCAATAATATAATTCGTATATCAAATATTACACTAGGTTCAATAATTGAGTGTTATAAGGGAAACAAGCGTGGTAAAGCAAGAGAACATTTGATGCATAAATATTTTAATCATTTTAAGTATTTTAATAACCATCTAATTTAAGAATTGAACATGCATGATTAATAAGTATTATTATATTAGTATATACATATGTAAAACGTTAAAAGGTGTGGATGCTATTACAATTATTTCCAGTGTTACTTTTACCAACACAACTTAGTGAAAATTATAGAGAATAGAAATCAGTAAATTAGTTAACGTTCGCTGCGTGAGTATTAGAGTCGAGATATACGTATGTGACTATACTGAAGACTGGACTGGCCTTCAATTTCCGTTCTACCAACAGTTGTGGTCTTTTAGACGAGCTAGGGTGGACATGTTAAAGTGTCTTTCTAGGCTCCGTTTGAACCCATCAGGGTTTTCACAACATCTTATTTCAGGTGGTAGTTGGTTCCAAAGAGTGCAATATTTTATGGTGAAAAAGTTTGCCCTAATGGATTTTCTGTGGGTAGCCACCTTGACAAGGTAGTCGTGGTTTCGCAGCTGATATGATTTAATATTTTCCCAAGTTATGGATGAGTTACTGTAGCAGTGTTTCCTAATGACTTTGAAGAGTAGAAATAGGTTGCACTTCACTCTCCTTAACCACAGAGGCTCTAATTTCAGACGTACACACCTGTCAACATATTCCACTTGTTGGTCGAACCCTATTATGCGTTTCGTGAGGAATCTCTGGACACTTTCGATTTTTTTCTGTCTACAGTCCTGAGGTTACTAAATAGGAGAGCACAATATTCAAGTTTGGGACGGATACATGTCCTATATATAGCTAATCTTGCTTCTTGGGTGTAGAAGTTACGCAGTACAAAGCCAGTAAGTCGTTTACAGTCAGATACAACCTTATTTGCATGATCGGAAAAGGATAAATCTGAGTATGTTATCCCGAGATCTGTGACTGTGTTCAGTTTTGAGAGGAGCTTACCGTACATATATAGGCACATTATCGGTTTCCAGCGTCCAAGGTGGGTTATACCGCACTTGTCTGGGTTGAAAGTCAGTTGCCACTTTTCGCTCCAATCGCCTAGATCATTTAAGTCTTGTTGGATCTTGCTTTCGACGCTCATATCACCGTACCCATAATCATATACTATCTTGAGATCATCTGCAAAAAGGTATGGCTTGCCATACTTGATTACAGAGACTATGTCATTTATAAATAAGAGGAATAGAATAGGGCCAAGAACACTACCTTGTATTACACCACTGGTTATCGGCTTTGAGGAAGACAACTGGTGGTTGATTTTGACTAATTGCTCTCTTTCTGTGAGAAAAGAACTTATCCATTTGTGAAGATTTCCGGTTATTCCGTAGGATTGGAGTTTTGTTAGGAGTCTGATATGTGGGACTTTATCGAAGGCCTTGCTAACGTCAAGAAACAATGTTGTTACCGAACGCCCATTATCAATGCTTTGTGTGATGTAGTCAAAATAATCTAAGTGGCAAGTAATGCACGACCTTCTACTTAAGAAACCGTATTGGGATGGGGATAGTAGGTCATTTGACAGCAAGTACTGAATGATTTGAGTCTTAACTATCTTTTCCATTACACGTGAAACTACAGACGTGATGTTGATGGGGCGGTAGTTGTTGATATCAGCTATAGGCCCGTATTTATGGATAGGTACAATATAAGACTTCTTCCAGCAGTTAGGGTATGTCCCATCGCTTAATGAAATTGAGTATAACTTGAGTAAGAGTAAACTCATGTCATTACCACCTTTTTTCAGCAGAACGGAAGATATACCGTCTGGGCCAGTAGTGTTACTAAGCTTAAGATTTGCGACAGCTTTATCGATCTCATGTGTGGTGAAAATTATGTCACTTAAACATTCGTCTGTTTTACGTGGGAAATCCACGACTTCATCGTTCTCTAAGGTGTATAATCTGGCGAAGTGCTTGCTAAACAGTTCACATATCGCCTCATTATTTTCGTAAGCAATGCCGTCTAAGTATATTATTTTCGGATAGGGTGTTTTGGAGTTCATCAACCTACTTTTAAAAAGTTTGGCTATTTCTCCTGAGTTATGCGGTGCATGAATGGCCTGCATTTCTTTGTTTCTGAGGCCTATATTTCTCAACTCTTCAATTCTACTGAGAAGGGACGTTATGGCAATTAATGACGATAAGTCATGATATCTGTAGTATTTTATTGAGTGCTTACGTAGACTTCTTCTAAACGATGTCGGAATATAATCACTTTGGGGGAATCTGAAGTTAAGAATCTTCTCGGGTGCAATGACGTCGTGAATTGAGTTAATATTCTGATAGAAGTTGTTAAGAATTGCATCTAAGGACTGGTTCGAAAAGTACGAGTCCCAATTAGAACATCTAATTAGGTGCTGATACAAGTCCCAGTCAGCATGTGTGTACAATCTCATAGGTATCTGGCCAGCTTCATCTCTGCGTTTTGTTTCAGGAAAGATGTCAAAAGAACAAACTACTATTCTATGGTCACTACCTGGAAATTCATGTCCAACATGTACGGTAGATGGCGTTATGTTGTTCGTGAAAATAAGGTCTAGGATATTTGCGGATCTAGTGGGTGAATTTATGTGTTGTGTCCACCCTCCTGTGACGATGGAATTTATGAGATTATCGTACCTTTGGGGTCCTCGGAGTGAAGACCATGATACTTCTGGCAAGTTGAAATCGCCTCCGATAATTTTATAACTGAAAGGAAGATTGGCTGTAACATTAAAGATATTGCTAAGCATATTATCATATTCCCTGCTGGATGAAGGGGGCCGGTACACACAACCCACAAGTATAGGTTTACTTCTGACAACTTTTATTTCGACCCAGATCGAGTCATTGAGTTGTGACAGAATTGGGTTACTAAACTGGGTTGCACACATGGATTGTTCACAGTAAATTAGTGTTCCACCCCCACGACCTGTCCGTCTGTCCCCGCGAAAAAGGTTGTATTTATCAATCCTTAGGCTGTCATTGGAGATTTCACTTGTGCACCAGGCTTCGGTGATCATAATCAATGACGGTCTGCATATAGAAGCTATTGTACTTAGTGCTAAATGTTTGCTTAGAACTGATCTCGTATTTACTAGGATAATAGATAAACACTGGCTATGTGGTTTCAGTGAGCGGACAACATCTTGGTAAAATAATCCGTGAGTATCCTCTATATACATGTTATCAGACTCATTTACCAATATCTTTGGATCGTAGGAAGACTTCAGGTAGATTTTTGAGGTGGTAGTCAGGGATGGGCTTACGTTTGGATATGGTATGCAGTGAGAGACACCTGTGTGATAATCAGATATTAATATTTTAGAGATATTAGTATCCGCGTATGGTGTATACTGAATTGGTATCATCTCTCATCTATCTGTTTATAATTTTGTTTGTGCCCGGACGTCTTCCACTTGTATCATCAACCTGAGAAAGAATGTAGGCGTACGGTTGTAAGTCCTACAGTTCTTCAAGGGTAGTTCGTCAAGTCAGAATCCACAACATTTGATGTATTGATTGTACATATGTTCGTGTTAAGCAATTGAGTGGGTTCCAATTATTGTAATTGTTGGTTAATCTTGTTTGTGTCCAGACATTCTTCAACCTACAGTCGTCAACCTGAGAAGGATTGCAGGCGTACTGGTGTGAGTCCTGCGATTCTTCAAAGGAATTACATCGAGACATGATCTGTGAGGTTATTTGTAATTTTCTATATATGTGTGGTGTGTCATATCAATTGGTGTTTTTCGGATTCATTGTGTTTACTTGCTGTTTTCGAACTTTGCTGTATTTTATAATTTTGATAAAATTTTCGTCGTGATTACTTCTGAAGTTGTTCCTAGTCTTCTACATCCGTGAATGAATTGATTGATGTTAAAGACAGCAGATGGGTGGTATACGCCGGGGAGGCTTGTGCTGAGAATAGCATGCACACGGAGATAATTGTCAGCTGCGGTCCCACACGCTGGGGAGAAACGGTGTAGACGACTGAGGCTTGCATACGTCACCGTTACTAGAACTGAGGCAGAATGAGTGACAAGCGATCACAGTGGTAATTGGTAGTGAATGGATAAGAGGATGTGCGAAGAATATCATGAGGTGCTGCTGTGGTCACGTTGCGTTCTGCAGGAGTCATTCTAGCAAGTGGCGATGGTGTTGCAAGATATCAAGAGCATGCCTTTAACTGGAAGGCGTAGGTCGTCATCGATGTGTGAGATTGTGCTGTGAGGATGTCTGTGATGTGTTGGCTTTTATGTGTGTTTTCCATTTCAGCTCTGTCCTGGTGACCAAGGCTCTCGCAATGGAATCCAAGTCGATGAGTATTGGACGTGACGTCAATGTAGTGTCAATGTAGTTGAAGATTGAATGATCAATTCATGGTTGTTTGCCCAAGCCCAACTCCTCCATATTTTTCTCAAGAGTCAACGATAGCGCGGACATCGAATCATGGTGGCTGTTCGATGGAAGAGAAAAAACTATCAAAAGTATTGTCGTGATTTATTGTTATAACACTTATTCTTAGACCTTGTGTAATAACCTTATTGCTGGTGACATGTTGGCGTAAGAATAAAGGATTCTTGAGTCGCCAATCAGTGTTCTGGTTTTCGAGTTGCTTAATACAAAGTGTTTCTGAAAGTCTTCAATGGACACCCTGAGGTCCAGCATAGTAAGAGCTGGACATTGACAATTACTGAGAGTTGGCGGACAGTTTCTGAAGGCGACAGGAACCAACTTCGATACAAGCATGAAACGTTTTATTCAAATATCCGGTCAATTCCACACATGTATATAAATGAAGGAATAAGGTGTGTGATTTGCTTGACATGATTATGAGCAATAATTTGTGCTCGAAACGTCATCAGCCAATATTACTGTGTAACACTTGACTTATCAAAATAAAATCTTGTCTATAAGGGAACCAATTTCATTGGGGATCATGACAACGAGATTCAACTCATAGGGAAGGAGGGTCACAATTATCCAATTCTGCTCACCTACAAACAATGCGGAACGAGACAAGATGAAGAATATTTATAGACGATCACAAACAGTAATGGACAACGTCCCAAATGGTGACATCGAAATCCTCATCGGCGATGTGAACGCCAAACTGGGACCAGATAATTCAGGGAGAGAACTCATCATGGGTCGAGAGGCTATCGTTCGGAGAAATGAATGAGAACGGAGAAGTATTCTCAGACTTCTGCGCTTTCAATGATTCGGTGATCGGAGGCAGCGTGTGCCAACACAAGGATGTACACAGAGCAGCATGGATTTCGTCTGACGGACACACCACGAACCGGGCAGATTTGGTTTCAGTGCTGCACAAAGAAGTGGAGACGCAGCTGGTGTGGTGGACACAAAGTCGAAGGGAGGAGAAGATGTGGGCTCAGACCATCACCTAGTTCAAGGAACCTACCTTCAAGGTAAAGCTGAATCCTCTAAGAGAACTGGAGACAGGTCATTGTAATTCAAGCTCAAATTTCAGAAACTGGTGGACAAAACCACAAGGGAAAGCCTCACTACAGATCAGATGGGAGCAAAGTCGGAGGAACTACGTGTTACCAGTGAGGAAGCCTGCGTGGAAAACATTGAAACTCCGAAGATGATGTTCAAGTAAACGTGTACAGCTGTTCTAGGAAGAAAGAAGAGACAAGACCAGGAATGGCTCGACGGACATCTACCGGCAAGCTGATTGAGGAGGGGTGGTGGTGAAAGAGAAGTTGACTGAATGCAGAGGTGGGCAACAAGAGGAGAAGCTGAGTTGAATGTACACTGCACTTAATAAAGCAGTAAAGAAGAGTGCTAGGAAAGACAAAAGACAATTCTACGATACACTGGCAACTGAAGCAGAACAAGCCGCAGGTGAAAGAGATCTGAAGACATTGCGTCAAATAACCAGGTCCCTATCTGGAAAGAGATCAACCCAGATGATGAAACCAACAAAAGATGCTCAAGAAAACCAGATTACCAAGGAGGAGAAATAAATCAATCAATGGGCTGATCACTTTAAGGACTCTTGAATCGACTATCACCTACAACTCGCCCAGTGATACCACCAATGGCACATGCAGTACTGCCTGCCAGTGGACATCAATCCTCCGACAAAAGCAGGAATCTGAATGCGGTCAAGCTACTGAAGTCCGGAAAGGCAGCAGAACTGGGTGGAATTCCCCTACTGCGAAGCACTGAGGATGGATCCAGACACTGCGGCGTATGTTCTCACGCCAGTTGTTGCAAAAGATTTGGAAGGAAGGAAAGGTACCTACCGATTGGAAGAAAGACTACCTTGTCAAGCTGCTAAAGAAGGGTGATCTAGGCTCGTGCAAGAACTGGCGTGGAATCACGCTCTTGTCCACACCAAGTAAAATACTAAGTCTCATCATCCTGGAGAAAGTAAAGGATGCACTGGATACAGAACTCTGCCAGCCCAGAACAAGCTGGTTTCAGTAAAGGCAAGTCATGGGCTGATCGAATTGCAACTCTACGCACCGTCATCGAACAAAGTGTAGAATGGCAGTTAAACCTCTATCCCATCTTCACTGACTTTGAAGGGGCCTTCGAAGGCCTTGACCGAGAAGTAATTTGGAAATTGCATGAACACTAAGGCGTACTTCAATTCTTCATTAACCTCATTCAACAGCTATATGACAATGCCACACGACAGGTGATCCACAACGGGACACTCAGCGAGGTATCATAAGTGAATACAGAAGTAAGACAGAGCTGTCTATTATCACCAATGATATTCCGAGGTGTAGTGGACTGTATTATGCGTCAAACTGTGGGGAAAGAGGAGAGAGGAGTACGCCGGACCACCGATTGCAAGACCCTACAAGATCTGGATTTCTCAGCTGACATGTCGCGTAAACTCGAGGACTTACGGGCGAAAACCAACAAGCTAGCTGAAGAGGCTGGGAGCGAAGACAGCAATGCAGGTGAACATAGAGAAGATGGAGGTGGTGAGGATAACCAACCAACAGCAGCATCAACAACCACCACCAATCAGCATTAACGGGGGAGATTTGACGGAGGTTACTTTCCTCACTTTTCAAGAAGGTATCATTTCAAGTACGGGTGGAACAGATGAGAATGTCAAAGTGGGTCAGAATTAGAAAGGTAAGATACGACTTCACCGACTGAAGTCCGTTTGAATATCTTCTGCGCTTAACTACGTGAATAGGTTGCGGGTTTTCAACTCCAATTTGGATTCGGTCTTTCAATGTGTGTCAGAAACTTCACCAGGGTGTGACGAAAGGTGTTTACAAGAGGTTGCAGACATTCATCAGCAGCTGTGTTTGCTCCATTTTCAAGATCGAATGACCGGAATGAAACTGTGACAATAAACACTGGCTGGAAACAAGTCGACCAATATTCTATCGCCCATCAAATATGTAGGAGAAAATGGAGATCAATCGGGCATACATGGAGGAGGCGGTCGAATGACCTCTCGTGCCGGTGGTAAATAAGTCCTTGAAGTGTTCAGCAATAAAGGTGTTTATAATCCAGTAAATATTTAGGGAATTCTTCATAACAAAAGCAGACTTAATGAGTGGTGGCATTTTTCGCGGTCATAATTTCAATTATATGATTTCGTTCACACTCAGAACAGTTTGGCCAACATATAGATTATTTTTTGCGTGACATGTTGTAGGCTATGCAGTTTCCTATAACTTTTGACAGGTCTGTTGCTCAAACCTCAATGCTCACTTTAAATATGTAGGCCAGTCTAAAGTGAGCAGCGTAGTACCTGCGCCGTCTGACATGCTTTGCAGTCATCTTCGGCTCTTCATGTATTATCCCCAATTAGTCAAGCATTATTGCTCCAAAGTGTCATCCCATTTTGTATTTCGCATTTTGATCAATCTAACTAATATAATGATCTAGTCTACTTAATAATCTCTGGTGCTAGTTAAACGAGTGTATTTAGGGTTCTGGACGATGATATGCGAGAACTGTTGCATTACTGTTGTGACAACTAATAATTCCCCGCAAGGTATAGGGGACTCACAAACTGTAAGTAAAATTAGAAGGACGGCCAAAACTGCAGTACCTGACTTACCCCATGGGGAAAGATTAGAAAGGACAATTCTCTTCAATTAATAATATCCCACTCGAAAACTTGAGTCACAATGTGAGAAACATTTAAAACTATCTTAATTTCCCTTGCCACCAAATCAGAACATCAAATAGGACGAGGCAAATAATTACAGAATATATGGACAAGTCACATTACTGTAGAGTTGTGTTAAATGCTTGAGAGCCGTTCTGAAATGAAGTAATGCCTGTGTCATTAAAGGAATCTTTTGTGGAGGTGGATACGCGCAGGTATTGCATCGATAGGCGTTAAAATAACATTCTGCTCTCCATTTCTCAGTCTTTCTGCTCGCATATTGGAGGTTCTGTAGACTCTCTGTCTATCTGAATGCCTACATGAAAGCATTTATAGGTGTCAACAGCGCCAGTGTCTAGGTACAAACCATTCACAACGTCTAAAATGTACCAATGTGCCTCCTCTTTGGCAGTCGTGGAGAAAGTTGCAAGGGAATCCTCCGAAGATCTGGAGCCTTACTGAAATGTTTATTTTTATTTTTGATTGCAGCTTGATTCCACACCGTATTTTTGGTACAAGTATGGAATTTTCAGCATGGATATCGGGAGCCCAAAGTTTGCAAGCCGACCATTGGTATCAGGTGTGCGTCGGCAGGGGATCGAACCTCCGACCATGTACTTGGTCGACAAGAGAGCTCGAGGAAACTATAGGATTCGCGTTAGGTCATGCCTAAATTCGATTTTAGAAATTCTGGAATGACCTTGGGTGGATCCACTAGGTACTGTTTCAGTTGTCAAGGTCCTGTCCGTTGGCAGGCTGTCGTACATGGTGAGGTTTTAAAAGTTGTGGGCTGTTGCGATAATCTGAATAATTACCCTGAATTATTGAGTCCTTTATACTTCTTTCGATTCCGTATTTCCGAATATACACTGACAACCTTTAAGTGTGCATGGTATTGTGCCAGTGCTCTAATTAGAGCACCTAACCTAGACTTAGCACCCTCAGTATAACTCCAATGAGACGCCAGGAACTATTAGGTTAATACTCGCTTTAATTTGACCTGCTTTTTACTTCGAAATACTACGCTTCGATGTGGAAATGATGCTAATGAAATCTGAACATTCTTTGCGTGTGGTGATCAAAGGAAGAATAGTTGACAAAGTAAAACGATTTTCTGCGCCAAGTAGTACTTTGTAAGATTTTAGGCATTAGTTGACAAAGATGCTCTTAAGAACACAACGAATCCGCTTAGAACTAAACAGCATTATTGTCAGCTTCGGAAATTATTTTCCTGAGATATATATCTCAGGAAAGAAAGTTCAACCAGAGAATTTTTCCTTGAATACGAGTAAATTTGGACGAGACGTAGAATGTCTTCCGTTCGGATTCTTTAGAAGTGAGGAAAGTTGACTTTGCTTTAGCGTCGGAAATTAGTCGTTCAACACGTAGAATAAGTGGGACAAAGTAGGTTTTAACGCTGAATTTTACCTAAACATCAGCCATCACTAACTTCCCTAGTTGGGTATTTTATCCAGTCAGAATAGCCTTGAGTGATGAGTACTTATTTACGTTCATTGTGTATTTCAGACCTTCCTAATACCGCACTGCAGCTCGGAGAAAACAGGAGCATGAATCGATGTCCTACAACACCGCTGCATTTATATGCATACCTTCTCAGAAAAATACGACTGTTACCACCACATATGCAAGGACACTATAAGCACGAAATCAGACAGGTACGTCTAGCGATATTGCTGACAGTAAATTAGCATTTTAATAGTCATGCAGATGAAAATGATCCACGCCGCATAAATGAGATTATGTCCAAAGCGATACAAGATATGGACTGGATAGTTAAAAAGGTAAGATCTGAAAGCTTCACCGTCTCATAACATTCAGCACACTTGACTTTCACTGTTACAGTAATCCAGTGGTACGAACAAAAAATAAAATTGTTTTAGCATTGAATGTTTTTTGATCAAAGTACAAAGGAGAATATCGCTAGCAAAAATGTTACTCAAAATTTAATAACTATCGATAAGAGTTGTGCTTGTAAGGTAAGCCGCCTGGAACAATAACAAGGGAGATTAGGTGATGTGGTTCAGAGATGAATTGGAAAGAACCCATTTCTTATGCCGGCCATACTTAGAATATCTTCCTTTATTGTCTTATAGTACCCTACGTCCCATAGTCATATTGTTTCCATCTTTTCCTTTAATACTTACACGATGTGCACATGCACTGCACGAGAATGCAAAACTATATGTTAATACTACCTATCTGGTGTGCATCAGTACATATATTTTTGTGCGCAGTCAGTTCCTGCATACATGAATTACTGTTTTTAAATATAGTCTGTTCACTGAAGAACGTGGTAGAATAAATACATCGTATAAATTAAGGACTCAGAACTTTGTACTTTTCAATAGTTCGTTCACTCATAGTCAAAAGCATTCATAGTAACTTATAGTATGTTAATTATTCAAGGACTTGTCCTTTATTTTCGAAATTCGGAACGTATTTATTACTCATCGAATTACTCTGTATCCCCTTAATTTCGTGAGTTGTGTATGCTGAAGAGTGTGAAATTGAATGCCTGTCACTCTTTAGAGCGTTCAACCTTCTGTTCTACAACTCTAAAGAAACACTTATAGAGCTACAGTTAAGGGTACTGGGTTTTTGTTAAGGGATATATTTTACCTCAGCTTTGGCGTTACCCTTTCAGAATGCTATAATCCTTCGCAGCGAAGTCTGTAATAGTAATTATTTGTCTAGATTTTTAGTAAAATGCTTCAAATAAAATGTTCTAAGGACTTAAGTACTTTAGAAGAATTGCTGTAAGATTTTTAAAAACTAATCTCGAACTATAGTTTGTTTTTCGCTACACAGTTATGGTTTCGAACCTTAGAAACTAACAAACTCGTTGCTGTGTCCTGTAATTTTCATTCTTTAACTGGAAACAAAATATTTTCTGCAGTCTCATCAAGATGCCCGCACGGTTTTTGGATTCTCTTTGGAAGTCTAACGTGTGTAGAATCATGTGGCTTATTGATTTAGGTACTGAACCTCTAGCCAAAGAGTCTCAGGCGCGTATCCTGCACCATATACTCCGTCATGGACAACAGAGTAGTAGTTTAAACAGCCGCATACATAGAACGCGAATCTTGTACCATCTCACGAAAGTGAAAATCGAGGTCTTTATATATGTTAGTTTCTGAGGTTACCACTTTCTTTGACCGTATCCTGTACATTTGAAACAACTTTGGGTTATCCATCGAAAACTATCTCGCTTCAGCTTTTGTCGAGTTTTAGTGACGTGAAAATGTATTTATGTCGAATCAACGAAAATACCCATTGAGTCATGAAGAAAATAAAAGACAGATTCAGCGAAGAAAATTTTCTTTATCGACGAAATCATCTTCGGAGGTTATACAGTCGTATTTATACTTAGAAAAATGTATAGTGGTCTATTATTGAATAATAGGGCTGACATAATTGGTATAATTATTCATAAGTGGCTTTAGAAGTGAAAATTAAAAGTTGTAAATTACATGGTACTCAACCGCACAAAGATAGAAGTTTGATAAGGTTAAAATTGCTCTTGAGTGAGAATAAAGGTATTTGAGTGTCAATCTAACAAGTGTGAAGGGGGTGTGAAAATATACAAAAGGTGCATATGAGATTGACAATAGTGAATTAATTATTAAAGCAAAAGCAGACTAAAAGTAAAATTAAAAACAAAAGAAAAAATCAAAAATTTTTTTTACAGGGAACAATTAGTGAAGAGGTTAAGACCAAAGTAGAATAAGAGACTGGACAAACTTTTTCTGTATGCAGAGTTCAGGGTTGTATTGATGAATTGCCAGCGTCTCCGCCATACACAAAAGCCGAAACCTGACGCCCTTTGTACCACTTGACTTCACTTTGTAGATGACCTTGAAAGACGACTCTGGTGGAGCTACTTGGCCTGAGTTCACCGAATGCTCGAGAATTGAGCTAGTAATTGTCTTGCATTGTCCCTTTGCCGGATAGTTTTCAATGTTCAGAGATGCGTTTGGAAAGCGTGTGCTTTGTGCGGCCAATATAACTAGCTCCACACGAGCAGGTGAATTTATAAACACACACTGAGGTGGCCCAAAGCGGCAGTTTATCCTTCACACATCGGTTGACCATTTGTCGGCTGCAGAAATTGATACGTAGCTCAGCCATAAAGAAGGCTTTCCTCAGTGATCTGCATAAGCGATTCTTCAGGATCTCAGCTGCGGTATCACCTTTAAATTCAACACTCATAAAGCGCAGTTTCCTCGGCACCGTCTGGATTCTTTCAGGCTTTTCTCTTAACTTTATGTTTTTCTCGATAAATCTTGGAGGATATCCATTCTCTATGAGAACTTGTCTGAGTCGCTCCAGTTTCCCATCGATTGTATCACTTGAACATGTCCCCCTTATTCTTGAGGATAAGGAATGGAACAGATTTCTCTTTCTTCTCAAAGGGACCCAGCTATGGAAATTTGTGCACTCACGATTTAGACCAGCAGAGTCGTCTTTCAAGGTCATCTACAAAGTGAAGTCAAGTGGTACAAAGGGCGTCAGGTTTCGGCTTTTGTGTATGGCGGAGACGCTGGCAATTCATCAATACAACCCTGAACTCTGCATACAGAAAAAGTTTGTCCAGTCTCTTATTCTACTTTGGTCTTAACCTCTTCACTAATTGTTCCCTGTAAAAAAAATTTTTGATTTTTTCTTTTGTTTTTAATTTTACTTTTAGTCTGCTTTTGCTTTAATAATTAATTCACTATTGTCAATCTCATATGCACCTTTTGTATATTTTCACACCCCCTTCACACTTGTTAGATTGACACTCAAATACCTTTATTCTCACTCAAGAGCAATTTTAACCTTATCAAACTTCTATCTTTGTGCGGTTGAGTACCATGTAATTTACAACTTTTAATTTTCACTTCTAAAGCCACTTATGAATAATTATACCAATTATGTCAGCCCTATTATTCAATAATAGACCACTATACATTTTTCTAAGTATAAATACGACTGTATAACCTCCGAAGATGATTTCGTCGATAAAGAAAATTTTCTTCGCTGAATCTGTCAATTTAGTGGAATACTGCGATACTTGTCACACTGCAAGGAATTCAGTACATTGAACTAACCAATCCAGTGAAGTCGGAATAATTAAGGTAACTTTAAATGAATCGAGGAACTCATAGGAAGAGTCACTTTGTAGAAATGGTCTTATCGGTAAATACATTGTTTGAAAAGTTTTTCATCTGAATGTAATTCGTTGGCTGAAACTTCAAGATTAAACTTAAAGTACACAAAGTTTTAAAGCAATTAGAAACACGGGTACTGAAATACGTGAGGTAAGTAGTTTAGAGACTGGGGTTGAATTAAAGAGACGGAATAGATCATCAGCTCATTTCTTCAATTTTGTGTATTCTTGTTCGAGTGGATATATCTTCCAAAATGTCTTCTTATAAATGAACAACAAAGCTAAGAAAAAGGCGCAAATCAGGTAGCAGATACTTGGTCCAAAGATCCAAAAAGCAATGGTCACGAATGCTGCACCAAGTACACGAGCCAATGCATTCAATGAACGAAAAATTCCCAAAGTATGTCCCTGAAAATCAAACAGAATAGTAGGAATCACCTGATAGTACTTATTCAAGGTAGTTTTTAAAAATCATTAAACCAGTGAAAGTCGCTGCTAACTTCGTATCTACAAATGGCCTAACCAGGGAAAGATAGCAGTGTAAAGTCATGAAGTCAGATTTCATTGTTGTTTCTTTCACATCGTTTTACATCTGTGGTATTCTTACCTACATTAAGACATAACGAAAGGCAAATTGGATCCAAACATATATTTAACAGGTCCATTATGTATCCGGTAACTTAAAATTTATTCTCTAGGGCCTATGATATCATCCTAGTGACAACCAGGTGTTTTGCACCAAATTTAGATGTATTTATGTGGCTGAGAAACCATTTACAAACTGTTTGACTAAATAATACACAGCACAGAAGTTTTTGGTTTGGTTTATTGTTTTACACACTCGACTTTCAGTCAACGGGGCCAAGTTTCAAATTGCGCCCCACCCTGCTTTACGCTAGCAAACTTGATAGTAACAACCCTTGCACAATGAGTGTGACCTGTAGGCCAGTACATCAGAAATCCGTTCCAAATTCTCATGACTGATATTAATACTTGGCTTGCTGGTCTTTGGTGGATTCCAAAGCCAAAATATGGTTAAAATTTATCTGTCAGTGAGTTACATAAGGGTCACCGCTCAGGGGTCTATGAAACTGATTATAAACTTATAACGACAGTGTGAATATGCAGCTTTCAGATATGATGTATTTAAAAATACAGCTAATTTCTGATTTCTTTGTGACTTCAGACATCAGCTAACATAAAACATGTTTAACAACATACTATAGTCTCTTCGCGCATAAGTAAAGGAAGCTATGATACCATTTGATTGCCCAGATTGTAAAAGAGGCAAAGGAACTTAAAACGGGGACTAATTGAATGACATTCAACTAGACACCTAAGAGGGAACATTGAATTTCGACATCACCTCTTGAGTCGGTCTCCGGGTTAAAATGAAGTAGCTAGATATTAACTTTTCTAAATTAAAAACTATACATTGAAACTAGTCTCTTTAGGACACGTATACAACGTACCGTTTACATATAATAGGAAAATAGTAATAAACATACTTGTTGTTCACTAGTGGTGTACAGAGAAACTAAGCCATTCACGCTTGGGAAGAAAATGGAAGAAGCAAATGCATATGATGCTAGTCCAATATAGAACATGCAGAAACTTGTAGACAAACTGAAAATGCTGGATGCCAGAATAAGAAAACATGTGCCCTATAAGCAATAAGAATAAAGCAAATGAGTTAATTTGAAATTTTGAATAAAACAGAAATAAGATTCACTAAGCTTGTCACCGTAAAATGTGGGGTTCATGATCTAACAAATAAACCTATCCTTATTTTCGATTAGTAATATCTGTGAATACCAACGTTTGAGGCAGTGATTTATACACATTTAGAAAACAACACATTGAATGCGAAAATATTCCTGATTGATTGGCTTCTCACCAACGGCTATAGACCCACAGACACATGGTTTTTTAACAATACGTAATATACTACACCAGTGACATTTTAATACATAACAATTCACTAGTCAGTTAGTTAGCGATTGGTAGTAAGTTGTAGAAATTGAGATAGCTATTAAGTAATAAGATTCCTGGCCAACAGCAACAACAACAGACGACAGTCAGCATAAATGGGAGGAACCTGAAAGAAACAACCTCCCTTACCCACTGACCTACCTGGGAAGCGTCGTTTCAACTACAGGCGGACGGGACTGACGAGGATATCAAAGCCAGAATCGGAAAAGCAAGACAAGCTTTCATTACTCTCAAGTTTGTGTCGAGGTCAACAGCCCCACTCAGCATCAAAAATAAGATCCGGATATTCAATTCCAATGTGAAGTCAGTGCTACTATACGGATCAGAGACTTGCACTGCGCGTCATAAAGAGCGTCTCAACACAAACTACAGACCTTCATTAACAGTTGTCTTCGCTCAATACTCAAGATCAGATGACCGGCCAGAAAAGATCAGCAACAGGGACGTCTGACAGTGAGCGAACCAACCAGGGACCGACTGTGAAACAAATAGGCAGGAAGAAATGGAGATGGATCGGCCATACACTAAGGAAACCATCAAGTGACATCATTAGACAAGCCCTCGAGTGGAACTCGAAAGGGAAGCGGCGAGTTGGTCGTCCAAGGGTGACTTGGAGGAGTTCATGTGAGGAGGAGATGAAAGCATGTGGGCAGACTTGGAGCGGAGTGAAAAAGTTGGCAGAAAACAGAAGGCAATGGAGACGCGCAGCTGAAGCCCCATGATCCTCTAGGAATTAAAGGATATAATAATAATAATTAAGTAATAAAATAGTCAATATTGTTGTATGAGTAACTTGATATGATTATGAGCAATAACTTATGCTCTAAACGTCATCAGTTAATATTACTGTGTAACACTGTGTGACTTATCAAAATAAAATCTTACCTATAGTGGAGTTATACTCTAGCACAATGCCCAAGTTTTATACTTATATCAATAATCAATATTGAGGTGAATAAACTTAACATATGTGTAAGAAGAAAGTTCAATTCATTTTTGAACAAGCACTTAACTAAAGGGTTTCACAGTCCTAGCAGAAACTGATCAGAAGCAAACATGCTAAATCTTGTTCAGTGTTAAAAAATCACAGACACCGGTAATGAATAATGCTATTCAAGGTATAATTTCATTATTGTGTGTAATGTCGCCTAAGATATGATCACTTCATTTCTAGAGTTGTGCTATGCAACACTATCTATTAGCTGAAAGTTACTACTTGTAAACATACTGGTGTAACAACAGAAGACAAGGGCCAGGCAACAGATCGTTTTATTATGAAAATCAACACGTATTTATACATATTTCACATACATTATTATAGACAAGCGCAGTCATCTGATTGGTTGTTTATCAGAAGTTAGGCAGACAAACGCAGGCTTCTGATTGGTTGTTTCGGGATTCCTTGACAAATAGAGTTCTCTATCTGCGAATCATATTTTGCCACGTTAACTTTGCTGTGATTGGTTGTTGACTCAGCCTTGTTCATATTTTCTCACAGCCCATATTAACGTAGCTTAGTGTCAACCAATCGGCTAGCAGCCTGCTCTCACCACACTGGGAGTTCTTCCAAAGGAGAACAGAAATGCAACAGATTGAAAAAATCCAGTGTCTGACTAACTAATGACTTTGATTCCTGATATAGAAAACCTAGCCCACAGATAAAGAATATAACAGAGTGCTAGTATTTTTTGCGAAAACAAGTATTTTCGTTATCTTTAGGCACTCATGCCTTTTCTGATCAAATTAGACTCGTTCAGTCTAGAACAGAGGTCATTAGAAGTAAATATGTGCTGTAACTTCAGACAGTTCATACGAAACACAGTTGGCCTTCGAATAGCTTTCGTTAGGCCACAAATTTATGCTTTAACAAAGCCTAACAGACTAGACATTGAACTGTATTCTTCTTATATCAGTTGGAAAACAGATATTCTGCTTACCACACCAGGACTGTGTGTCGCATATGTTGCTAGTGTAGAATATGCTATAAATGCAATTAGACTTCTGTACTCTGCATATTTTTGTAAAGGAGTGAGAAGGCAAAAGGCCACATCATTTAAGTTACATTTTTATATAATCATGAGACAATTGGATAATGTATTTAAAGAAATTCTTCTGTCAGATATAAGTGAGAAAAACCTTGTTTGCAGATGTATTTTACTCGCCTGAACAATAGACTTCTAATTCACAAGATTATGTGTTTGAACGCCTCTTTAGTTCCTTAGCTCTGAAAAGTCGAGTACTATTACCAGAATGTTGTCGATAACTCAGTGCACATTTGTGAGCTTTCAAAAACTGTTGGTGTGTGAAACAATACAGAATCTGAACCATTTTGGTTATACACTAGACATCTTGAACAAATTACTCATTTTTCTTTACGTGGTTTTTTAGATACAGTTGTGATATGTACTGGTACTTTTGTGAGGGAGATCATTCTTTTGTACTCATTTAACGTAAATACGAATAAATTCGAGAAAAATAAGACCTTAGATAGATACTGTGAAGTTAGATAACAATTTGGTATATGCAGTGGACTTACATAAGTAATTGCATTATCTTCTCCGCCAAGTCTAAAACGACGGATGAACCCACCTGTTTTTAGTAAAAAAGCAAAGTGATACAGCTAGGGTAGGTAGGACAAAAGCACGCATATATTATTGTAATAATAACGGCTTGCATATTTTTGGCATGATATTTTTTAGAGCACAGCAACTCAGCTGTCGTTGTTGTGCAGTAATTCGGCTAGGTGTTTAATCTCTTCCTTACCATATCTCACAGATAACTTGTTGACAAAAAGGATATTAAGAAGTACTGAGACTCATGAAATCTACGGTGAGACTATCTAGGATATGTTTGAGTTGGCAGACTGCCATTGATGTAACCAACTGAGCTATGAGACCCAATGGCTGACCAAGTGTGCATAACATTGACAGAGGGTACATGAGCCGAGGAAAAATAAAAGCTATTACGAGGTCTACATGCACATACATGTGGTTGAGACAGGTAGGATTATTGCCACAAAGACGATATTTTGATGCATCAGATTTCCGATAGTTTTCCTCTCTTCTTAGTTTTTAGCTAGTAATGACTCAATTATGCACTCAAAAGTCTCAATTCAATTGTTCATAACTGCGCAATTAATTAAGGTTTTTTAATATGAAACTATTGACGTTACTCAGCAAGATGGCTGAGACTAATCTTACATATGCCAAACTAATACCCTCATCGGTGAGCGACATTGGATGAATCATGATTATGTTGTAAAAGAGTGATAACTAGCAAAACATGAGGTCAATCCGTTGGTGACCTTCTATACATGCAGACTTTTCGACAAATAAACATACTACACTGCAGTGCTTTATGATAAAATAACTGAAGTGCAAAAGACTGCTAGATAAGTTTTCTTAGTAATTAAACTGCCAATTATGTAAAAAAAACTTTAGATAAAATTTAATGATTGTTAATCAACTAGTAGTACTAATAAACGTTTAACTGCAATGCTCAAAAACAATCTCTTTAAATTTTATTGAATTTGAGATTTTCCCGTCGATTGATTGGACCGAAGTGCTCGGTCTCAGGTTGACATGTCGGCTTCTTGTGCAGATGCTTCCACGATGTCTGATCATTTATTTAGTATTTAATTGGTGGATGGCGACTAGCAGTGGAATCCAGGATGCGCATTTCGTGGCCCAAGTGGCCTAGTGGATAACGCTTCGGCGTTGGAAACTATGGGCACTAGGTTCGAGCCTCGGTGGGAACATCATCACTCACTGAGAAATGCAGGTACATCCAGATGACGAGTCCTAAATAGGACGAAATGCTCACCCTGGATTCCACTGCTAGTCACCATCCACCAATTAAATAGCAATCTCTTTTAAGCAAAAAATAGTTTTTTTTCTGTGAGTTTTATATATGCCCGTCATTCCATGACGAATACTGCATTTATGTGGCGAAATTATTGCCTATAATAAGAAGAGAACTTCGACACTGCGGTAGAATGTAATTCCATATTAATTTGTTTGTTGAGTATATCACAGTGAGACAGTATTGTTACTGTGTGATACATTCAATGAACAAACTAAGATAAAATTACATACTGTGCCACGTGCTACTGATAAGATTTACCAATAGTATATATGTGTTCATCAGCATAAAACATCAAATAGCAAGGAGATACATTTGATGCCAGAGAGAATGCAAATGATACAGCGTTGTAGAGATACACGGGAGACGTGAAAGGAACACAAAGAAACACAAACAGACGTAGCGCAACAAGTCTTTGATTTCTACAAGGAATACTCAGATCAAGAAACGCGATAAATTAATAGGGGGATATCTCTATCTGAGAACAATAAGACCAGCAATAAGACATCATAGACGACCGAAAAATTAAAGCGGGTAATCAGTATCTCAACAAAGGTCTTAAGTTCTACAGAAACAAATGTGTTGGAAAAAGGACTAAATTTTAGTGTAGCAGAAGATAAGCTGAAACCCGAGAATGTTATTCTGGAAATAGAAACAGCATTGAATGCGACAGATAATACAACTGTAGATGAAGGGGGATAAAAACGTGCACTAACACTAGAACATCAGAAAAGAAGGAAATAGAACGCAACCAGAAGTTAAAGGCTTAAGCAACCTTTAGAATAAAAAGGATATAGTAATTGATAAACCAAATAAAGGCAACTCCACAGCGGTATTAGACAAATCAGACTTCTTGGTTAAGGTTAGTGCTCATATACAAACAGGACGGAATGGAGAAATTAAGCAACCAATAAAATCTCATGGATACAGTTAAGAAACCCATAGTGGACCTCGTACACTAAATGAAATCGTTTCTAGGTAGGTCTAAATGGATTAGTTTAACGTCCAGAACTAATGACCACAGTAGGATGTATGTGGCTGTCAAACTCCATAAACTAAGATATCTCACTGGACCCGCAGTTTAGTTTCGAAATTATCCAACTTATGAATTGTTTAAATATTTGTCCGTGATAATAAGTACTCTTACGAGCCGTACAAAATCTAGGCTTGCTAATCCTTATGAGCTCAAACATAAATTGGATAATTTGCAATTAAATGACGAAGAAAAATGACTAGTTTCGATATCAGCGGCCTATACACATGAATACAAATAAACACAGTTGTAGAAGCGGTTAGTGATAAACATATTTATGCCTGACTTCCGCAGTGTATAAGCTTCAAAGAAAAACATGGTCACTGATATCTCTATTTGTGACAGATATATTTTTCGATAGGTGCGAAAAGTTATCTACTAAAACGTTCATTCCCACCTCTAGAGTATGTGAAAGACACATTCGCAGTATCGAAAACACAAGATATAAATCCTTTAAGACACAAATTTAACAGCAGACGCAATTCAGTTTACTTGATTTGGAAAGTTACGAAGGGAAGCTCCAAACGTTTAGTTACGTTATAAAAAGGAAATCAGATGAAAATTTCAATCCAAGTACTCACTGAAAACCCACACATTCAAACGGATATTTGAATTCCAGTTCATTCCACCACTCCATATCAGTAAAAATAAGATTGATGAAATGTTTAAGTAATAAGCAAAAGCAACTAAGTAAAGCAAAAGAAAATCTATGGCAGAAAGTAAGCCATAATAGAAGCTTCAGCACTTAATAATTACTGGGACAAATTATTCAGCAAGTATGTAAGAGACTATAAGAATACGAACAAAAGGAGAAGTATGAGTGACATAAATAACAAACGTAGACCGAAAGATGGTAACATCAGGTAGATGGAATTTAAAACATCACTAGTGGTTAGCACTCTCGCCGACCATGCACATGGTCCGGAGTTCGAGCCCTCGCCGACGCACACCTGATATCTATGGTCGGCCTGTAAAATTTGGGCTACCACTATCCACGCTGAAAATTCCATACTTGTACCAAAAATACGGTGTGGAATCAAGCTGTAATCAAAAATAAATAAAATAAACAGGTAACCTCTGAAACGTCACGTAGGATTCCTAGCAGGGAAAAGTGAAAATGACATACAAACCTATAAACTCATTCAGAAAGAAATTTACGTCGGTTAAAGAAGTTCGGGGAACTCACTTGACAAAATCATTTAGTTTATCTAGTGTACCCTGCAGTGATTGTAAGGTCAGAAACACACATCAAAGTAGTGGCCAGGATCAGTTAGATCAGCGGAGCACAAAAACTTGACGAAATATGGAATAGCAGATCCTTATAAAATTTTAACAAATCTAGAGAAATGCGTAGCTATAACACTAAATGCAGTTACAGACAGTGAATACATAACATTAAGATGTGACAAGGTAAGTCTTAAAATGTAATATAACAGGATGGAGGGAGACATAGATAATTGAGGTTTTATTTATCGAAGCAACTGAGAATACGTGGAATAAGGACGATTCAGACTCTGTCCCGGACTTCTAGAAAAATCTAATACCCTTAAAAAATGAAAAAGAACTATACAGATCGAGTTCCGAAGTTGTACAGTTACAATCGATATGATTATGAACAATAAATTGTGTTCGGAAGGTTATACGGTAAACATAACTGTGGTACAGTATTATTTATTGAATATTGTTGTACTACCACTGTGTCATTTGCCGAATAAATCTGCAATATGAAGTTAAGCTGTTTCATCAAACATAGTTGATTATCAACTATAGCTATATCTATATAGTTTCACCAAGCTACAATTCACTAAATTTTCATACTGTTTCACTGAAAACTGCAAAAATATCCAACTTATATTCAGTTATAAAATGTCGTAAACAATTTAATGATGAACTGCTAATTTCATTTAATATAAACATTTTAAGTGAACTTTTTTGACAAATACTTCTGATTCATCAAAAGAAAAATATGTGAGTCACGTTTCCTATATGTGTCTGTTTGTTTACAACATAGATGTGTAGCAGTTTAAGTCACCACACTCCCTCCTTGTAGCACACAAAGCAAGAGAAGAAAGTGAAAGAAATGCAAAATAGAGACAGCAGACAGGGATATGAGACAAAAAGAATAGTTATAAAAAAACAATATAGTTTCATTGGCAATTATAAGTCACAAGGAGTGGAAGCATCTGCACCAGCCACTGAAAACGATTTTAAGCCATATCACCGACTGTCTACAGCAACTGGTTTTTACCGTCCCGAGGACCCCAACCAGGAAGTTTACACCTTCCTACGTGGCTTGAACTAACTGTTTAACTGTTGTAGATTTCATTGACCAGTGAGGACATGTTTTGGTTTGAGCGCCACTAGCTCTTTTCCAGCTTGACCCTAATTCAAATAACACTGCCCATCGAGGAAGACGACGACTAGGTATGCGTAAAACATGTCCTAACTATCTCAGTCGATGTAATTTCACAGCCTCGTCGATTGATTTCGCCTCCTTACCTAGCACTAGACGCCTAACCTCAATATTGCTCACCTTATTACACCACTTCACACGGGAGATAGAACGCAGAAACCTACGATCGAAGACAGCTAATCTTTTCATGCCTTCCACTCTCAATGGCCAGGTCACACAGCCATAAAGGAGGAGAGAAAGAAATGATGAACAGTACACACACCTTTTGGTCGATAGCCGGATATCACGTCTACGCCAGAGACGGCGTAAACTGCCATGTGCGAATCGAGCTTTTTGTATTTGAGCTGAGATTTCGTCAGTGCTCAATCTGTTGAAGCTGATCCAACTCCCAAATAAGTGGGGTGGTTAACGTACTCTACCACTTTACTCCTTATTTCTAAGCTAGGAGTCAGTGTAGTCCAATCCTATATATATATATATATATATATATATATATATATTGTCAGGAAGCGAAATAACCAGCACCCAATTGTTATTTTTTTTTAAATTCACCATTTAGTTATAAAAGTTTATTACTTGTTCAGTCTATGTAGTATTCGAAATATCGTGCCGACGTACCAGTGTTTTTTTCCGACGAATTTGATACGCTTTTGCTTCCCTTCATTATGAGTCCTCAGAAGTTAGTTCACAATATATCACTATTTGGATAACTTATACAGCGACAGTTAGCTCTAAAAATACGATCGAGACAGTCTACAGTAAAAGGACTCGCCTGGTCAAGATTCTCTTATTGGCGCAAAGGTATTCACAGTTTGTAATTTGGAAACATGCTGAACACTCATCGATTTGCTGAGAATCAATGTCTTCCACAGTCACACTTGACGTTGTAGTATTGTTACAATGTGGTTTCTTTTTTTTCTGGTTTTATGGAGTGTGGTTACTTCAAAAAACAAATTTATTAGCAAGATTTTACGCTGATCTATCAGTCAATTCTCATTAACTACACATAAACATGATCATACGAAACTTATCGAGTATAAAATGTCAGTTATTTCATACTTCATATGCTTCTGAAAAGCTGCAGCTTGTATGTATATTGTGTTTCTTAAGACCATTATTTAAACATTCTATTCAGTTGATTCATCCTCTTATAAGTGCTGATGTTAACCTCTAGATAGTCCTTAACGTCAGCGTCTACTAAACTTGATTTCCTCGGTTAACCGCGATCAGTACTCTACCTAACGTTTAAGTACCGATAAACGAACTCGATGTAAAAAGGCTTGTGACTTAGTAGTGTGGCCAGATGAGAATTATATTTTCACCACAGATCAAACATCAAATTTAATAAATAAGAAAACCGTACAAATTATCTGTTAAATGGTTGGGGTAGCAAGCTTAAGAGTGAGCCTAATAATGGCACAACGAGGGAGCAAGCCACGTGCAAGCAGTCACGCCGGAAGAACAGTAATGTGGCGCCACAATATGTGAATGCGTTAAAACAAAATTTCAAATATTCAAGGTGCACTACACTCTCTCTTCTTTCGATGAAAGCAAAAGTAAGGATGGGTACCTGGAATGTTCGTACAATGTACGAAACTGGAAAGGCTGCCCAGATAGCCGCTGAAATGAGAAGGTACAGAATAGAAGTGTTGGGAATCTGCGAGAGCAGATGGAACGGAACTGGAAGGTGCCAACTACCTACTGGAGAGACAGTAATCTATTCCGGCCACCAAGAGGACAACCATGAGCACACCGAGGGAGTGGCCATCATGATGTCACCAACAGCAACCAAAGCTCTCATGCAGTGGGAACCAATCTCCTCCAGGATAATGACAGCCAGGTTCAACTCAAAAGGAAGGAAAGTTACAGTCATTCAATGTTATGCGCCTACAAACGTCTCAGAACAAGAGAAGAAGGAGGCGTTCTACAGACAACTACAAGCAATAATGGACAACGTCCCAAATGGCGATATCAAAATCCTGATGGGCGACATGAATGCGAAGCTGGGACGAGACAACACAGGAAGAGAACTCACCATGGGTCGTGAGGCCCTCGGTGAAATGAACGACAATGGTGAACTCTTCTCAGACTTCTGCGCCTTCAATGATTTGGTGATTGGTGGTAGTGTGTTCAAACACAAGGATATACACAAGACGACATGGATTTCACCAGATGGAAACACCAAGAATCAAATAGACTTCATCTCAATTTCAAGAAAGTGGAGACGGAGCCTACTGGACACAAGGTCAAGGAGAGGAGCAGATGTGGGTTCAGACCACTATCTAGTAGAAGGGACTTTCAAGGTGAAACTAAAAGCCTCGAGGATAGCTGGGGATAGGCCACAATGCAAGTTCAACACTCAATTACTGAAGGACACAACCACAAAAGACACTTCACTGCAACTGTCAGAGCAAAGCAGGAAACACTACGCGACATCACTGAAGAATCATGCGTGGAAGAACATTGGAAGTCTCTGAAGGCGATTCTCAACGAAACGTGTTCAACGGTTCTAGGAAGAAAGAAGAGACAAGACAAGGAATGGCTCTCAACGGACACTTGGAAATTAATAGAAGAGAGGAGAATGGTGAAAGAGAAAATGATTCAATGCAAGGACGGACAGGAGAAGGAGACGCTGAGCTCAACTTACAAAGCATTGGACAAAGAAGTGAAGAAGAGTGCTAGGAAGGACAAAAGACGATTCTACGACAACCTGGCCACTGAAGCTGAGAAGGCAGCAGGCAAAAGGGACCTGAGGACACTATATCAGATAACCAAATCTCTATCCGGGAAGAGACCAACACAAGCGAAACCTATAAAAGACAGCCAAGGGAACCCAATTACCAAGGAAGAAAAACAGATTAAACAATGGGCGGATCACTTCAAAGGACTCTTGAACCGACCATCACCTGCAACCCGTCCAGAAATACCAACAACAGCGCGCACACAACTGCAAGTTGACACCAATCCTCCAACGAGAGCTGAAGTCTTGAACGCAATCAAGCTTCTGAAAGCTGGAAAAACAGCCGGACCAGATGGAATACCCCCTGAAGCACTGAAAGCGGACCCAGAGACTACAGCAGACATGCTGACTCCATTATTGCAAAAGGTCTGGAAGGAGGGAAAGGTGCCTACTGACTGGAGGAAAGGTTACCTCGTGAAACTACCAAAGAAGGGCGACTTAGGCCTCACTCTGCAAGAACTGGCGAGGAATCATGCTCCTATCGACGCCAAGTAAAATCCTGAGTCGCATCATCCTGGAGAGATTAAAGGACGCACTGGAGACAGAACTCCGACCAGAACAAGCTGGATTCAGGAAAGGCAAATCATGTACTGACCAAATTGCAACTCTACGCATCATCATCACAGAACAAAGCATGGAATGGCAATCAAACCTCTACCTCAACTTTATAGACTTTGAGAAGGCCTTCGACAGCGTTGATCGTGAAGTAATTTGGAAATTACTCGAGTACTATGGCGTACCCCAAATATTCATCAACCTTATTCAACAGCTGTACGACAACGGCATGTCAAGTGATCCACAACGGAAGACTCAGCGAGGCGTTTGGAGTAAACACAGGAGTCAGACAAGGGTGCTTATTATCACCAATGATATTCCTAATTGTGGTGGACTGGATTATGCGTCAGACTGTGGGAAACGAGAAGACAGGAATATCCTGGACCGACGTGAAGAACCTAGAAGACCTGGATTTCGCGGATGACTTATGTTTGATGTCACACACAATCGAAGACTTACAAGCGAAAACCGACAAACTGGTCGAAGAAGCAGCACGAAGACAGGACTCCAGGTAAACATAGACAAGACGGAGGTTATGAAAATAACCAACCAACAACAGCAACAACATCCAACGTCAATCACCATCAACGGGAGGGATTTGAAAGAGGTTACTTCATTCACTTATCTAGGGAGCATTGTCTCAACTACAGGAGGAGCGGACGAGGATGTCAAATCGAGAATCGGGAAGGCGAGAAACACATTCATCAGCCTGAAATCAATCTGGAAATCTTCGTCACTCAGCATCACCAACAAAATTCGGATTTTCAATACAAACGTAAAGTCAGTTCTTCTATACGGATCAGAAACTTGGCGGGTCACAAAGAATATTTCCAAAAGGTTGCAGACCTTTATTAACAACTGTCTTCGCTCAATACTGAAGATCAGATGGCCGGAAAGAATCACCAACAAGGAATTATGGGAACAAACAAAGCAAGAACCAATCGCCCAACAAATATGCAGGAGAAAGTGGAGATGGATCGGACACTCGCTGAGGAGACCGCTGGGTGACATCGCGCGCCAAGCCCTCGAGTGGAACCCGAAAGGGAAGCGGCGTGTGGGACGTCCAAGGGTGACATGGAGGAGATCGTGTGAAGAGGAGTTGAAAGAATATGGATTAACATGGATGCAGGCGAAAAGTACAGCAGAAGACAGAAGAAAATGGAGACGTGCAGTTGAAGCCCTATGTTCCACTAGGAACCCAAGGGAGCAATAATAATATAATACACTCTCTAGACAGATATAAAGTTACCACAATTAGCAGTTATGTTAATACCCCATTAAAATAGAATGTATAAGTTCAATTCTACTATTGGAGTTCGTAACAAGAGATTACTGTCGAAAGGCGCTACTTTATATCTAACTGGTGAGTTTATTTACTCACTTATGGTTTAACACTTTGTTGAGTAAATCGATAAGCAACTTTTATCTGAAAATGGATAAATTGTGCTTTTTAAATATCACATTTTGAATTCATATCACTACTACATGTAGACCTATTTCAACTGGAAAAAGTACTGAATATTAAACCGGAGATTTTGTAACACTTTAAAGAAGATACCTGTTTGTTCCATCTTATTTTTCTTTAAATTTACATGCTTTAAGTGTGAAAGATACTGATTTTCTTTTTAGAAAACAGAAGGATTGAGCGAAGAAATATTTACTTTTCAGTTAGATCCTCATCTCTAGCTCTACACTAATATATGTAGCATTTTTATTACAATACACAACAGTTTGCCAACCAATTGGCGATAAGTTTGTTAACAATAATTAGTCAGTGTCAAAATGTCAATGGGTTGATAATTAACGAAGAAAATCAATACACATTTAAAAGGTAGAAATGGTTAGAGTAAACTAATTTTATAAGGATAACACCTAATTAAGGATGAAGAGGTCAAAATAAATAAATACATAATTTGCACAATTATAATTTTTATAGTTTTTAAAGGCTTAGGGGGAGGGGGGCGAAGTAGTCCTGTTTATACATTCTTGAAACGATGGCCACGGTAAGGAAAGTGGCTCTACAAATTTTTACTGAACACATAGGCTTGGCTTATTCAGGTAAATTCCGATTGCTTCTTTTTCGTGAAATAATTTTATTAAGAACAGAACATTAAGGCCATAGTACACTGATAAGAACCCGCTTAATATTTCTCTAAAAGTCTGATATGTATCCATATATATATATATATATATATATATATATATATGGTGGTCTCGCTTTCTGTTGCTCTCTTAGTCTGTGACCATTTCACTTTGATGAACCTGTCTCCTTTAACAATGTATATTCCCTTATATTATATATAATATGTGTGTTTGTTTGACATGTCTGTTATATTTGCTAGGTATATATGGATCGATATTCCATTATAATTAGCCAATCATGTTAAGACTGTCTATTGATTTGTTCATTTTGGATATTCGCTCACACACTTGTGTTGACACTTGTTCGGACATTCGTATATATTTTTGCTCTCACACTCTTGTGTGACTTGGATTCTCCTTGTGTTTGGAAAATAGAAGTATCATCGCAAACCTAGTGGTCTTCTGATTTCCGTCTTTCTTGCGTCAGGACTATTAAATTCTCGACCAGTAGATAACAATAATTTGGCGTCGAGTACATAATAAAGTCTACAGTAAATTTTAACACTGTTCATGTAACATATAACTTTACGCTTTCTGTACACTATAGTTTTTTCTGTCAGGCTGATTTTCCAGGCTTCAACGGCACACATGATATATATGTGTGGTGAGAGCAGCCTGTTAGCCAATTGGTTGAAATTAATCTACGTCAATGTCTAGGTCACTAATATGGGCCGTGAGAAAATATGAACAAGGCTGTTTCAACAACCAATCACAGCAAACTTAAACGTGGGAAATATGATTCGGAAATGTGTTATTTAACCCTTATATATATATATATATATATATAATTTTATTTAAACACTCCCGATACCATATGTTAAATGAGTCACAAAAAAGTTCATAGAAATCAATGTAAAATCTATTGATGTTCCGCTTAATCACTTACAAAATGATGATACTCTCAACAACAATAAAAGTCAAATGTAAGCGCAAAAAAATGTATGGCATAACATACAACATAATCAGATAACTCTTCTTATTACGAACATTCTTTTAAAACTTACCTTGAACTACCATCATCAGTATGCCAACAAAACCAAACATTTTGCTTTGATCTGCACTGGAAAAATAAAAATAATAAAAGGTCAGGGTAAGAAAAACAACAACGAAGTTATAGGTAAAACTTCCTTCCACAACACAAGGTTACAATCTTACCAGAGTAAAAATTCAAAGTAATAATAAATATAACACTAAAAGGCACGAGATGTTTTCTTTTTTCAAATAATTCAAAAATCAACTTGGTATAAACACAGCTGACTATCTTTAGCGAAAAATTGTCCAAGTTAAAGGAAGATTATATTTAAAAGTTAACCCAAAAGAAGTTGAAAATTCAAACAGTTGTTCAGCATAAAACTGATATGGATTTGAACAAAGCAAGAACTACAGTTTTAGCAGAATAAAGTGGTATCATTTGATGTAACCTCCTTGTTCACAATGATTCCAATCAGAGAAACTATTGAGATAATTTGTCAGTAGTCTGATCTTCTCCCACTCCCAGAGTCGGAATTCAAACGCCCACTGCTTATGTGTACCATGGATGTGCAATTCCAATTTGACAACAATCTTTACCGCCAAATATATGGTGTAGCTATGGGCAGTCCACTTAGCCCTGTTTTAGCAGGTTTATTCATGTCCAACCTTGAAAGAACAAAGTTGAAGCATGCAATCAACGAAACAACTTCCTACTGTCAATATGTTGATGACATATTTATAGTGTTCAACAATGAAAGCCATGCTTAACACTTATTAAGATTATTCAATGATGCACACACCAATATTGATTTAACTATGGAACATGAAAGTGACGGAAAGTTTCACTTCCTCGAAATCGCCAAGGAACGCCTAGAAGACGGTAGTCTTCAAAAGTCAATTTATCGAAAGCCTACATGGAATGGACAATACTTACATTTTAATAGCTTTTGTCCAAATAGCTTTAAACGTGGTCTAGTCAACACTCTGTACTATGGAGCGAGGAGAATATGCTCTATAGAGAAATTAGAGGAAGAATTTGAGTTTCTTGAAAAGATATTGAAGAGCGATGGGTAAACTCAAAGGTTCATCAACAAGTATGGAAGATCTGAAGTCACAAATGTGCGTCGGTGGCACAGTGGTTAGGACTCTCGCCAACCATGCACATGGTCCGGGGTTCGGTCCCCTACCGACGAACACCTGATATCTATGGTCGGCCTGCGAAATTTGGGCTACCGATATCCATGCTGAAAATTCCATACTTGTACAAAAAATACAGTATGGAATCAAGCTGTAGTCACAAAAAAAAATCACAGTGGGAAAAAAAGGCAATCTACTTTCAGCTTGATTATAAAGGTGAAAACATTGCAGCGATGATCAACAGAAGGCTGAGTACATCAGTAGCCATAGCCTATCCTGCAGCTAAGCTCGTTCCCGTCCATCGAACGACTTGCTCTTTAATGCAATCAAAAATCGATAGACATCCTTCTCATGTAAACTCCAACTGTGTATACAAATCTACATGTATCTGCGGGAGCAGTTATATTGGAAGGACAGACAGAAGGACATATCTACGATTTTCTGAACACGTACCAAAAAGCTTACGTCTAAAGGGAACAAATGCTTTAAACAGTGCAATCACCAGGTATCTCCTCGACACGGATCATGAGGTGGACGTCGAAAAGTCGTTCAAAATTATCAATAAGCAAAAGAGCCCAATTCTCCTTAAGTTTGCTGAACCGATTTCCATCAAGCGCCTAAAACCTGATTTATGCGCCCAGAAAGAAGCAGTTATCAGTCTTTCTTTTCCCTGGTAACTGGATATTTTTCATCTCTTTTCATCCGAATGCGAAATACTGGAAAGTTTCCATTGTGTATGATTATTATTGTTCGGAATAGTGTTTAATTTTGCATATATATATATAATTAGTGTATGCGTATATTGATCGATTGAATTTGTTTAAAATGAAATCCGTGCAAGCATGTTAAAATGGTTTTTGTAGGTATATTTAATAATGTCTTTGGCCTGTAAGCAGCTGCAGAGAAGGCAACGAAATGAAAGATGTTACTACTTTATTCTGCTAAAACTGTAGTTCTTGCTTTGTTCAAATTCGTTAAGGGGAATAAATGTATGGAACTGATATGGATTGACTGGAAGCTTATTCACCTTACCAATCAATAATGTGCACGAACGCCTTCGACTGGCTAATATGGGTTGTGTGGCAAGAAAGCGCTCCTAAAAATGTTTTGTAAGATGTCACAAACGTTTGCCTTCCGAATTTCCGTCCCTTTTGGATAAAATTTTATGAATCATAATTTTGATGGGAGCTATCCGCTTAATGAGCTTAAACGTTTGATAATTATAGATTATTTTTACTGAGACCCTTTCTTATTTCCAATTCAGTTTTCCTTCGATTACAACCTATTTCATAACAGGACTTATCAACTGATTCTAAAATGACGCTTCAACTGAAAAATCACCTTTATTTTTATACACAAGCAGTTAAGAGGTATAATAAACAGAAATGAACTGAAAACGGAATCCGGCAAAGTTAAAGCACTTCTTAATAGTATAGGGTTAATTTATATTTTAATACTGGAATTAAGTTTTAGAAATTAAATTACTGACACTGAATGGTATCTGGCAGACAGAAAATCAATATGAACTGTCGTTTTATTGTTTGTTGTTTTTGCGCTGTCGATAAAATTCTACTAACCTACTTAGATGACGATTATGACAATATCATAGAATGTAATTTTATATCTTCATTGTTTCTTTTTGTATACAAGTAACAATGCTTATCTTAAAAAAATATAATAAGAAATATTTACTAACCTTGTGAAATTAAACCGCACTCGAGCTAAGAATATTAGCGTATATTCTATACCACAGAATACGCACAAATAAGCGAACCAGAAACATGCTAAGCGATGTAATGACTTGTCATCTGAAGGTATAGATTGAAGAAAGTATGTTTTACTCATCATACACATATACACAAGTAGTATTTGAAAGGTGAAAAGTGCTGTTCACAATGCTTACCGAAATAGAACCGTATACTAACATTTAAATCTGAGCGTAACCATTGATATACAGTCAAATTACAACAGATGGATTATGGTTATGAAAACCACTCTAGTCAGTGTGCTTTAGATATCTGGGTAGCGTTACTAACCTTAATACAATAGATGTGACTCACTATCTGGCGCATAAACTTGAGCACAGTTGCTGAGTAGAATTAGTGGCTCGATTGAAGTGAACTTAACGTCAAGATTCCTAAGTCATAATTTTTGACGAAGTACAGTCAAACAAATGCCTACGAGATACAACAAAGTATGTCGTTTTCGTCCATTAACTGTTGATTACTCCCACCTTACTCTATTATTCCTAACGGTATTGCAACAAAAAATCATCTAATTCTGATGAAATGCATCAATTAAACAAGTAGACACAAATCTGAAACAGTACGGGAACTAAATCAAACTACAAAATAAGGAAAAGGAAGATAAAATGGCCGAAGTACAATACAGTGGGGAAATATACGCATCGAATACACTGGAAATAACATCCAATACTTTATATTACTTTTGGAAGAAGAAACAAGTTGAAACCTTACTAGAAAATGGATATCCATCTAGATTTACTAACCGCAAGATGATGGGAAGAACTGTCACTACTGAAAATCCTAAATGTTGCCAAGAAATCTAACTTCATGAGGCTGGAGTTAAGGGTTAACACCGAAACCATGGCTCTTGAAAACCATGTTTTCAATTATCTGTAAAAGACAGAATACCTCTTCTGTTCACCAAAGTGTTCATTTATCCACTTGTTCCTGTGAAGAAAAGTACTTCGGCTGTACACAGCCACAACTCCATGAGCATATTCTGGAAAACTGTCCAGCTTAGTTACTCATAAGTAAACAGAAAAATATCAGTAGTATTACGCTCGAGTACCTTGTCAACTGTGTACAACTGGTTCACACTGACTCATAGATTTTCCCAATATCTTACAACATGACTTTAAACGTGCTATTCGGACGAAACCACATCACTTGCTGTTCGGATCATTAACCCGACCTCTGTGTATAAAAACAATACATGCACTCATCCGTCCTACCATGGCAATAGCAATATTTTCACCGGACTCCTGTTTTATTTTGCTGTTTGCTGTATAGTCTTCTTTATTTATCAACATTATTATTGTATAAATAACTGTAATTCTCATGCATATTTCATTTAAATACTACCATCTTTCCCATTGACCTGACTGCTCAGGTTGATTTAGTCATTTTTATGCATGTTACATAACCACCAGAAATTATCCCTCACTTCAAGTGAAACATTTTTGCGAACACAAGAATTGGTATTTGAATAATTTTGTGAGTTCTCCACTGGATATGAATATGACTGTACAGCTCTTCAAAGTAATTCGTTTAAAATAAAATCTTCCGTCCATTTAATGCCTAGTGTGAACATGAATTGCCATACTGTTCTGCATGCTTTACCGAAATGAACAAAGCAGTGTGGTTCAGAAATGATAATCCCTCTTCCAAATTTGTTGGTTTCTACATGATCATGAACCTTAAGATCCTGTACTTTACTGTAAGTCAATCTAATAGCAATGTAGTTATCATAGTAACACGACCTGTTTTTTATGAATTGTGATAACCAGCAATCTTCAAGTTTGGTGTGACTAACTAGTATCTCCGCGCATTATTATACACTAGATGTGGTCCCAGATATCTTTGGGATACAACAAAACTGCAGTCAGCCCTTTCATTCGATTTGAACTAAGGTTTGGGGATATAGGGTGTGCTAACTACGACCACTATGCAGTAATGTTACATTCCATTTTAATATTATCTGCCTACTACTTATAAGGCTGTATGTAAACTTGAATTTTCAGAGATAACTCAACTGGATAAGACAAGCAAAAAAAATTTAGACTGTACAAAAGATAATCGCATGAAACCGTGAACCTTTAACTTACCTCTGGGATTTCTTGTTGTACCGGAAAAAGAGAATAACTTCACTGGATTAACAAGGCGAAGCGCTTGAGTTATTGACTGATTGAAATCGCCGCGCTGTAAAAGAAATACAAAACATTCAAGAAAAATAATAAATCGGAAGTGACTGCCTGTGAGTTGGTTGAATTTCAATCCCAGTTAAAAAGTGGTTTGCTGTATAACTCGTTGCAACTGTATGCTAAGCACACAAATTGTGACCAACTATTACCACTAAATCCAAGGAATCCCACGTGACATACGCATCAATTGTTTCTTCATTTTGTGCGAAGCTCATCAAAAATACTTTTCAATTCAAAAGTGAAATGTTCACTATGAAACTCTATTCTATTCATAAAAGGTCGAATGCTGAAAATAACTATTTGAGACTTCCAGTATTACAAGGTATGACAAACCAGAAATATGTTTTACTTATAAAAGAGAATTATAATTCATACCTTTTGCAGTGGAGTTGGAAGAATAAGGAGTAAAATGAGTAGATTTATGCAGTTAATGAATACACAAGTGCAACCAAGTACAAAGCTCAAGTGTTCTGGTGTTGTAGATGTGTTCCATCGACTAAGCAGAATAACTGAACATGGAGGTCCTACAGTAAAACCAATACCATAAGCCAATCCAACAACGGCCATTCCTTTGGTACGTAGTGTATTGCTGCTGATGTCACTAACAAGCGCTGAAATAACACCAACATTTGCTCGTGCAGCACCACATAGTATACGAGATATCAGTAACCATAAAAATGATTTACCAAAGCATAACCAAAGAATATTAACGAGGAGAAGAAAAACCTGTGGAAGGGAAATAAAGTATAAAAATCTTAAATATTACCAAAAATGATACGGTAACTTATGAAAAAATATACATATAATGGTTCAGTATCAAAAAAATTAATCTGCAAACCTATTCATCACTATATACTATGTCACCATTAACTTAATTGCATTATCTTTTTGGTTGTGAAGTAATTGCCAGTAAGTAATAAAAAAGGAGGAAAAGAGTAAAACATGCAAGAATTTAAAATGTAAGTCAATAATTAGATACAAGTGGACAAAGTAGTCAGTGGTAATACCTGCTACATGAGGGTTTACAGTGACATTTAGTTGTATAGACACTTTGACATTTGAAAGGATAATCCATAAGTATGGAGTGAAGTGTCTAAAACAACTGATTGTTGACTAACTGGGATATCATTTACATAAGATAATTAACTTTACTGTTTTATTGTTTAAACACCACCCAACCTCACCTTCAACACTCTACGTAAATAATGAATATTCCCTTTATTTACCTATTTAATAATCATTCTATAACCACGACCGAATGTACTAATCACACAGAATTGTTATTGCATTCTGTTTATGTCACGCGACCACATTTGCATGTACGAACATGAATGGATTCTTCTTTACATATTGTTGCTTAATAATTTCACTCCAAATTAAGTTTCAATATTCCTATAGTGTGTGTATCCAGGAGGGCAATTAATTTAATAAGAAAAAACTGAGTTGATGGTATGAAAAAATATTAAGTGGAGGATATAGAAAATCCTAAGTAGGGATGAGTATTCAGAAAGATTTGTAATAAATTAAGTAGAGAGCATGAAGAGAAAATGTCTTCCACATGTATGGAATTATAATTTTCGAAAAACTTAAATAAAACGGACAATTGCTAATAACTACAACTTGATGCTTCATAAAAGAACCCATAATTTTGAATAATATATCAGCGAACATGGAATAATGTTTCAGTTGCAATTCTACTGAACATTACAAATATATATACCATGTACACAAGTTTCGAAAGCAGTTGCTAAGAGATCTTGAACAATTGGATAGTGAATAAGTTAGTCTCTTAGGTCAACTTGAATTAATTTGTGTCTCGATGAGTGTCTTAATTGGAAAGCCCATAACTCACAAGGATAAAAGAATACCCAACCGATAAGTCTTAAGAATGACCAACCCGGCTAATAATTGCTACCTTGTCGTGGTGGTCGGGCTTGAATACCGTAATGACCCAACATGCTAAACTGACTGGGACCTATCCCTGCAGGTCCTACCATGTCAGGAAGGTTATTTGGATAGCGGTTAAACTAAAAGCAGTTACCTTGGGGTACATGGGCTCCAGTATCCAATCGGATCAAATGGCGTATGAACCCATATGGATCACTGGCAACCATGGGAATGCAGCTCCTGACGCTGCTCCGCTGCCTTGCGGATTAGACTCCAAGTCAAAGGTTCGGGGGTGGTCCCTTAATAAAACCACCTGCTTCGGTCTGGGCGCCCGGGCAGTATCTCAGCCCTCACACAATGAATTCAACAAAGCAACAAACAATGAATGAAACTTATCGCGGGCTATTACACGTGTTGCAATTTCCTTCTTTCTTCCCTTCGCGATGATAGTTAACGAGTACTGTTTGAACTCGTTAAGCATGACTGTTTTCCTTCCAGGTGAAGTTCCTTATCCGTTCTCTACTTATATATATATATTTTTCTCTTCTTTTTTTCTTTTGATCTATGTTGTTTTATTATTATTGTGTGGCGCATCCTTCTTGGTGCCCATATTGTACCAAGTTTTTATACGTTTAAATAAATAAATAAGAATGACCAAACATACATCGTAGATTCCAATGCTATCTACCATCGAAATATATAAGTAATTGGACAGATTTTGCTTGGTACGTATTAATATTTACAAATATGTGATTGTTCGTGATTTTGCACAATATTCTATGACAAGATCTATTCCAAAGATGTCTAAGGAATACATCGGGATATAAGCTTAACTAGAGGTGGTCGTGTCAGTGAACTAACTCACTTGTAAAACTATTACAATTAACCTCACTTTTCCGGAAGCGACTTTGTATATAGCCTATCCGAGATATTTCATTCGTATTTACGGATTCAACACCTATTTTCGCAAGTAGTTTTCTCGTTAAATAACATTTATAAATCTAAAACTTTTCAATTTTTCGAAATTAATATGGTTTCTTTAGAACAAACATATAGTGGATATTTCTTAATTCTTATAACTTTCCACTGATTTCACTAATCTAACTGATCAAGCTCTATCGAGATGCTTTGAAATTGCATTGAGCTTTCTTAACATTATTTTTAGTAGTAACCAAGACGTGCGTTTGACGCATATTCGTCCTAAATGGGATGAGATTTGAGTTCTAGATTTCATAGCCATTGAAAACCAGAAAAAAAACAATATGAGCACCATCAATTGTACCTAAGTTAATTCATAGTGTGTTCCTGTAGTTGTACTTCCACGGAGGTGGCGAACTTTTGAGTATCCCTGCAGATATTGAGAAACCTGCAAGTAATTTCTTTTTCAGAAATCCTGGGTGGGGGAGATTTTGCAGTCAATTTAGGACGAATAAGATTTGTATCTCCGAATAACAAGTGCACTACTCTGGTGAATAAACCAGTAAAGCCAACACACACTGTCATGGCGTATCTCATAGTATTGACCAACATAACTAGCTGAATCTGATTTTTCTTTCTTCCGCTTTTTTCATTCCTTTACGTTCCGAGTGAAAGATAAGGCAATGAAGTTGCTTTTACGGGGCGGGTTTGCTAGCCTTCTCTTTTCCCCCAACTTATTATCGGCCAGTAAACTAGGTGAGGTTTCAGAGTGCGTCAGTTGAGAATCAAGTCAAGACCACGAGCGTGACAGACGACCATTCTACCACTGAACCCCCAACGCAGGACTACAGTACAGCTTTTCATCACATATTTAATCCGAGTAGTTACCGTGTTTAGAAACGAATGGTCAAAATACCATCACTCAAAAAAATGTATGCTTATTGAGTACAATCTAAAAATTCGGTCTATTCGTCAACAAAAATCATTAAATTGAAAGTCTTATGAAACGTATCAGATATATATTTATATAACGTGAATTTATCAAATACCTTCACCATGAGAAATTACTGAATTGTAGTAGCAGTAGCAGTAGTAATAATAACCACTCATATTTCTTACTCGAGTTGTATTCATAAACCAGTGTAACGGAATGTTATGTTCAACACTATCTAGCTGATAAGGTGTAGGAAAGTATCTCAGTAACCATTTGAAAATTGTAAGGATAAAAATGTTATGCCATACAAATCTTGATATATGGATATCGAACATCAACCTGCGGATTTATTCCGAACTTCAAACAGACTCACTTGTAATCAACAGGTGATCAACTTTAGTCGTCACACAGTAGTGATATGTTCTGTGTTGACAATATCTGTCCGTCTGAGTCGAAAAGAATACAAATTGGTAGGGACTAGCGAAAAGCAAGTAACTACTGTTGAAACTTTTAATACTTATTAGTGTTTGCTTTATAATTGTATTATTATATTAACAACTATCAACAAACCTGAAGCACCACTAAAACCGACTTTCTTCCACATAGGTCTGACAAAGCGCCTGCAAAGGGTGATGAAATAAATTGTGCCAATGACGAAGATGACGATAGAATACCTACGTGAAAAAAATGGTTGAATTGCATTGTTTAACATACCTCCAAGGAAAACTGTATCCCATAGGGAGTTTTCTTGAACCCCTAATATCAAACCAAGTTGTTGGATGTACCGCCTACACAAAATATAAAACCATTCCTTATATATGTAGGTGAAGTCAAGTTATCTTACCTGTTCCAGCTCAAACGCCTCTAGAAGAGAAGGCAGCCATGGAAAAATTAAACTTACAGTTACAACATCGAGGAAGAGGTAAAGAAAAATAATAAATAAATCTCGAGAAATGTTCATTTTCAAACTAATCCAAAATGTCAACCAATCAGATACATCTAGAGTATAAAAAAAACATTTCAAATTTATGGGAAATTGTAAAATTAGGACAGTAAAAATGGTAAACGAAAGTGAAAATGTTGTAAGTAAATCATTCTATTTACAAAATACTGTGAAAATCTGAGCTACAGATGGATAGTAATATGGATAGTGGACCGCGATGCAGTTCAACAAATACTTAGTCTTGCATATGCTAAGAGAAAAGGTACGAATTGTTTGGTAGATGATGACATCATCTAGTTTCATACACCCCTGTAGGTGGAGCAAGGCTCAAACCTATGATACAATAGTTGCTAGTCAAGAGCCTAAGTCTATGAAACATTGCTCAAATAATTTTTATCGAAACATTTTTCACCACTAAGTTAAAAGCACGAGTAATAACAAAAAGACAATGTAAGAAGGTAAATAACAGTGTAATTCTATGTGAAAGTACGTCATATATTACTATAGCGAAAAAATAACATGCATACACATATATACACTCCAAAAAATAATGATAATTCATTAGAGAAAGATTCATTCCACACAACCTTCGATGGAACTGGTCAGTTCTTATTTCAAGCATATGAGTCTATATGCCATTATGCAATAAGAGAATAAATACAATACAAACTCAGATGTGAAAACAGACGTCACGACGCGAGTACCTCTAGCGAACCGAATAAATTTGTCAATAGACTGTAGAGATGACAATAACCCAGTAACGACAATTTAGAAAATTAAGAATGATTTACATCATCTGAATAAAACATTTGGCAATCGGTTAGGGAGTTTTACAAAAATGTATTGCTGAAGAATCAGTTGAGCAACTACAGTAATTAGAACAAGAATGATAAGTGACGAAAACTACAGTGTAAACTGGACGGATTAAAACTAATTAAATTGTTTTGAATGCAACAGATAGACATCAATTAAGAAGGAGTAAGTGTGCACAGCTGAAGAATCTGAGTGAGCTGAACAAGGACAATAGTAATAATAATAACAGGAACAGTTATGAGGCGCGTATTTATAAAACACAGCAGTTTCTAGAGAGAATGCAACAGAATATACACGTTGCATTTATTTCTTCAACATATAAAATGTTCCAATTCACCTAAGTGGAGTAGAATGAGAAGAGTCCTAGTGAAATTTATGAATTTCATAGTGATCACTTAGAGCACAATTTATTGTTCTGTCATATCAAGGTACTCACATAACTCTCAAATATTAAATATATGGTTATATTATTTTTACTGCTTCGATTTAAGTGATAGACATATTTTCCATTTCTCTAACATTGCTATCCCACTATTTATATTCCGTGTTTTTGGGTGTGGATTCAATGAACAAGAATTCCGCTACCAACCTCTCCACGTAACTATACAATGAGGTGATTTTCAATAATCTGATACGGAGACTTTATCACTTTCGTCTTGCTTCACAATCTTACATAACTAGCTCTTATTATTCATCTTCTAAATCGAAAATAAATTTGATCTCTCGCACAATAGAGTTCATGTGGATAATTTGCTTTCAACATATCACAACCGTATCCATGAGCTATAAACACATTTTAAATGATATATGTCCCCAACTGTCCGTAAAAATAATCGTTACGGCTGAAGATATCCGTGATCTTAATATCACGTCTATATTTCCTTGTAATTTTAATACAGTATATGCAAGATACTAAGTATTTGGTGTCAATATATATGTCCTCTAAGTTGTCATCCAAACTTTTGACCATACCATCCATATATAACGATGAAAATCGAAGTATTTTTTACTCGAAAATGATGAAAACATGGTTATTTTTTATGTAACTAGCCTATAGGCTAACACAGACCAGCATGGTACTCTAAACAATCGGAGCAGTACTCACTGCTGACCAGAAGCATGCCTACATGACAAAGCTGCCAATGCAGACATTCATTTAAGGTATTCAAATGTCTTACATATATAACCTTTTTGTAGCCATTCCTACTATAACTCGGAGGCGATAGGTGAAAAAGGAAAAGTAAGATATAAGGGTAAAATGAAACTATAATTTCATTAAGTGCGGAGAATATTCCCTTTATTTATAACATTATAAATACGAAGCACACAAAATTATAGTTACAAGCCGGTTAGTAAGGCATTTATACAAAATCCGTCTTCAGAAAATTTATGCATATGAATACAGTTGTATCTTGATATCTATTGATATATACCTATCTATAGATGGACATTTATTGTCCGCATACGAACAGAGCTTTACAATATCTTAGGCCACAATCTTTCAAAAACGTTTTGAACAATAGGTGGTCTACTTACGAATCACTGATCTTTAAAGCGGAAAACCGCTAATCATACCGCCACGTGTAGCGCAGAGAAATAAGTAATCCTCTCAAACTAGAAGTTCCGCAGTTTTCGAGGATTCAATACCCAATATTGTTTTTCGAGGCAGTATGAACCAATTTGGTTTCTTTGTGCTCACTTCTTGATTATAAGTTAAAGGTTCCTGGTCTTCGATAAACTTATGCGTGGTTCATCTTGCCACTCGACTATCGTAGCTTTGGTTGACTCCAAAAGGAGTAGTGCTGTGATTAATTATATGTAGTGTGTAGTATGTAGTGTGTTAAGACTTTGCTACTACTGTAAATGGAGTTGGTCCTTTCATCTTTTAGTTCTCCGGTATCGTTGTCAAAAGAAAAGAGGTAATAATAGATATAATCAGTATAGGTTATTCAGACTAAAAAACAGAAAAAGAAATAAGGAAAACGCAAAAACAGACGGAAAATTAAATCTGAAGTTGAAATATGTGTATATAATATCAATAATAGTAGTAATAAGTGTAAGTGTAGTAGTCTGAATAGTAAGGCAGGGCGAGTAAGACAAGAGAGAAAGTAAAGAAATAGAACGACGGATTTAGTTGTCTACCCATGAATGGTGTATGAGATTTTAGGGGGATAGGCCACTTAGACGCAGTCCTTGCGTCGCTGTGTGATCTTCCAGCATTTGTTTAAAGCTGCACACAGACGGCGCCGTTTCCACATCAACCAGTTAAGGGTTCCAGAGACGGCAGGCCCACAGTGAAAATAGATGGGAGCGCACTCGAATCCGTGCCCTCTGGTGAGCTGTGCTCCTGGGATTTCCACGAGGAAGCCCACAAGTACCTAATGGCAGAACACCTTTGTTTGGGTGATCCTGGTTATTTTTATAATTCAGGCAGTATTCAAGGGCAGCCTGTCGACGGCCGTAATTTTGAGTGACCGCGAATGAGATAAACAAGCGATTTGCTCGCTTGTGATTGGCCAGTTTGTCATTTGAGTTGAGGTAACTTCAAACATGATTTTGCTGCTTGGTTAAGTTCTGAATTTCCAGGAGCGTTTTATCAATTTAGATAGATATCTGACAACACAAACTATTACAGGCCAGGAGAGAAAGGATATACCAATGGATTTATTTGCTAAATTCAACGAATTCATGCCAAATTAAGATCTAAGGATTTCTCAGGAGTGTCAAGAATGCAAACAATGTCCTGAAGAGGTAATAACTTCTTGCAACTTCAATTATCGCTTAACCATTATTTTCAGAGATCCTTAGATGAGTATAATATACACAGTGGTCTGGTTAATCATGATAAAAACGGCATGGTTGGTGCAGCATATACGTATACTTATGTGTATGTAGGTGAACCTAGATAATCTGTGTTCTTGTCATGCAGATAGCAAAGCAGGTATCAGATGTCTCAGTAAGCAGTGTAATACATGTAAGCTACGTGTTTTTATTTGACATAAGCTGGATCTCCACTCACTTTCAGAATTAATCTTGAATTCACCTGGAATAAGCTAGTTGAGCGCAACAGTATTGAGAGAATACAGTGAAAGTAAGTAAACACCTGCTTCTTAAGACTAAGTGATAAATTTATTTGATATGATTGTATTATTATTAGTTGTCTAAGTTAATGATGAATTCGTTGCGATAATAAAACCCATAATTGTTTTTATAGTCACTATGAACATGAATGTTATCATTATTGCTGTCAAGACCTATTATTTGTCATAAAGTAGTTGTCATTTCTGCTGAACTATTTGTAAAAGCTTTGGAAACTTCTGCATAACTTGTCGTTAAGTGATTTTATCGTTTTATGATGCTTTGACGGACCTACTTGATATTGACCAACGATAAATTGCGAAGTCACTTAAGTTTAGTGAAAACTATTTAGCTATTTATATACATTGCTTTAAAGTAATTACTTGTAAATGCTTATCAAGAAAGTTCTTTTATTCAGACCATACATGTAATACCCAGGTTAATAATGCTTTTCCTAAACCTTTTCAGACTTATGGAAAAACATATATGTGCCGTGTACGCAGATGGAGCTTACTGATGGTAACAGAGGACTACTCATCTGAATTATCTGTACATTTGAAATCTGATTTTTGTTTAATAAACAATTTTTCAATGAATCTGTCTTCCTTCTGTTGTAATGCGATTGTGTTCCAGTAACATAAGTAGCACGTGCTAAGTTAGGAGTTGAGGGTAAACTGTTAGGAGTAAATGCGGCGTCTGGAAAACTTTTGTTTACGTGATTATATGAGCAGATAGCAAGGTATCGTGTTCTTTGGCTGAGAATCCTAGGCATTGTTTTTAATTATTACGATGACCGTAGTTGCACTGAGTTATACATCCAACGGCATAGGTATAGTCTCTCCTTATGGTACGTTGCGACATGCAGAAATCACAAGCACACTATCTCCGGTAGATTTATTTTCACTTTGTGACTATGAATCGCGAATCAGTTTGTGTTCTGCTAAGACGATAGATAACTCGAAACGCTTTATAATTGCAATACCTCCTCTACGATTAAGAAATTTGCTTTATTTGACTACAACATAATCTTTTACTAATAGGCTTCTCTGAATATCTGCTCCTATCTAGTATTCCAAAGATAGCCTCATATACTATACCTCACAAATTACGCAAGGGCCAATATTCGGCCATATCAAGTAGAATAAACAAACGAATAACGAGGAATACATTTATTAATGAATTAACATGTAATACAAAATCGACAACAGTGCAGGCATCTTTTTCTTTATCACCCAAATCCATGAAATTCCCGAAAGTAGATATTATCTGAAAAAGAACATAAGAATTATACATATGTAGACATTGTAATCAGTGTTGACGCAATAATTAACCATTAAATATGTTTAAAATGACGAAATAATTAGTCGAATTGTATATAATTATGCTAGTCAACATTTTTCAATAATACAAAATCGATATTGCATCTGCCTACAAACATCAAGTTTATGCCATAAAATAACGAAATAATATGCGTATATAATTTCTAAGTATTCCTGCAGATTTTTCCTCAAAGAAATATATGTGGGGGAGCCTTGTCAGCATTAGGAAAAGTACATAACAAAGTAAATGAAATAATTACCAAAACGAGCTATCCCACCTCATCATGCCCATGTGTAATCCATTAAACTGCGAAAAAGAATCACAAAAAGTCGTTAGAACATGTCTTCATATAATTCGACATTTTCTAAACGGAAAAGTATGTATTTTCAACAAACTGTAAACTGGGTGTAGGCTACGGACGGTTAAGGACACCACCATTGCCTGTTTTTGCTAAATACGCCGTATTTCATCAACTTTTAGCAGGAATATAAGTAAAAAAAGTGTGTGTGGAAAAACGAAAAATGACCTAACTTTGAGGTTTTTTCAATAAATAAAGCCAGTATCCACCAGCTGATCAAATGACCTACGGCCGTCTACAGGCTGCCGTAATCAAGTGCCCCCAAAACCGACGTTAGCTAGGTGTTTATAAGCCTAATTTCTCTAGCCTTTCATCATGTAGTTTATTTTGGAGACTAACCGTTCCTTTTATCACCCGTATTTGAACTCTTCCCAAGAAGTTTGCGTCTCTTCTAAGAAGTGCGGGTGCAGTGATATTATGTATTTCAAGGTGTGGTCTGGCGTATGTTTTGCACAACCTTAGAAATAGCTCAAGAGTGAGTTAATCTAACTGTCTATAGGTAAAGTGTATGATCGCATATACCCTCGCCACGTCCCCCGTGTAATTTACGCTTGTGTCCATTTTGTCCACATGGACTGGAACATTCATATCCTAGTATGGTGTCCAAACGTCCCAAGTTGATAGTAGGTTTATTACACAGGATCTGCCTTTCCTGAAACCGTGTTGGGCTTCATAGAGTCTGTTAGTCCCATCAAGGCGCTCTCTGGTGTGATCACCAATAATACTTTCCAGTACTTTTGATACCACTGGGAGTAGAGTTACTGGTCTATAAGTAGTGGCTATTTGCCTATCCCTATCCTTGAAGGTCGAAGAAAGGATGGCTCTATTCCACTTCTTGGTGGTTTTTCCGGATCTATCGAGTGTTGAAACATGTCGCTTGAGGGCCTACAGAGAGCTTCGGCTCACTCTTTCAGAATAGATTGCCTGATGTCGTCTCAACACGGAGTGTCAATGTCCAGGTCTTACTACAATGGACCTCACGCTGTCCCTCGAAGACTTTCAGAAACTATGCATAATAACTAACATGAAAAATCAGAACGCAAATTGGCGGCTCAAGAACCGTTTATTCTTGCGCCAATACAGAGCCAAACGTTGAGTTATTGTACACAAATTTTCTGATAGTTTTCTCTCTTCCAGCGAACAGCGAACGATGAGACGATGACAGCCGTATTGATGACTCCCGCGAAAAATATGGAGGAGTTGGGTTTGAGCAGACAACCATGAATTGATCGTTCAGTCTTCAACTACATTGACACGGGGCTCTCCGGGTGTGAGTTTCTTTAGCTTCTGTAGTACTATTGCCAGGTTTATATGGGGGGTATCTTCTAGGTTTTCCTGCGGCTAAATAGTAGTGCCGCCATTTTGGTCCGTACCAGTAATACCCATATTGCTGTTTAACTGTTTGGCGAAAGGCTAAGCTGAATTTTTCAGCCACCTCCAGTCTAGTGAGCTACTGCCCGTTTAGACCTACTAAGGCGCATGCCCCCTGGTCGGTTGATTTTCTTTCCTACATGAATTGTTACAAGCCTTTGGGGTTCGCTAGGAATCTTCTGGCAAAGTTAGGCCGAAGTTACCCCTGTCACTCCAAACTCTCACGCAGCACCGGTTTTCTAGTTCCAGGTATGCGCTACAGTCGTTCTTAGCCTTGGATACTCGCCACTAAACCAAGCCTTCGGCTTTGCTTGCAGAATACCTCGCTTACCTTTCTTCAGCCACGTTAACTTTTTTGGCTGTTTTGTGACTAAAGCGACGGTATCCGAGATCGCTGTGTGAATAATCTCTCTTAGAACTTGTCAGTGTCCATCCTCAGATAACTCATCCCATGCTAAGGGCAATTCTGAGTCGAACAAGAGCCTCCGCATTTCAGGATAGTCCGCCTCGTTATAGTACAGATATAGTCTTGTAGCATACCACCGGAAGTACTCACAGAGAACAAGATCAAATCCCATGGCTGCGTGGTCACTGCTTCCTAGTGGAGTCATAATCTTGATCTTTTCGACGAGTTGTTGGTCACCAGGTAGAACATAATCTAGTTTCGATGACTTTCCACTGGGGCCTCACCTAGTGTCGTCTCCAGCATCCTCAGTCACTCCTTTATTTTGAATGGTTTGCAGTAAATTCCTGCCGAGTTTACCCTGAGCATACCGCGAGAGAAGGTTCAGGGATGGGCACTGAAATTTCCAGCTATGGTGATTTGGTCATAGCCCAAGTTCCGTATCCATGTGATGGTACTGAGCAGTAGCTGGTTGTGCTCTGCCCCACAAGTGGGTGATCTGTAGATGCCACCCAGTAAATGATTGGTGTGGCCTACAATAAAATGACACCATATAGAGTATGGGAGTTCAATAGGTGGTGGGTCCACTGCACGTGCACATTTAAGTTGCTTGTCAAAGTATGTGGCAACTTCCCACTTCCTTGTTACCCCTGTCTTTGCTGACCAGAACCATGTCACTTATACTGATGTCGTTGTCGGCTAAAGTGGAGGTTCAGATTTCAGATTAATTGGTTGAAGATAGAAGGCTTGGAGCCTATGTCATTCCTTTTCTTGTAAATTTCTGTGGTTGTTCAAACCCTTCTTGAATGAATCAGCTGAAGTTGCAGACACCACTTCTTCTGGGAGTCGGTTCCAAGAGTTCATGACTCCATGTGAGAACCAGCAATCAACAGCAATATTATTAGTTCTTGGTTTTCGAACTCCTCCTGGAGGGAAGGAAAAGAGATAATAGGTCAGGTCCATAGTCATTATTTAAACTTTTCTACATCGTGATTAAATCTCATCTCTGCCCACAGTATGATAAGTTAGTCATGTCGAGAACCATACCCGTTGCCTTCCTTTGAACCTTTTCTGGAATGTGTGAGTCCATTTTAGACAAGGACTGGTGGCCTGGATACAGTGTTCTTGTCTTGGTGTATATAAGGAGGTAAAAATATCTATGGTGATCCCAGTAAAGGCTCTGCTAATTGCCCATATTGATCTGAAGCCACGTGCAGCCACCGCGCGACAGTGTGCTGTAGTTTTTAAATCGTGACTATGACGCCTAAATCTAAATGAGTCTGAATTGATGGGAGTGTTGCTCTCGCTAGTTCGTAGGGGCTGATGCTCGGTTGTCCGATGCGCATGGTTGCACATATTGCTTCACCGATTGGGAGCCTCCATTCTCTGGACCACTCTGACAGTATACTGAGGCTAGCCAGGTTCCAGTAGGAATGGTTATTTTAAAGCAAAGATGTGGCTGGAGATTTCTGAGTTTACCTACGTTCCTCCTCATCCATCTTACATCGCTATAAAGGTAGCTGACAATGAGTTTCACAACCTCAGTGTGTTTTGAGGCAGTTGAAGCCACGTCATCTGCCAGTGAGTGACCTAATATTGGGACTGGTTGGCCGGTTCTAATGGAATCGGCCTGTTGTCGCTTTTTCCCTTGGATTCGGATAAGACACTTGGGAGACAGTGACTGTTATCCTCAGTACCGTATCGCTATAGTGTCACCGAGGCTTGGGGACGTATTAAGGCCTCAGTTTGCTGCCTCCTTATGGCTCGAGGTGTGGTTTCGCAGCATCGAATATGTCCTCCTAATTTACCTTCGGTCTCGTACCACCGTTGAAGTACTGGGGCCAACTGCCCCTGAGAGTTGACTGTGACACTTAGCAGCCTTGGAGAGCTAATCATGTGAGATAACTGGGGCGAAGTAGCTTGAAAATCGAGGTTGTTCTAGAAGTACTAAGGGCCATCTCCGTTGCTGTACATCAAGCATGTGTTTTCACGAGCAATGCCAGTTTCCAGCTCCGGGAACACTGTGTATGACCGTAGTATTAGAAGGCACCAGTTCCGGTGACTTCCTCAACATTTGCCTGTTATCCCATGGCCTATCATGTCTCACTCTTATGCTGGACTGCTATCGAGAGCTAATACTTGAGCCAGTAATAGTATCCTTTCAACCCCTTCGGCACAGCTCAATGTAACCCTGAATGACGGAGGCTAGACCCCCTTGACAGCCTGCACAATATCACTGAATTGATGTTCAGACTTAGTTTATTGCACAAATTGGACCACTATTGCTGATCAAACAGGGCCCGTTGTTCAAGCGAGATACCACTGCACACGGGCATAATAAACAGGATAAGGGAATTCGAACGACTGACCTCGGACTTAGGTTTGATTTTTGGCTGCCTGCCCTTCTTTGTAAGGTAAGCTGCTTTAGACTCCATCAGATTCTGACTAGCCATTGCTATGTCGCCAAGCTTGCTAGTGGATGCAAGTGACGCTTTGGCAACTCTATCTTTCTCTTATGTTGTAGGTGCAACCTTGGGTTTCTTCACTTTTTAAAAATTGGCATTTCCGGTCAGTTGTGCGGTGGGTGCTGGCTGCTAGCCAAATTGGTAGACAGTAATTTACGTCAATGTTGACATCCCCAATATTGGTCGTGAGAAAAATAAGAAGAATGACTGATCCAACAACCACCCACACCAGACTCTGGGCAGGCAGATACAGTTAGCATATAGATGATCTGACATTCAAGAAACAGCTACAAAGAGATGAAAGATTACCTTTCAGTAGGAAACAACCAACCAGAAGACTGTGCTTTTCTGCTAACAGTAACCAAAAATAATATACATGAAAATATATAAATATGTGTTGACTTCCTTAATAAACGACCTGTTGCCTGGCACTTGTCCTCTTTCGTTACAACATAACTGGTGCAATGACTGGCGACTAGCATTCAGTTCTAATGAATGGGGTATCATGTACTTCAGTAACTCCCATCCGAATTTCAGGTTACACCTAGGTGACTCTCTTCATATGGGTCACACCCTGCTTGATTAATTAAGGGACTATATACTTGGTAGAATAGAAGAAGAGAGAATAAACGGTTTACCAACTGGTCCCACTTTAGGGCCCGTTGCTGTTTATTTTATGTGATAAAGGAGCATATATAAACTCTAAATTATATTCAGCAAACATCACAACGATATTAAGATTTGAAAGACTACCAACAATGGTGGTGTTTAGCATGCTTCACAAGGTCATTTCAACGAATAAACTCAATGGTCCAACCCATGGTATCCGCAAATTCTTAGGTGTGGTAATATACCTAGTCTAATAATCCTATTAGACGTACTCCCCACAGGAAACAGAATTGCCCAACTTTATGAAACCGAAGAGTTTAGATGTTACTGGCAGTCACAAATTAAAAAAAGCTTCATGTGGGAATGCAACATTGACAAATACTGTCCTAATTCTACTGGAACTAAAGATGGGTTTTTAAAGGTTAAACGATTATACGTTTGGGGTTCTTTACACAACTAATGTTCAACCTTACTTGGAACGCCACATACAGGTAGTTGGGTGGTACGTTAGCAGTAGCTACATGCCTCTAAAAAACTGCAAAATTTGTCAGTAAATGAAGTAGAGATATCTTGTTCCGTCCTAGTAAGAACACATAGTACATGGTAATCAACTCACTATCATATTATAGCATAACTTGGTTTAATATTTTGCTATACTGAAGTTTGGGTGCAAAATTTCCAAACGCTAATAACCTTTTGGGTAGCCTTTCAAGAGATCATCGAAAAGGTGCTTAAATCGCTATCTAAAAAATACAGGTAGAACTAATATTCTCTCACAGAGATGCAATGATTGTCTTTTAACTCAGGAACTGTAAATGACCTTTACCCTCAGACGTATTCCGCTAGGTTTGAATATCGTACGCAAACATCGCGAACTACATATGTTGCTGGTCGATAAAACTTGGTCGCCCAGTTATCACAGTAAGTTGTTGGAGTTGTAACAGATAAGACTGTTCTTACGTAACAATTATTAATAATTAACTTGTAAATTTCTAAATCATAGTCTGGTATCTTGTCCAATCCCAGCTAGCATTTTCTTCAGGCGCATTGCAGAAAGTGGGACAGTTATTTGCAGCCTACCCTAAAATTTCTGCAATTAACTTGAATTCAGTGCTGAATGGAATATTACAAAGCTATAAGCAGTATACTTATTATAATTAGTAATAGTGAAGTGTACTTCACATATGTATGTACTTCAATTGTTACAGGAAGATGCGATGAGGAATCACAGACCTTTTAATGACATCTATAACTATATAAACATGCATAACTAACACACACATATAGTGTACAATTGAGTCCGAATCCTACGAGTTTTCGAGTCTTTGAAATCAGAGCAATTTGACCAGTATAAGTACTAGCATTAGGATTAATTTTCTAGTGAAAAACTTCTAATTCCACTCAAATATAAAAAAGATTCCGAAACACAAGATAAAATAAAATATTTTTGAATGTCCCAGCTAGCAACGATTTTGGGCGCAATGCAGATTAGGTCGTTGGTACGTACTAACAAATTATGATTAGGAAATATTTTCATGATATGCTGAAATTTGTCTAGGGAGCTTCCTAACTTTAAATTATGCGTAAATATGAATAAAAATTCAAGTTTTAAAGTCGTGCGATTACAATTGATATGATTATGAACAATTAACTTTGTTCGAAACGTCATCCAGTAAATAACACTGTTTCAATTTGTGATACATCTAATAAACAAACTAATACGTAAATATGAATGTTTATACAGAAATGTGTTGGGACACATTTGAACAAATTCTTTTTGTTCTAGCACCCATTTCGTCAAATAAACCGTTCGAAGACGTGTTTAACCATGGGAGAGCACAGTTTCTAATAATTGTTTTCATTTTGCTTTCTTACCTTATTTGCTTAATATTCGTCTAAGTTTTTTGCCTCCTGTTTTGCCTATCTAACGTTTCAAAATCTGCTTGGTTTCTTAATAGGTAAGAAGAGAATACTCTTTTCATACCTTCTCATCATTCCAATACAATCCAACAGTGTTGTTAAAAGGTCAAATAATGGTGTTGGTGGGTAACTAAATTACGTTGAATTTCATGTCAGGAAGGAAATAAATAAACTATAAAGCTTGGTTTTGTCCTACGTAATCTCAAACATCAGATGACAAATATTGTTTAAAAATGGTTATTAAAACTGTAAGAGCCAGGAAACAGAAATACTGTTAATAAGAATAAAAGACAAAAATTCATGGGGCAAATAAATGAGAAGGCAAATGAATTCGGGCTACATATAAAGTTATTCTAAGGCTAGTTAAAAAAGGAAACTGATTTGAAGTCATAGTAGTGAAATGGACTGGATAAACCACACTTTCCCTTATGTAAAGCATGAACACTAAACATCAATTTTATAAACCCCTCTACTAACGCAAAATGAACTGAAAGATCAGATCGTTTAAGAAGCAGACCATTGGTTGGTCTAGTTTCTTCTCTTGATGGCTATATTGGAAGAGGATCTTGAATTGATCGAGAAGGTTTGTTTTGCCCCTATGTGCGTCGGTGACACAGTGGTTAGGACCCTCGCCGACCATGCACATGGTCCGAGGTTCGATCCCCTGGCGACGAACACCTAATATCTATGGTCGGCCTGCAAAATTTGGGCTACCGATATCCATGCTGAAAATTCCATACTTGTACCAAAAATACAGTGTGGAATCAAGCTGTAATCAAAAATATAAAAATATATAAAATATAATATAAATCAGAATAACGTAATACTGAGACACCTGCCCGTAACTGGTAATATTGCATATAACCTGTATTGAATATATACATTCACCACTTTTAAAAACGGTGTACGCCTCTCTAATAGATTATGAAAAAATGTTATTAATCATCGATGAAAAACCATGACAACTTTATGCAAAATGATTAGAGGGCTTCAGGAAAATATTCAGCTGAAGATGCTCTACACATCACCCTAAAATTTCCTCAGTGACGCTGATGGAAGCTGGGTGGAGTTCTGGTAGCATTTTGTTCGGATAATAAGTTTGTAAGGTAGACTGTAACAACAATCTGTTTAAAATGTAAAATAAAGTTTGGTTATTTTAAACATAACACTTCCACTTAAAACAGCTTCCACGAGATTTTTGATAAAACATGACACTATCAGTTCCATTACTGCACCAGTTTCTAATAATAACTTTGTAATGTTCTCTGAAAATCTTTAACAATCACTTTAAATGACATGCTGCACCACTTAGAGAACGGGCTGTATATATCATTTGAAACATGTGAGTTCCTCAATGAATAATCCTATAAAATGGTAGGCAACTTTTCCAGGGGACACAAACTTAGATGATCCGGACTGCATACCCATAACCAACTCATTATAAATCCCGTCTCTCACCCTGTTGGTTATTTTTCCTTCTTGGTTGCTCATGAAAAGTTCAAAACACTTATAACAAACCGTTTATCAAGCTGCTAAAGATGTGACCTAACATTTTTTTCGTATATTATCTCTGTTAAATATCAGAAAGCAAACATCAAGATATTTTTTGAGATAAATAATTTAAAGATGTTGACCTGTACAACTACCAGTGTGATCAAATTTGCTTCTTACCACCAGAAATATACTTGGCCCAAATTTCTTTTCATTCAGTGTGGATGAAAAGCTGTATCCTTACAGACTACAATTAATCTTATTTTTAAGTAGTTTCGGGGAATTACAGCTGTTAAATTCCCGACCTTTCACTTTAAACGCAAACAAACAACCATAAAAACCATTCGATTTTCTCTACCTGTATTTTGTAGAGCACACTTCAAACACGTTCTGAATCATACTAGAAAATGGTCCAAAACGTTACCTGTGTGTGTTAGACAGCATTATGACATGTTGAAATGTGTAATTCGCAAAATGTTTGCTGCGAAAGCAAATTCTTTGGAAAGCAATCCAAAGTTATGTAAGTGCGCTTAATATCTGATGAAATTTACTGATTTGTGAAGCTATTTGATTAGAGTTCGACATTTTAGCCCCCAAACTAATTTTTATGTTTTTTGACATTATTGTGATTTATCTGATTATGGTGAATTTGCAGTACTTACAAATCACTATGGTGATTTAAGAGGTTAAAAATTATATGCCACTGGATTTTAACCTGGAGGTTGGATGGCGACCTGATGGTCTTTAGACTGATTCATCTCATGTTATTTACTGATAATGGGTCCAAAACTAATGTCTATAGATCCTCAGATTTCAATTCTTACATTAGCTTGTGCTAACTACCAGTAAATTCACCAATTTAAATACTTGTTCCTTCGGGATCACAATAAATATACACCTAACATATTATAAAACCCTCTACACCACTATAATCGCCATGTGTATTATGGTTTCCTTGAAATTTTCTAGGAAGAAAAATCTCAGCCTCTTATGATTGAATCAAATACTTACAGCGATTAAAAATTCATGTGTTTAAAATCATTTGTTTCACAACTCATTAGTCCGTATGATAACGGAAGATAGAAACCACATGTAAAAATGTATTTTCTATGAGTATTTGACAAACGAAAATGAATTTCGCATATTTAGTAAATTCTTCATATTCCCTTAAAATGTAAACATTTAGCACAATGTCATCGTAATAATCTCCCCAATAGATGGAAAAGATACTTAGCTACGTATTATTAGTAGCTGAGACAAAGATTAAGGAAGAGCCGCGTTTCCACAAAAATATTGGCTCAAAACAAATAAATTCTTACTTACAGGATCTTAGTTTGATTGATATATGTTTGAGAACTGCACTGAAAATTACTGATAAAATTGCTCTCAGGTATATAGAAACTCAAGGTACTTCCAGCAAACTGTTATAGACCCTTGACCGTCATATTTCACGGGAAGATGGATAATTCCCCCTTATTGTAACTACAGAGGGATCAGCTAGACTTGTAAAGCGTCTAAAAACTCAGATTATCTGCTTGTCTAAAAATTTATAGGAATATAAATAAGCATTTCCTATGGAAAATACGTAGATTTCAGATTTCAGTAGAAGACTAACTGCTTTAATTTCCACTCTCTGACAAGCTTTAAAATATAAAGATGATTACAAGGACTCAAACATTACCATAATTTTTGACCTTACCAATCAAACAGTGCGGTGGCAGTGTGTTAGCTCTAGAAGTAATGAGAATTTTCGATTTGAAAACACTGGGTGAAATGAACAAATTTCAGTATGGATACAGAAAGTCCGCCTGTCATTTATAAACTTCAATTATCCCTGATGTAGATAGGATATCCCACCAGCTATCATATCATTTGTGCATGCACAACAACTGACTCTGCCGGACTTTAGAGTTGTGATAAATAACCAATGAAAGCACATATAGAAAAGATCACAAATTTCTATTATTTATGATTTCATTTTTATGTATGTTACCTGTTGTGGAAACTATTACTATCATTTGTTTGATCTGTATAAAGGTATAAGCAGCTGCGGTGTTTTTTACGTCAATTTGTATTGCTTTTAAGATCAGAACTTTTTATTTTAGCTCTTCACGCTGCTGTAATTATACAGTGTTGGTATAGAAAGTGTAAAGCGAGACTAGACGTCCGCCGAAAGTGCGCATGGCAAGTGAACCAATCACTAGAATACGTGATGGATACAGACGATTCTGAAGGGGTTAGTAAATTTCTAAAGTAATTTCCTTGTTCAATTTTAATGTCGCTACAAATGGAGCTAATCACAATAAATATATTATATCCTGAATTTGGCCATCCTTTCTGCTTTTAACGTATCTATTCAAATTTTCACATGACAACCATTCTATTTTTCCTGTTTGGGTACACTTTTTCCAACAGAGGAAGCTCGTGAAATGAATGATTTTATCCTACGTTTTTATATCTATTGCATTTTAAATAACTCCAGTTCTACATCTGATGTCCAGTATATATTAAAGGGGAAATTGTACTTAATTCTCTTGGTGGTAATGTTCCACTTGTCTTCTTAATAGTGTATTGAAGCTTTTCCTTATCATATAATGATAGACCAGCAGTTGTTAATATAAAGGTTAGCTGGACAACTTGCTTCACCTGTGGGAGGATTCATATCACTTCAGCATTTTGAAGGAGGGACTGGGTTACGTGTATTAAACTGTAAGCTAAGGTTTTCAGCGAAGTGATATGACCAAACAGTTGATATAAGCTTAAAGCACATAGTATCTTTTAATCTATATAAGATTTTCAAATGCAGAATATGACAGTAAGCGATAAAATCTTGAGGAGAGCCTAGGACTGAGAACTCCACACTATTTAATATAGAGTCATGTTATGAAATTCATCGAATCGGAAAGAACTCTACATTTATAAGAACTATTATCCCATCCTACTAAGTTGTGTCATAACTGATTACTTTAAGCTTCTCATTACCATTTATTTATGTATACATATTTGAAACCTCAAAGTGCGTCGGTGGTATAGCGGTTAGGACGATCGCCGACCATGCATATGGTCCGGGGTTCGACCCCCGGCCGGCGCACTCCTTTACCTCACTGAGCCAGAAATAATGCTGGTAAAGAGGCAAGGTTGGGAATGAGGCTAGCAACCCATCCTGTAAAAATTAAACACTGCTACAGAAACTTCAAGCCACTAGCTTGGAGCCCTATGTTCCACTGGGAACGTGAAGGAAAAATTTATTATTTGAAACCTCAGTTACAATTGGCTAAGTTTTAACGTTTCGGTATCTGTTACTGTGAAACTTCTTCTCACAAGGTTTTCAAGAATGAGATGCAGGTGTATTGCATGTCAACATGAGTTTAGTAACTTTTAGATACTGATTTCATAGTTCCATATCAATGTGTTTTTGTGACCTTTGGTGTTGTGTAAAAATACCTTCTCAAAATGACGAAACTAATCAGATTTCTTCAGAATCTGCTAAATTTATTGACAACAATAATTTTAAATAAACCTCAGTGACTACTGTGTTTACTTTTAGATTACGTTTGATAAGTATTGGTGAGATATTATTTTCAGATGGTTTTTTATATTGAAAACCCCTTTTATGAATGCCTTAAATTCCCTGTATTGTACAAATTTATCAAGAGATATTTTTCTTCACCTGAATAATGTTTTTTTTATGAATCGGTATGAATCCTTAAGTTAATGCTCAGAATATTCACTTACTATGTGTATATTGTTTATTCATACAGCTACAACTTATATTGTCTAACTTTGGTGATACAGAAGATGGTAAGGTTGAGACAGTTTCTAAATTCAGGTTTTTTTTTAAAATATTTCTCCTTCACCGAAACACTGTTGAACATAATACTGCATGAGAGTTTGAAAGTTTTTGTGTAATCACTGCACGTAAAATTCTGTGTATTACTTCAGCACTACACTAATATACCTTAGTATATAAAGATTGAATGTTAAAAATTAAGGTGCAGTAAAAATGATTATTTTTTGGAAATTTGCACTTAAAACAAAGACGTATATGCTACTGGCGAAAAGTTATCACCTCCTTTATGTTCAAATATTGTTATTCATTTGTACAACCGAAAAAAGTTCATCTTCTTGTATTATTATACCAAAATCGCTGAGTAAACATTTTTGATTCTGAGATGATTTGAGTCTGTTTGCACTTAAATGATGATTGATGTTCCTAATGTGATGGTTTATTGCGCTGAATAATGTCGGAGACTGTTGTTGTTCCAATAATTGCATGAAAATTTAATGTATGGTTATTGTGAATTTTTTCTTTCTTGGAAAAAAATATACAATTCCTTGATCAGTTTTAATTGAGTTGGAATCAATTACTTTATGTCTTCTGACCTGGGAGAAATGCTTGAGCGTACTTCATGTAACGTCGACTTACACCAGATAATGAGTATATTTGTTGATATGGTGTTCTGTAGGCAAAGAAATAAACATATGCGTCAGACAGTGGGAAACGAGAAGACAGGGATATCCTGGACAGACGCGAAGAACCTAGAAGACCTGGATTTCGCGCGTGAATGATTTATGTTTGATGTCACACTAAATCGAAGACTTACAAGCGAAAACCGACAAACTGGTCGAAGAAGCAGCCGGCGAAGACAGGACTCCAGGTGAACATAGACAACACGGAGGTTATGAAAATAACAAGTCAACAACAACAACAACAGCACCAACATCCAGCACCAATCACCATCAACGGGAGGGATTTGAAAGAGGTCACTTCATTCACTCACTTATCTAGGAAGCATGTCTCAACTACAGCCAGTCAGAACGGACGAGGATGTCAAATCGAGTGAGAATCGGGAAGGCGAGAAACACATTCATCAACCTGAAACCAATCTGGAAATTTTCGTCACTCAGCCAGAATCAACAACAAAATTCGGTCGAATTTTCAATACAAACGTCAAGTCAGTCAGTTCTTCTATACGGATCGGATCAGAAACTTGGCGGGCTGGCGGGTCACAAAGAATATTTCCAACAGCCTGTTGCAGACCTTCATCAACCAACAACTGTCTTCGCTGGCTCTCTACTGAAGATCAGATGGCCGGGCCGGAAAGAATCACCAACAAGAAACTATGGCTGAGAACAAACAAAACAAGAACCAATCGCCCAACAAATATGCAGGAGAAAGTGGAGATGGATCGGACACTCGCTGAGGAGACCGCTGGGTGACATCGCGCGCTTGTCAGGCCATCGCTGGAGTGGAACCAGGCCGAAAGGGAAGTGGCGGCGAGTGGATCGTCAGTGCAAGGGTGACATGGAGGAGATCGTGTGAAGAGGGGTTGAAACAGTATGGAGTAAGATGCATGGATGCTTGTGAAAAGTACAGCGGAAGGAAGACAGAAGCAAGTGAAGACGTGCAGCTGAAGCTCTATGTTCCACTAGGAACCCTAGGAAGCAATAATAATAATAATTTCATGTCACTTAACTACTTTGAAGTACTAGTAAGTAGAGGCTACAACAGGAATAAAAAAAGTAATAGAGGAGATTAAAGAGTAGATACAGAAAGACGAGGGTATGGTGATGTGACAATAAATTATTACCGTCAAAGTAGGTAAAGTGTTCATAAATGAGTTCATATTCACCTATGACATTGTAATGAGTATGTGTGAATAAGGAATGCAGAATTGTTTGTTACTTCTTTATACTTTGATTAAGATACTCTACTTGAACTAAATTGGCGCCGACTAGTGTTCGCATTCAGTTTCGTTGTACACGTACTGTATATTTTCCAAAGTGTTACAAGCTGAAATGAAACAATTTCTGTGGCACATTCTTTTTTCTCAAAGCACCTAATAATTTGTAATTACACTGTTTAAAAACAATCTTATATTTCATTAAATTTTTTTTGTAGAAGAAAGCTTATGTTAATAATGTTGACATCTGTCTAGTAAATGTATCCGCAATGTTTTCTAAAAATCTACTGCTTCACTTGTCAAGAATCCGAGTTTTGATATTGTTTTTTGTCCGGCTTACAGATAGATGCTAAACATATCTATCACTTACATTTTGTCTGCAAATTTTAATTTACCGAACACTTTAGTCATCACATTTTCAGATATGATTATTGTTAATTCTGACAAAGAGGAAAGTTGAAGTTAATTTCTTTTTTTCTTTAAATTCAGTTTCAGAATCAAACAAATCTTTACTCAATAGACAAATTTCGTTTGCAGCTGACTTCAACTCAGATCTTAACTCTTTAGAACCTCCAATATCTGAAGAAAATTTCCTATCCTTCCTTGCGTGGATAAAGTCAGATAAGGTAAGTTCAGCTGACATATCTTTTCTGCGATTTTGGACTAATTTCTCCAGTTGTCAAATTTTTTAATACCACAGCTCAGATCATTGTTTATTTTTTGTATTCTTCTAAGTCTCGAAAAGTAATTCTCTCCTGTATCTACCTGTATTTTCGCTTAACTTTATATCATTGCAAACGATATAAAGTCTTGACCATCGAAACCAATACGCTTCATTTTAGACTGCTGAATAGATTTAGCTAAGTTTTTTTGCAGGGACATAGTAATAACTGCTTTGAGTAGTGTGAATTTTTCGCACCATTGAACTGTAAATATCTGAAGCTATGATTTTTATAACTATGATTGGAAGTGCGACTGCACGTCTTTATTTCCAATTTCTTTTTGCATGATTCTATAAGTGATAATTTTACTAGAATGTGTTAGTTACAGCACAAACGAGTATGTTTCCTAAGTAATATTCGGTATCTCCCATTACTGCTCGCGTTAATCTCCATTCTTGTATAACTGGATTTCTTGACATCAAGTGAATAAATAATGTTGATTTAAGGCCGGTAGAATTGGATGAATGAATGTATTTTGTCAGAGACATACTGAGCTCTTGCCTAAAATAATGATTTTGTGGCCTGTCAAAAGTTGTAGTGAAAGATGAATTAGTTCCTACGTAGAAAACTCTTTGTGGCAGGATATTACAAAATGACAGACACTGCGGTCACTGACTCTTGGCTTTCACTTTATGTAAAAATGAGCTCATGAAGTCTTCAAGTGAACTTTTCCTGAATCATACCACGAAGTAAAAAATCAATCAATATGGTAAATAATCATATACTCTTTGTCTTTATAACAATCACAATGATGTCATACCCATTTTATATTTCCGTCTATTCCGTTTCATTTTTTGAATTTATTTTATTGTCTTTTTACTTCTGTATAGTAAGTCATTTATATATTCAGTGCTTTATTCTGTTTGCTTCATCTTTCTATTTGTAAGACTACCTACTTATGCGTGGAATATGACCATTGAAAATTTGTGCTGATTCTCCAAAAGTAAATCGTACACTCTACTCGAGCTCAAGCAGCCAGGTGAGGGCTTACGGCGAGTTGGGATCTGAAGTGGTGACAAGTAGTGGTGTGCGTCAGGGATGATCATTATCCCATTCCTACTGAACTTCATCATAGATGTACTGATGGACTTAACCCTAACTCACTTCAGAGACACAGAGGTTGACTTGCTACCAGGGAATAATCTTGTTGACTTAGAATATGCAGACGATATAGTCCTTCTAGGCGAAGACGCTGACGAAATGCAGAGTCTTCTAAACACCTTGAGCTGCAATCGGAGAATGTTTGGAATGCGATTTGCTCCCGCCAAATGCAAGATGATGTTACAGGACTGGACCACACTGACACCTAGTTTAGAAACAGGGAGTGAAGTGGTAGAGCATGTTGACCGCTTCACTTATTCGGGAGGTACCATCAGCCAGTGCCAACGGGTTGATCTCTGACGAAATCTCCGCACGGATACAGAGGGCTAGTTTCGCATATGTCAGTTTACGCCGTCTCTGGCGTAGACGAGATATCCGACTATCGACCAAAGGGAGTGTTTACTGCTCATCAGTCCGCTCCGTCCTCCTTTATGGCTGTGAGACCTGACCATTGAGAGTGAGATTAGCTGTCTTTGATCTCAGGTGCCTGCGTTCTATCTCCCGTGTGAAGTGGTATAATAAGGTGAGCAATATTGAGGTTAGGCATCGAGTACTAGCTAAACAGGAGAAATCAATCGACGAAGTTGTGAAGTTACAAAGACTGAGATGGTTAGGACAAGTGTTACGCATACATATCTAGTCATCGCCTTCCTCGATGAGCAATGTTAGCGGATATAGGGTCAGGCTGGAAAAAGGCTAGCGGAGGTCAAACAAAAACATGGCACCAGTCAATGAAATCTACAACAGTTAGTCTAAGCCACGTAGGGAGGTGTAGACTTCCTGGTTGAGGTCCTTGGGACGGTAAAAACCAATGGTAGGAAACAATTGGTGACATGGCTCAAAATCCTCGTTCTCAATGGCTAGCGCAGATGCATCCACTCCTTGTGACTTGTTATTTCCAATGAAACTATTTTGTTCCTCGTTATTACTCTTCCTTTGTCTCACACCTCTGTTTACTGTCTCTAGTATGCATTTCTTCTACTTTCTTCTCTTGCTTTGTATGCTACAAGGAGGGAGTGTGGCGACTCGAACTGTCACACATCGGTGCAAAGTTCTGTGTCGAAAACAGACAGACAGAAAATTTTATAAGTCAAGCAGATAGACTGGGAAATGAGCTATAAAGTACAGTTTAATCTATTTTACAGTAACACTACTAAATTCAGGCGGAATTTCTTCTGGCGTTTATATTAAAAAAAAACAATAATGGATTTAACTGTTTCGTTTATATATCTGTGTAACTTTTTAAGAAGGAATGATACTAACTGACCTTTATACAATTTTATACACATATTTTAGAAGATTCCTGTTAAATTCGTAGTCCTCATACTGACCAAAGCTACAGAATTTCTGCGTCAACAGCCGAATCTTTCGGAAATAGTACAAGAAAAAGATCATCATTTAACAGTTGTGGTGATCTTCATGGCAATTTATTAGCAGCTGTGAAAATTTTCGAAGAAGTAGGTTATTTTTTTATACAGACCAATAACCAAAGACAGAGTAATCAATTAAATTTATTTTTCGATGTTTAAAACTTATGTCATTCAATTTTTTATATCTACAGTTCAATGAAGCAGTGTTATTGATATACGCCCATCCCTTATACATATAAATAAATGAGGATTTATAAAACCTAACTATATTTATTACACTTATTCACTAAATATACACACGTGGTTGAGCCATATTTAGGTTATTTTGAAGGATTTATAGTAACTGTTACTACGACAATCAAAATTGACGGAAAATAAATAGGACAAATTTCTGCTGTTTAACTTTGTAAGCATTTGTTATGAGCAATCAAACATGTTACTTAACACCTTATTATGACTAGAAAGAGTAATTGTGTTTCATCGGCCAGATTCATGCCTTTCGAAGGCCATTCGTTAATGGACACAGGAAACTCACCTACGAGCAAATAGATTTAATGAAACGTTTGCAATATGATAGTATAGATTCTACACCAAAATTTCTGAGAAATGATTGTCAAATGCTTTTTTATTATGATGTGAAATAAGAATTAGAAGGTAAATTTTGTTAATATATACATCTTCCAAGTTTGTAAATAAAATGCGGAAATGGAGGAAACTAGAAGTCTTAGCTTTTATTTAGGTAATCATCATAATGCTGATTCGCTTCAGAAAATACCGTAAACAGTGAAACATAGAAATTAGATTTCTTGAGCCATTGGTTTCCATCCCAATAGGTTTACGACAAACCAGCTTACCCTGTCACCTAAAAGTAATAGGTCTGATCCCTGGTGGAGAATCTCAAACTATAACGAAGCAGCTGTCCATCACCCCATGGTTTTCAATGATTCTCTGAAGGATACATATCCGTGATAACAATTAAGGACTCCATGTGCTTTGGAAAGTGTAGGCAGTTGTTACTTCCCAACCGCCCACATTGTGGAAGTTGATTTTTTCTTGGGGTTCCTGAAATAGAAATAAAATTAGTGTTGCGTGACCGCAAAGCCCAGAGGACAACTGCTTTAGGTCAATCATGCACACCCTGTATGAACTGGTTTCTTGGTTTGGTTCCGTATTAGTAACTTACCGCCGGCTATGTACCACCGTAGGGTAAGTCGGGATGTACAATTTCCCCGGTCAACCTTTTTTAAACCCCTCTCTCCAGAGTGTCGAGATGGCAAAGCTAGCATGCTGGTCATCTGACGGAAACACCTCACTGCCGTTACATCCCTGTTCCCCAGCAGTACAACTTTATCCACAGAGCCCCAGCATAGTGAAAAAATTCTTACACTATTTCGGTAGCTGCTTATAGTCTATTCGCTATCCTAAAAACCTTACTGGCATGGTGAGACCTTCAGGAATATTATTTCCAGTCAGTGTAGCTTGTTAGGTCATTGCTATAAACAAGCGCGACCATCACGGCAAGGTAGCAGCTATCGGTCTATTGTTCTTCGATATTACTTTTGTTTTTGCCTCATATTTCTCTCTATTATCTCTGTTTTGAATCTCTCTCTACTCTCTCCTCTTGCTTTGTGTGCTACATAGACTGTGGCAGCTCGAACTGCTGCACATCTGCACAAAGTTCTACGTTGAAAGCAGTCAATCAGTCAGTGATAACACTTGAAATCATAATGTTGATTTACTTCAGGAAACGCTATAAATAATACGCCATGTAATTTACCTTATAATATAGCTTTTTCCTCAGGTTAGTGTAAATATAAAGCTTTCCTCTCACAGTGCTTGAGGATAATAAACGGTGCATATTTTTAGTCGAAGACTAACTTTGTATTTACGACAACAGTATGAATAAATACTTATTATTTTTAGCATAAGTAACAGTTTAATAAAGGCATGCAACAACTTGATTAGGCCTACTGAAATCAAGGTAAAGTATGTAATAAGATCAATTAAAGTGTTTCCACCAAATGTTAAACATTGGTTTACTTTATGGAAGTTATAATAAGTTAATATACTTTATTTTGTTTAAAATAACTTAATGATCCGAAACTATTTGGAAGGATTTTATAGGTTGCAAAAAGTCTATCTTTTTAATTTTTGTGATATTTACAGACTGGTTTACCAAATTATCACAATCGGATTATATTTAATGGAGATTTTGTTGATCGAGGGGCTAAATCAGTTGAAGTGATAAGTTTGTTGTTAATGGCTCTCTTAACATATCCGAATGACATATTTTTAAATCGAGGAAATCATGAAGATATCAAAATGAATGAGAGGTAATCGTTTTTTTAAATATCATAAAATGACGGTGTATTTTACTTACCTTGCATTGTGAACATGCGTAGACAGAAAAGATATTCGTCTTCCTTCTGTTAGATTCCACTTTACATTTTTTGGTGTATCCGACTTTATATAGTGACATGATTATTGAACAGGTAAAAGCATGTATCCTGTTTGATCACTTGCCCAAATGAATAAAATTTCTTTGGCTTAAGATTAATAAAATTAACAAAACTATCAATTCTAACTATTACACGTCAGTTGGCCTTTGTTGAAAGACTAATCTTAAAATAAGTATATAAATTTTCGAAAGTTTTTGGTGATATATACCCTTTACCCTTCAAATCCTTTAATAAGTTTGTTATTTCCCTCTCTACTTTCTCCGTATGATCTTTCATTGCTTCTGTATACTTCTATATACAAACAGGAGACTTGGTCGTCTCCTCTGATGGGAACCTAGAAAGATTCATATCAACCCTGATAGACTGTTGCTATCAGTATAAACAAAAGGATAAGAATAAGCCCCACAGTATACTCACAAAAGAGCATCGAGAAGCTGTTAAAAGACTAGGAAGAAATGAAAACATAGTTATTACCAGACCGGATAAGGAACCGGGGATTGTAATTATGGATAGGATGGACTACATCAACAAGATGAACTCCATACTAGCTAACGGCAGCAAGTTTCAGAAGCCGAAAGCAATGAAAGATCATCCGGAGAACGTAGAGAGAGAAATAACAAACTTATTAAAGGACTTAAAGGGTAAAGGGTATATATCACCAAAAACTTCCGAAAACATAAGACCCAAAGGGAACACTATCCCACACATGTATGGTCTACAGAAAGTGCATAAGTATATAAATGATGGAATGTACAACGAGCGAATAAAGCTAACTCTGAGTAATTTTTGTTATTCTTTCACCTTGGCTTCTTAATAAAGTTCAAAAAATATATGAAACTGATTTAAAACTCGGAAAAAAACAATTTAGTAGCTAACCAATTACATATTCATAATAATAATGATACATTCTTATTTTTTGTAAATGGGGGATGCCAGTTTACAGGCATCATCAATATGATAAATTACATACTTAATAATAATATAATAAAATAAAATACATATATATTCTTACCTATGTGGGACATACCAGTTGTACAGGCATGCATAAGTATTATTTAAATTACATGAATTTGGTTTATGGTTGTTGCTGTCTTTCTTGTCTTTAGTTTGTAGGAAGAATCTGCTAACCAGTCATTAAGTGTAGCACATCAAAAAATACAGAAATATGGATAGTAAACCATAAATGTCTTATGAATGTTGTACTACACCTGGGTTATTCAAGCTTTGAGAGGTGAAGTGAAGAATTCATTTGGAATTTCGCCGCCGAAACCAATAATCCACAATAAGAGCATAATGTTATGCATAAGCATTCCCGCTGAACCATAAATTTCGCATTGTCTTGATCTGTTTTAAATCTCTAGCCTTCTGATTCACTAGTGATTTTGTATCAATATAAGATTTTCACTTGACTAAAATGATAAGGTTAATGAAACAAATAACTTTGTGTTAAGCAGTTTATTTAACACTATAAACATATGGCATTATTTGATGGATGACATTTCGAAAAGAATTCATCGTTATATATCAAAGTAATCGCCTACTTTTTCCCCTTGGGCCTTAGTCGACATGGACAACCCGTCTTCCTACATGTCATCCATATCGGCGCCGTGCTTAGCGTGGACGCCCGATCAACATGAGTACCAATATGCCAGAACTCTCGGTCCCGCGAAAGTCCGCACCCTGGCCTCCAAGTAGCTAGATTACAGGCGTACGCCACCAGGCTCAGCCACATGTTTGATAGTATCTGAAATATGTTTTCGTCGCTACTGTGTGCGATATGACTTTCCATTACTCATACAGCAAACCCCCGTCTGTCCGATAATGGGATTGTTTCAGGCGTTTTGCCTTACCTTAGAAATTTAACCCTGACATAATTAACTGACTATTGACGGACTGAAGCTTTATATCTAATCCAATCGAAATTATCATTTAGTCTACAAATTATGTATTTGAATGAGTTTATGAATGTAAACACCACCATAGTCTCAGCCTAAATGCCTGATATATCTCCTTTGTAATACCTTCTAGCTGAAGGTTTAAATTGTATTAAATTATAATAAGCAATGATTGAACACAAAAATGTCCTCTTTTCTAATAAAACTGATGTTCCGACAGTAAATGGATTTATCAAAATATTATGTGAAGGATATGTTCAAGTGAATGACTGCTATCAATCAGAGCCCTGGATATAGAAATTTAGCTAGGTATAGTATAAATGAAATCTTGATAAAAGGGATTTGGGATATCGTTGAGAATGACAGTTTTAAAACCCCTTAGTTTGAAAGGAGATAGTAACTGTACAGATCTCGCTAATCTAATTAATACCTTAGACACAAAGACAGTTGCTCAGAATATCCAGAAAACTCTAGTGGAAGAGGAAAGTCTGCGGATTCTGAAGGCAAACTTGTAAAACAGTGTGTTTAGTAATAACAATATGTAGATCGTTATCTAATAATTAATACTAAACTAAGTACACTAACTAAGTACTTAACTGTCATACGTCTTCTGTATCTTTATTCATTTCGTAGGCGGACCATACTAAGTACGGTTTCAGTACACATACTTATTCAACGAAGGTCAAGCATTTTTGACTGGGCACTAGATAGTAACTGTCATGCATCTATCCCTTCGTTTGGTGCAGACTGAATTCTATCGGTTTAACTATATGGCTCGCCATGATGGGGCGTTCTGAATTGTTATTAGATGGCTGGAGGCAACAGTCAGGAAGCTTTGGACCTAGGTTTCGTGCTTGTCGGTAGTCGTCAGCAAGGCGTATCTACAACCTTGAGGGAACCCATGTCCCTTCTCAGGTTAGAACTCGTGTCACCCAGTGATGTAGTCAGAGATATTGCTACTGAATCCTACGACAACTTGACTAACAGATTCCAGCCTGAAACCAATCGAAGGACTAGGTGTATAATATTAGTTACTACCTGGCGTCCAGGCAACGTTTCTGTTAGGGTCCTACAGGAAGTCAATCACTAGCTCGAATAGCTCAGTTGTACGTCTCTGACTGCAGCTCTGGGTAACCCAGGTTCGAGACTCAGAAGGTACATAAGTTCCTTCAAGACTGCAAATATGACTTACTGACAAATCCCAGCAAGCACGAAACCTAGGTGTATAGCTTCTTGTCGACTGCTTCCAACCATCTAACAACAAAGGTCACATTTTCTAAACTGAATGCGTGAGATAGACTTCTTATCTTTTCTCTCTTAGGACCTACAGAATGTTGTGTAGCATTCACTAACTGCCCTATGTTCCACTGGGAACATCAAGGAATAAAAGAATATTTTATTAACAATATTTTCCAGAGTTTTTAAGATTCATGCTTTTGGGAAACTTTATTCCATGTATGCATTATTTAAAGCATTCTTCAGAATTTATATTTCACTGACAACAGATAAGTTTGGTAGATGTCTGAATCTAATCACTTGCTTGAAATAATAACAGAAGCTTACATTTTTCAAAAGAACAGTTACTGAACAAAGAATACTCTCTTCGATAGCCTGTTCGTCATCAGGTTATACAGTTATAAATACATAATAGTAAATGAATTAGTGTTATCAACAACATTAATGTTTAAATAACATTGAATCAATATTGATGATATCAATGGGTTGCAGTTCGATAGCATCAACATAACAATAAGCTGAATGTCAGAAAAATTAGGAAAGCTAATAATACAAATTCATAAATTTATAGTCTCCACTGAAGGCCAGCCAGGGCAGTAGTAGTGGCTAGACTTGCTTCTTTTGCACAAAAAGCACTGGTTGTTTCGAGCGAATCGCGATAGCCTCCGCTTTATGGAACATGAGATTCCTCGATGTTTTTGGCAATTTATTAGGCACTCGATTGATGATAGAGAGAGATTCTTCAATGCTGGTTTTGTGGCCGGTTTGGAACAGGGTGTCTAGTATCGAACTGTTGATGATTGTTACTACGCCTCTACTTAGCGATACTGGGAGATGTTCTTGAGCACGAAAAATTCAAGTTCCAAGAGCAGCGACCTATAAAACTCGCTCCACAAGCTCAGCTAAATTAATAGGCACAAATTTGGAGTGACTAGTCTATGTACTTCATCTTTCAATCGAGGAATCACCATCAGTCGTGTAGAAAATAAGACGTGTTGTTTACCAGAATTAAAAGTTCTCTGAACTGATTCAGAGTTATAATCTCTTAATTTTGGTTTTTACAGAGTTAAAATTTGTAATTGCCTTTTATAGTTATTTCGTTCATTGTTTCGATTTTATCCTAACATCACTCATTTAAGAATAATTTCTTTTTCTGGTTAAAATATCACAAACAAATAGAATTGTTTAGACAAAATTTCATAAATATTATATTTGTTTTTAAATTATCTTTTTTTTTTTTTATCCTAACATCACTCATTTAAGAATAATTTCTTAAGTTATTTATTTATTATTTTTTGATGTAATTACACGAATGTTTATTATAATAATTATAAGGAACGCTTTCGTTTATAAAATTACTTTGGGAACGCCCTGCTTTTTTTTAATAGGTAGGGAAAGGGTTGAGAAAGTTAAATCCTGTATACTTACGAATCTATACAGACACATTCAATGAGATTTAAGTATACATCTTTAGAGAAAAAAAAGTATAAGAGCGATTTAATGGGAAGTATTGCATGAACAGGTCGCAATATTTATGTATATATGTAGGTATATTCTTTTAGTAAAATTTAGGCAACATATTTACCTTACAGGACTAGTTGAAGAGTATACACAATATTCAATTCTATCCTTTTAATATGAAGATTTTTATCATATAAGTTAATGTTATGAGCTTTATACATTCAGAATACCAGTTTCAAATTATTAAATTCACTCTGCTCATTTTAGTTTAAATTGTAAAAGAAAAATGCATCTTAGAGTATATAATTAGAGACTGGTATTAATTAACACTACTGTTCTCTCCTACTTTTTTTTTTACTTTCAGTGTTTTTCAAACACTTAAGAAAATTTTTATCTTTCATTTGGCCATTATTTTTTATTCCTTCACGTTCCCAGTGGAACACAGGACTTCGAGCTAAAGCTTGGGAGTTTCAGTAGCAATGGTGTTTTTTTTCACGGGATAGGGTTGCTGGCCTCTTGCTTAAACTTCCCTCTTTACTAGTCTTATTACTGGTTAAGGTGTTCGTCTGCCGGGAATCGAAACCTGAAGCAGGTGCATAGTTGGTGAGCATTCTACCGCTGTGCAAACGACGCACAAACTTGACTAGAGCTTTTTTTAATGTACTTATAAAACAAATAAATATAAATATCATATATTAGTTATCATTATTTAGTCTCACTGTATTGCATTTACTAATTCTGAATGGCTTTTATCTTGTTATAAATCGTTAAGGTATGGATTTGTGAAAGAGCTGTCAAACAAATATCCTGTAAGATAATTTTTGTTCTTTAATAGTGTTAATTTACTATGTATATAGTTTTTTCTGTATGTTTAAGATAATTTCATTTGCAAAATTTAAAATTTTTTTAGTTTCCTGATCTTCACGAAACGCTTGATTTACCATCTTTTAATAGCTTCTAATCTATATTGCAGGGATTAATTCACTATGATGATTTGACAGTGAGTTGCTTGCTGGAATCTGTCTGATGTTCTCTGTCATCATTAAGATAAATGACGTGATAGAGTTTCATTGATGAACACTGATGATGAGTGGTAAGGTCTCTGATTTTGATACTAACTGACTTAAGTTCGAATCCCCAATGAAAAATGCTTTTCCTCAAATCTTAAGATAATTTTTGCTAATAAGTTTCAGTTGTCATGATGTCCGCGTTAGTGGATCCTTGATGGCAGTATGTGCATTAGAATTCAAGACTGTTGATAAGCGTCACCTTAAACGTGAACTGTGACAGTAATTATAAAATATAACTACATGAAATTACTGAAGGAAAACAGATGAAATAGCAATGTTAACATATTTCATGAAAGGAAAAATGAATTGGCGAAGAATATTTCCTGAAAGGTAAGTAAATAAAGAATTAAGGCACACAGATAAAAGAATTTTACCATCAGAGTCATTTCAAGTTCTATCACTAACTGATAACAATTAGAGAACCACTATTGATTGACTACAGGATAAGTTGTCTAAAGTTCTAGTAAGAAGTTATGACCAATGGGGTTCATCAGACACACACCAATGACATAGGCCGGCAGCGGCCCCAAAATCGTGAATTGATAGAAGTTAGAAATCGCGGGCCATATGATTCCTCCTGGTGCTTGGATGATCAGGTACTGGACCTGATCCCCAATGAGATTACAGTTGTGTGCTGTGAAGAGTCATAAACTAGGACGAAATAGCGGTCCAACACTTCTTACTGGTTTTCAATGGTTCTCCAACTGATGTCAATTAGCTATCAAATTCGAAACAAATCAAGCCACTACAAACTAGTACTTGAAAGTTATCCCGATTATTTTTCGCCGTTTTATCAAAAGGCAAAAACTAAATAAAGAGCTATGCAAATCCAACTATGTCGTTCTTTTCATTTCATTTACAGAAGGACAAGAAGAATTTAATTCATGTGTTTGATGAACTGTTTCGTGCCCTACCAATTGGAGCTATTATCAATAATACCATACTTATCTGTCATGGTGGCATATCAAAGCATACAGATATAAGAAAACTGAGGACGTTAAATAGATTTAAAGTGAGAGCTTCCTGTTTTTTTTTCTCTCTGCTAATTGAACACTTTATAACTCTTGAGTCACTAGTTCAGGGGAAACAGTTGTTATAAATTTATCTCCCACTAAACACTGATGAAAACACTTTTCCTTTAGTTGTATCACAAAATAGTGTCCAGTACTCATAATACTTACTTAAATGAATCTAAGCCCATGAAAGTAATGCTCGAATTAGTTTGCACTTACTGATGGACAAAATCTATTATACTTAAACATGCTCCTCCTCATTACCCTATACCAGGAAGTTAACTGCAATTTATTTTTCTATCTTTTAAGTAAATTGAATGACAACATGGCATCCAATTTTGAGGAGAACAGATACACCTGTCTGTTTATTGCTATGAAGAAATTTCTTGGCGCAATTGTATCCGTTATAGTTACAATATGCGTCTGAGTATCATTTCACCTTCATCTGGTGTAACATTACTCCCACTGATATAAAGCTGTGAAATAACAACTAAATAGAGATGGAATTCAGGCATATCAAAATGCATAAAAGGAACTTTTTGCTGATACGTCATATATTCTCACAAGATTCACATTAGTTCTAATTAAATATTTGTATATTTTAAAGAGTATTTTATTTGTTAGGTATCTGATTATGAGCAGCCTATTTTTTTATTCCTTCCTGTTCCAGTGGAACATAGGGCTTCAAGCTAGAGGCTTGAAGTTTCCGTAGCAGTGTTTATTTTTATTTTTACAGAGTGGGGTTGCTATCCTCATGCCCAACCCTCCCTCTTTACCAACTTTTATTTATGGTTTAGTGAGATAAAGGAGTTTGTCGGTCGGGGATCGAACCCCGGACCATGTGCATGGTCCGCGAGCTACCTAGCCGCTGAGCCACCAACGCACGATGAAGCACCTACTTTTAGTTATCTCCTGTCATTCCCTAAACGCTTTTCGTGACGTTCTAATAACAGGTACTTAAGACACAGAAACTTAAATGAACAGTAAATAACTTAATAATAACCATTTTGATGCCCCGAGAATGTTTTATCCACAATTTACAGCTTTTACATTAGACCTTAAAAGAGTATAGGATATTACGGAATCTGCAAGAAGAAGAAAAGGCTAAAAAGGGTTCAGAATGTGTTCTTGATTCCTAAAGAAGGATGATTCGATTATATGTGAACAGATGACGTTCTCATACCATACAAACAGAATAAATTTTAAAAAAAAGAAGACTCAGAAGAATTCTTTGTGAATCTGCAAAACTAAACACAGTATTGAAAACAGTAAAGACCCTATGATGGGCATATATAAAATTACCAGTTAAAACTATGCTGATAAGCACAATTTTCTAGCAGCTACGAATGCTTCAGGTACTACCAAATCGTGGGTAGAAATTAAGCTCAAAAGTTAACCAAACCACTGAAATCAAGAATCTTGGAATTCATAGTATATGAGAAAACATGTTTAGCAACATGTTTTGTTGTTTTCTGTTACTTTATTATAAAAACCCACAAACTATGATCATAAGTGAATAGTTTTACAACAGAGCTTTTGTCAACTCCACAGTAAGGTAACTGTTTACTCTAATATTCATTTAGACTCAAAACATTTCTATAGTTGGTTTGTAAGGGTTAGTTTTGCTTTTTACGAGTTGGCTGCGGTCGCGCTAAATCACGAATTGGTAGAAGTTAGAATTCATGGAGCGGCTATTGAATCAGGTCCCAATGGGTGAATGGTATATGAGCTTACCTTGTAACCAGAAGGTTCTGTGTTCGAACCCCAGTAGGTGCGCACTGCCGATGATTCCCAAACTAGACTGACGAAACAGCTGTCCAGTACTCCTTGTTTCTCAGTGGTTCTCTAACTGATATCAATCCACGATCAACTCCTAAAAATCAAAACATTTCATAAAGTGACCACGCATTTCAATATTATACTAGATTATTGTAATTACATAACTTTCGAGATATTTTTTTATGAGTTGGCAGCAGTAAAACTATGAATACTTTCTCCATTTCTTTTATTTCTTTACTGAAGCTTTCTTCAATCCTACAGCCTTGTTTGGATGGTGATGACTGCGTAAATTTAGATGACTGGCAACAGGTATGTAATTCAATGAATTTTTATAAATTATTTGTAAGAAATAAATAAACAGCCACTAAGATATTTCTCAGATTTTCATTCCCATCTGGTTAATAATAATAATAATAATATGTCGAATCTGTTCAAATCTTCTCATGTATTTATCTTTTTCTCATTAGGCTTTAGATTTATTATGGAGTGATCCTCAAGATAAAGATGGTTGTCGACCAAATTGTTTTCGTGGAGCAGGATGTTATTTTGGTTCTGATGTGACTAAAAAGTTTCTGGAGACAACAAATCTTTCAATGATTATTCGATCACATGAATGCTGTATTGAAGGCTGGCGTACATGTCATTCAGGCAAAGTGTTAACATTATTTTCATCATTTGACTATTTTGCACTACGCAGTAATAAAGGCGCATATGCTCGTATTACTGTTGTTGATTCCAGCCAAACATTTCTAACTGATTTAAAGGCTGTTATATCACTTTGTCCAACAAATAATCTGTCTAAAAATCAACAATCAGTACCAGTGGACATCTATGTCAATGTTTTTATTATTGATGATTCAGAAAGTCATTTATCGAATAATAGTAAAAAGTAAGATTTTTAATATTGTATTATTATTATATCCTTTAATTCCTAGAGGAACATAGGGCTTCAGTCGCGCGTCTCCATTGCCTTCGGTTTTCTACCAACCTCTTCACCCCGCTCCAAGTCTGCACACATGCTTTCATTCCCTCTTCACATGACCTCCACCAAGTCTCTCTCTCATGGACGACCAACCCGCCGCTTCCCTTTCGGGCTCCACTCGAGCGATAGCTTGTCTAGTGATGTCACTTGGTGGTTTCCTCAGAGTATAGCCGATCCATCTCCATTTCTTCCTGCCTATTTGTTGCACAATTAGTTTCTGCTAGGTTCTTCCGCTCCCAGAGATCCCTCGCTATTGCTGATCTTTTCTGGCCGGCCACTTGATCTTGAGTATTGAGTGCAGACAGCTGTTGATGAAGGTCTGTAGTTTGTTTGAGATGCTCTTTATGACGCGCAGTGCAAGTCTCTGATCCATATAGTAGCACTGACTGACTTCACATTGGAGTTGAAAATCCGGATCTTATTTTTGATGCTGAGTGGGGCTGTTGACCTCCACATATACTTGAGAGTAATGCAAGCTTGTCTTGCTTTCCCTATCCTCGTTTTGATATCCTCGTCAGTTCCGTTCGCCTGTAGTTGAAACGATGCTTCCCAGGTAGGTGGGTTAAGGAGGTCGTTTCTTTCAGGTTCCTCCCATTTATGCTGGCTGATGGTTGTCTGTTGTTGTTGTTGCTGTTGATGTTGGCTAGGAATCTTCATCATCTCTGTTTTATCTGTGTTCACGTGAAGTCCTATCTTTGATGCTTCTTCTGCCAACTTGTTACTTTTCACTTGCATATCTTCCAGTTTGTGGGAAATCAGACATATATCATCGGCGAAGTCCAGATCCTCCAAGTTATCTGTGTGAGTCCATTTTATACCTGTTCCCTCGTTGGTTGCCGTTGTCTGTCGCATTATCCAATCTACTGCAATCAGGAAGATCATTGGTGATAGTAGACAGCCGTGCCTCACTCCCGTCCTCATTCGAAGGCTTCCGTAAGTTTCCCGTCGTGGATTACTTGGCATGCAGCATTGTCGTATAACTGTTGGATGAGATGTATAATTCTCGATGGCACCCCACAGTAGTAGCGAAGTAGTTGCCAAATGACCTCTCGATCTACGCTGTCTCAGCATACCACAAACTTGCTCTGAAGTATTTTAATACTCCTTAGTGTGAATCCAATATTTGTATTTAATCAAAAGTGAATCACAAGTACTCTGAATATATTCACTGTCGTTCTATTTTGTTCAGCGAAGAAATTTCTTTTCAATGACTTCATTTTCAAGCTGTACAGTCGTATTTATATTACAGAAAAAGATTATTAAGTGGCACTAAATAATTGCTCAGTCAATATAAGTATATATATGTGATTAGAATAACCATAATTAAAATGTTATAAGGGTAGAGTTGAAGTGGATAAATTACAAAATTATTAAAGATTGTTTTATAAGTGAATTGATTTCAAAAATGTTTTAAATGTCAAGTGTTGTCTAAAAATTATATAATCAACAAAGAATCCGTTTCTAGACATATCACAGTGCCAAAGAAAAAACTGTTTATGAGTCTGGCATTCAAAGGTGTGTCACCTTTGATTAAAAATCGTTTATCTAAATGTATTAAACCCACTTTTCCTGCAGCTGACTTGCAACTAGTTTTTTACCAGCCGAAATATGATTAGACATTGCGTCAAGGATAGATTACCGCTTTTGTCCACATCTATGTGTATTTACTCTTTTACCTGCTCATGTCGAGCTGGTTATATTGGATGTTGTAAGCGTAATCTCCAAAAACGTGTAGCTGAACACTATCCGGTTTGGTTAATGAAAGGCGAACATAGAACTGCAAAATCGTCTATTCGTGATCACCTGTTAGAGTCTGGTCATTGAACCCCACGTGATTCATCTTTCAAAATTATCTACATGGCAAAATCGAATCGATCCAAAAGTTTACGTTTTCTTCACTTATGCATAGCCGAAGCTTTAGCTATACATGAACAGAAACCTAAATTATGTGTTCAAAAACGTTTTGTCAAACTCCTTTCTTTACCTTGGTCATAGTAATGTTCTTTCTAGTTTTTATTTTATTTTACCACTTGAATTCATTCCACTTCACTTCACATCTTTATTCTTGTCGTAATCGTACTTCTAATTTTTAAAATTTTTAGACAACACTTGACATTTTTGATGTCATGAATTGGCAGAAGTTAGAATTCAAGGACGATTGGATCGGGTCCCAGTGGCTCAATGGTATACGAGCTCGCCTTGTAACCAGAAGGTCCTGGGTTCGAATCCCGGTGGGTGCGTACTGCTGAAGAGTCCCAAACTAGGACGAAACAGCTGTCCAGTACTCCCAGGTTTTCCAGTGGTTCTCTAACTGATGTCAGCTCATGATTCAATCCTCCATGCAATCTTAAATAATTTTGTAATTTATCCACTTCAACTCTACCCTTATAACATTTTAATTATGGTTATTCTAATCACATATATATACTTATATTGACTGAGTTATTATTTAGTGCCACTTAATAATCTTTTTCTGTAATATAAATACGACTGTACAGCTTGAAAATGAAGTCATTGAAAAGAAATTTCTTCGCTGAACAAAAAAAACTGTTTTTACTTATGAATAAATGGGTATTTTTCGTGATATATTCACTACGCAAGTCACGGCTACCCGGTGAGGTTTTTTTTTGTCTGAAGCTATTTGTACCTTGGATCAATTATTTTGGTCTGTCTGTCTGTTTTCGAAATAGAACTTTGTACTGATGTGCAACAGTGCAAGTCACCACACTCCCTCCATGTAGCACACAGAACAAGAGAAGAAAGTAGAAGAAATGCATACTAGAGACAGTAAACAGAGGTGTGAGACAAAGGAATAGTAACAACGAAGAACGGTATAGTTTCATTGGAAATAACAAGTCACAAGGAGTGGATGCATCTGCGCATGTGAGAACGAATTTGGAGGTATGAAATCCTCCCTAATCATTGATTCGATACGAATACATATGTAAATAGCAGTAAAATAACTACTTAAATGCCAAATAATATTCCAAACAATTTGAACTAACCAATAAATCCCCTGTGGAAAAAACTCCACACAGCTCCCTCTCTTTTGAGTTTTGTTCCGATGATATCACTTAGAATATCAATGAAAGGTTCATTATTTATGTATGCAGATTGAATGACGCAACACCAACAAAAAAGTAGCGTTCGTCCACATTATGAAAAATCTCTAAAATTGATTTTGATCAACTTTTTTTATTTTCTTGTGCTGCCGGTAATGAATTTATAAGTTCTGGAATGTTTTTTATTAAGGAATATTCTGAAAATCAAAACACGAGTTATTTTTTTCCTATGTTACAAATAAATAGTCATATCTGAAGCTTAATCAGTCCTTGATTTGTAAACTATACATTCAACTTTCATTGACAAAAATTCACCTTAAAGTGTTTATCTAGCGAATGAAATGTCAATCATTCACGCGGAGTGAGAGAAAATAATCCATTGGAAATTTATATTTTGCATGAAGAATTCAAAAAAATATCTTGGATACTTGACCCTTTTATGTCTTCTCTATTTTATCAATTTACTACCTTTTGACTTTTCAATTTCAGGTCAGATGATTTAGTTAATACATCTTTTATATGTTTATGGCAACGTATAATTCGTTGGAAAGAAAAACTCATGGAACGTTTCAGTGAAGTAGACCTTGAAAATTCAGGTGAGGATAAAGTTCTGTCTCTGTTTCTCGATGCTTAGTTTTAGCACTGCAAAGACGATATTTTAAACTGATTGAAATGTTTTTTAAGCCACTAATTTATCCACAGACCATAATGATGTTATAAAGATGATTACTAAATCCTCATGGAAATCAAGTTACCAGCTGATGGGACTGAATTGAAGATACTCCTATAAATTAACTAAATTGAAGGGAAAAAACTGGTCACGTATAAATTATCGTCTGCATAATATCTAATCAACACTACCTTATATGCAAAGGTGTGCTTCAAAATAGTGGGACGAAGTTTTAACCGTTGTTCAGCTAGAATGAAAGTTAAGGTGATTCAGCTAATAATCGATTCTTATCATACAATCTATAATGAAAACTCTTAATATATCAGAATGACCTAACATACTGGACATACTCCTTTTTGCTTGCACACTAGTCAGTAACTAGTGTAATGTGTCAAGCCCTATCTTCGCTGCAGACTGAATTCTATCAGTCAAGCTCAGTGGTAACGTCTCTGACTGTAGCATTGGGTGACGCGGGTTCGAGTCTCAGAAGGGACATGAGTTCCTTCAAGGTTGCAGATAAGGCTTGCTGATGAGTGCCAAATAGCACGAAACCTAGGTCCAAGGCTTCCTGCCAATTGCCTCCAACCATCTAATACTGGATATACTGGCTAGATTTTCAAACATTTCGTCACATGTAATTTATGCAATGAAAAATACCCAGTGATGTAAACCTGATTATCAGTTCCTACCTTCTACTATGCCTGCCTAGATGACAAAACCAAAAGCGTAGACCAGTATTCATTTTAGACTATAAACAAGTAAATAATAGAATTTTTCAGATATAGCACTAAGTTTTCTAAAAACACTTTCTACAAGTCTTCGCTACAATTAATTTAAATTAGCACTTAAATCACAAGGAAGCTGTGTCAGATAATCATTATAATGAAGGTTTTTGCATTTCCCAATGAATGAAAAACAAAACAATATTGTTTTTACTGATATTTCGCTATTTAATGCTGCTAATAGCTTTATCAAAGTATTATACTGGAAGTATTTCAACCCACTGCCTTCTTCTTTTTACCTCCTGCATTAATCTATTGATACGAGGTAAGATAAGGTAGTCGCTGAGCCTTTACTTTAATAATTTTTATTTTTTTATTTTTGATTTACAGCTTGATTCCACACTGTATTTTGGTACAGGTATGGAATTTTCAGCATGGATATCGGTAGCCCAAATTTTGTAGGCCGACCATAGATATCAGGTGTGCGTCGGTGCGGGCTCGAACCCGGGACCATGTGCATGGTCGGCGAGAGTCCTAACCACTGTGCCATCGACGCAGCATTAAATAGGGAAACATCGGTAAAAACAACAATATAGTTTTGTTTTTCATTCATCGGGAAATACAAAAACCTTCATTATAATGAATATCATATACCCAATACCCAATTTTTTTTCAGTATGTCAGATAATATTGTAGATTAAACATAGGCTTACTTTGATTATTTATTATTATTATTGTTCCATTGGGTTCCTAGTGGAACATAGGGCTCCAACTCCACGTCTCCACTCGCTTCTGTCTCCTGCTGTACTTTTCATCTGCATCCATGTTAGTTAGTCCATACTGTTTCAACTCCTCTTCACACGATCTCCTCCATGTCACTCTTGCACTGATGTCCCACTTGCCGCTTCCCTTTCAGGTTCCACTCGAGCGATGTCACCCAATGGCCTCCTCAGCGAGTGTCCAATCCATCGACCTCCACTTTCTCCTGCATATTTGTTGGTTCGTGTTTTGTTTGTTCCCAGCCATAGTTTCTTGTTGGTGATTCTTTCCGGCCCGGCCATCTGATCTTCAGTATAGATCCAGCGAGGACAATTGTTGATATAGGTCTGCAACAGGCTGTTGGAAATATTCTTTGTGACCCGCCAGCCCGCCAAGTTTTTGATCTGCATAGAAGAACTGACTGACTTGACGTTTGTATTGAAAATTCGACCGAATTTTGTTGTTGATGCTGGCTGAGTGACGAAGATCTCCAGGTTGGTTTCAGTTGGTTGATGAATGTGTTTCTCGCCTTCCCGATTCTCGCTCGATTTGACATCCTCGTCCGTTCTGACTGGCTGTAGTTGAGACAATGCTCCCTAGATAAGTGAGTGAATGAAGTGACCTCTTTCAAATCCCTCCCGTTGATGGTGATTGGTGCTGGATGTTGGTGCTGTTGTTGTTGTTGTTGACTTGTTATTTTCATAACCTCCGTGTTGTCTATGTTCACTTGGAGTACTGTCTTCGCCGACTGCTTCCTCGACCAGTTTGTCGGTTTTAGCTTGTGAGTTTTAGATTTTGTGTGACATCAAACATACTTTGATTGGACACTAGTAACTAGTGTGATGTGTCTAGGCCTTTGTTTGGTGCAGACTTAATTTTATCTCCTATAGGCTTGCAATGTAGTCACCATTTTAGGTAACCCGCTATCACGATGCACTTTGAATTGTTGATATTAGATGATCCAAGGCTTCCTGTCAATTACCGCTAACCAACTAATATCAATTAATACAGGTGTATCAAAAATAAGACACGCGAAATTTATGTGAACCATATACGTTTTCAATTTTTCTCGTTGTATAATTCACTTCTTTTCAGTAGTGATGAAACACAACAAGTTGATAAAGTAGATTAATTGCCGCCAAATAAAAAACTACTCAAACGTTATTTGTATCTTATAGATTGCAGCGGTGAGAAACAATCCAGTAATCTACTCTTAGGGCAACCAGTATAGCATGCTGATCGCTATATAAAACTGTTGAACTGACATTTAGATACTCTTCGGTTTTCCAGTATACACAACATTTCTGAACTTCTAAAAGTATGTATCTGACCTGAAACAAGATGGAGAGGGGTTAACCTGCCGCGTTAAACTAGCAAATCAGAATTGCTTTTCAACTTTTACGGGCTCCGATAAAAGAGGAAGACCCATAATGAACTACAAATCTTTACTATTATTTAAAAACAGCCATGTTTTATTTAGACATAGTTTAACCTTGCATAGTCATTCAGTGTGTGTACGCTGCCTTAGAACAGAAACTGGAGCAAAGTTGGTTGGTTCATTCGACTCTGCTTATCAGATATTCATTCCCTAAATTATCTAAGACTACTTAGATACATTTTACAGCCCAATGCAAGACTTAATTCTTCTCTTAAAGCTTACTTATATCTGCATAGGTTTATCAAATGTTCTTAGTGATATGCCTCACTGGAAGGAGAACTCTACAAGCATATTACCTTTCTAAGATCCGTATTGTTGATTAATATTAGTTACTGCCTGAAATTAAGCTGTCGATTTGTAACTATTCTGTACTGCTATTTGATCTGTGACAACAGGTGAAATGGCTGTACAGATTTACCGCTTCCTTTAAGTGGGGAGTCGTACCAGTTGATAACGATTAACAGCTGTTAAAATACACATGGCATATGGTGCCGGAAAGATGTCTGGTCGCCCATTGAAGATAAAGTGCATGATACAATAATCTTACTTTCTTAGTATATAACGACGAAACATAATCACTGGAGATTAAGGGCTTGAGAAGAATTCAGGTAATTCCATATAAATTAGTATACTGGATACATCACATTCCAGGTGTTTTACTTCATGGTATCGTCTACTTCCTTCGAGACTATCTTATCAACTTTGCAAACTTTAATATATAAACTTAGAAGGCGGAAATAAATCAGTTGGTGAGACTGTGAATTTTTTATCAAGTCACGCAACTGGGTTACCATTGTTAAATCCAAACCCACCCTACATTCCAATGTTAACCGGAGGAGAAATATGATTAAGGAAAGAAATGGGTGATGCTACCAATATGTAGCACCAATGCTGTTAGTTTTCAACTGTTGATGTGTTATAAAAAGTTACATCAACTAATGAGGATTAGGCAAAACAAGTAAAACCTATAGATGGCAACTGAGGCGTTTGCTTTAGAATAAGTCATGTTGGCACAAATGTATTCAAATCTCATCTTCATTCAAATTTCAGCAATATTTCCTCGTATCACTGTTATTTTCTCCTTGTTTCATTGTCTTTTGACTTCCACTATAAGTAGTTTAACCCATTGCATTAATCTATTGATATGAAGTAAGATAAGGTAGTTGCTGAGCCTTAATATAAATCCCCATGTCTGGTGATTAAACCAGATAAAAATTTACTGCCCGTCTGAGCTTTACCTATCAAATTTTTCTTGTCTTATGGATAATTTCAACATGCCTAGGTGTTCATATTACCAAACGCAAAGTGTCACTGGTACTGTCTCTCATTTAATACCTTATCAACGACTGCCCTACAATTTCAAATAAATATTTATATGTGAAATATGGTTGCCTTAGCTACCCAATACACTAAACAGCAATGGGAAACAAAAAGAAATAATTTACAGGCAGCGCCTATCTATTTTATGTAAAGAGAAATAAAATGCAACAAAACAAAACCAAGCGGTACAGTGTTATCATATTTTAATATCAACCATATTTTACATAATAGCAATATAAGTTACCGAAAAACTAAGTGTTTACTCTCGTTTAATGGAGTTCATCTATAAAAAATGAATTCGGTTTCAGTGAATTTAATGCAGAAATCTCTATTGTTTATTACTAAGGTAACTACTATATGGTAAAAGACTGTACTATCCACAGCAAAACTATAATATGTAGAATTTTTCCGTTTGAAGAGTACTTATTGAGTTCGTTTCCCCTATAGGTTTGAATAATGGAAAAGTATTTGAAAAATAATGATAATAATAATAAGTCCAGCTAAAAAAAAGCAAGTGATAAATATCATTCAGTGAAATAGACTTTTTAAGCTTTGTATGAGATGATGAATGAAAGAACCCTTGTTTCATTCCGAGACAAATAGGTAAATATTCTATAATAAGCTTTTGAAGGCTGACATACTGCTAACATACTGAATTAACTCTGCATTCAAAAGAGAAATCAAGTTAGTCCAGGTGTGTTAAAGCCACCTAGTAAAGTTACATCTGTTTACTTATTAGTTATCGAAAACAAACTTAAAACCTTTTTTCTATAATTTGGTTTGTATGGGTTAGTTGTGTTTTTACGAGTTGATCACGGATTGATATCAGTTAGAGGTCCAGTTAGATGTCACGTATGCGGATGGATGTCCCACCAACGACAATGGTTGGAGTCGCGCTAAGTCACGAATTGGTAGAATTTAGAATCAAGAGAGTGGCCACTGAATCGGATCCCAGTGGCTGAATGGTATACGAGCTCATCTTGTAACTGGAAGGTCCTGGGTTCGAATCGCAGTGGGTGCTTACTGCCGATGATTCCCAAACTAGGATGAAACAGCAGCAGTCCAGTACTCCCTGGCTTTCAATGGTTCTCTAACTGATATCAATCCGTGATCAACTCGTTAAAACCTTCTTAACAGAAGTAAAGAATAAGCAGTTGTATTTATTATCAAGTGATATGCTTCTCTGAATTGCAGATTATTGAGAAAACACCCTTCTGCGTGTTTCTTTTTGCCTTATGACTCGTTTTTTGGTAAATGCAATTTCAAAGTTCCATATTAACAGCACTTGTTAGCTACTGGATGTCTTAGAATGCAGTTTACGCAATAAGCTGAGCATCCAAATGCATCTCACTCCTTAAAGCATTCATTGATTCTCCCCGTACATCCATACTGCCTGATGGTAAACTCCTTCAGATCTCCTACATTGTCTCTTCTCTTAAGAATTTTGATTACTGTCGTATGGGCATTCTGAAAGAGTAAAAAGCTTTCTATTTTTTTCATCTATTTAGAAAAAGAAATAACAATAAAAGTATTTATCTCGATTATTCATTTCTAAGGTGTTACAACTGTAATTGTGTTCAGCAGAAAATTCATTTAAACCCATTAGATAATGTCAGTTTATTCCCCAAGTTGGCTGCATAAACTTTTTTCCTTGTGGGTTTGGAAGGACTTTCTTGGGTATTTGAGCTACGATTTCACCACTGAACTCAAAACCTTTGTCCTGGACAGTTCAGGCCGCTTGTACTTGAAAATTTTTCAAATTCTACATTCGACAAAGCTAGATGAATATTCGTTTTCTGAAAAGATGTTATATTAAGATTCCAGTTCACTTTCTAGTGAATTTATAAAGAACCTATCGAATTTTTTAAAATAAAAAACATTGTTTTTTTCTTGATCAGTTGGATATGGTTTTGTAAGCAAATAAACATCTTAGTGAGCCTTTTCGCCAATATTGAACGTTGGACGAAATCATTCGGTCTCCGACTAAGTAGCATGTTACGGTTGAAAAGTTCAGCTTAACAAATTTTCTGGAATAAATATAAGAAAAGAATTCGGCCACTGTTATAGACCATAATTCCTATTATGGCTGACTATGTTTTTAATTGTGGTGAGCTGGATTATGCGTCAGACTGGGGGAGTGAGGAGTCAGGAATACGCTGGACCACTGATAAGAAGACTCCAGAATATCTGAATTTCGCAGATGATATATTTCTGATGTCACACAAACTCGAAGACTTGCAGGCGAAAACCAACAAACCTGCAGAAGAGGCTGTTAGCGAAGACACCACTGCAGCTGAACATGGAGAAGATAGAGGTGATCAAGATAATCACCAAACCGTAACAACAACAACAACCAGCATCAATCACCATCAACGGGAGAGATTTAACAGAGGTTACCTCCTCCACATATCTTGGAAGCATCGTCTCAACCTCAGGAAGTCGGAACGGATGATGTCAAGGCCCGCATGGATTGGAAAGGTAAGATACGCCTTCATCAACCTGAAAGCAGTTTGGAAATCTTCTGGACTCCGCGTAATAAATAACAAGATTCGGATTTCCAACACCAATGTGAAGTCAGTCAGTTCTTCTTTACGGATCAGGAACTTGCGCTTGCTGTGAATCACAAGAAGGATTTCTAAGAAGACGCAAATGTTTATCAATAGCGGCTCGCTTCGGTGGCTGACTCCATAGCGTAGGCCGGATGGCCAGCGGGTCAGAAAGAGTTAGCAACAAGAAACTGTGAGAACGACCCGACCACACCCGATTGCGCAATAAATATGTAGGAGAAAATGGAGATGGGTCGAGCACATGCTAAGGAGGCCGTCGAATGACATCGCGCGCCAAGCCGTCACTCGAGTGGAATCCCATCGGGAAGTAGCGGTTCGTCGGTGTGAGGGTGACATGGAGGAGATTGTGTGAGGAAGAGATGAGAGAGTTTTGGCAATCGTGGACACAGCTGAAGAGGGTAACAGAAAAAAGAAGAAAGTGGAGATGTGTTGTTGGAGTCCTATATTCCACCCGGAAACCAAGGGAATAATAATATATGATGGCACTGACATAACTTTTAAATTTTGTTTATACAAATCCATCATTTCTTATCCTTTGATTTCATTAGAAGTAATATTTTCCACATATCTGATACTGGCGTAGCGTCATTACTTTTGCATATGATAGCTGAAACCCTAAGTAGGATTCCTAATAAAGCAAGAATTAGGGCGGCGTCTAGATAAACAAACTGATCCAAATACAAGCTCTGTAGGCTGAGGAATACTACTGACTCAATCAGGCAAAATAATTTAATCTACAGAATACGTTACAATCACGTAGTTGTATATGAACTATGTGGTTTTAATTGAACGGACCCTTGTGGAGAAAGAAGAAATACCTCGAAATTGATTTTGTCTTTAGAACACACCGATGTATTTTACTGATTTGACGAGATAAAAGGTATCTCAAAGAATATATCTTCCCTAATATCACCTATCCATCTGTCATTGTGACGATATGGAGAGTTTATTATATCAGTGATGGATTAAAGTTGGACATCCTTTTTCAGCAGTTTGCATAGTGTTGGAATGCTTGAGTCACATGGCTTTGTTTAGGCAAAATCTTTTGAAGTTACTGTTGATTAACCTTTTGTTTTCTTCATTAGTTTTGTGATAAAATCTGCAGTTCTTTCGCTTGCCTTTCTGTGTGAATAATTTGCAAATTTTGGTCTTTTCTGACTGTAAGTTTGTCAGTCTATTGATATAGACAGATGTATTCATGAATAAAATCACTAAGGCTTCTTGCAGACTAACGAAGACTATATCTAAATTTCTCTTGAGTTGTTTTAGCTACTGACTCTATTTTTTTTTAAGAGGCAATAATGACATTATGGTCTATTATGTGTTTCTGGTAATTATTTGGGAGTGAAGCTCCTAATTTCTCAAGAAAGCTTTCGAACCCTATGTCAAAGTGTGTCTAACAGGTGAGGATCTCAAGCTGAATTTCAATCAGGAGTTCATCCACTAGTTGGTTCACTTTGAAGAATTACCTGCCGTGAATGTAAATAGGCTTCTTAGGAGATGATCGCAGAAGTGCAGACGATTTTAGACCCTTCGTGACCTTTGAGCTGTCGAAAAGATAATATTCGTCAATTGGTTACTGTTATCAGCATGAGTAGAACGGGTTAAAGACACGTTTAGATTTATTACAAGTAAAAAATATGTTTTCGACATCCTAAATAATAAATGTTGTATTCTGTAAACTTTGTGAATAACAAAGTTGTTTTCACTGGAAATGAATAGCATCTTCAAAAGTCATTAAAACCAAGAAGCACTGAACAGCGGTTTCATCCTACTTTGCGATCATTCTATCATTCAAACCAACGGCCTGTTGAAAGACCAAAAATGAAATGAGCAAGTTCCTGTTCACCTACCAAGTAGGAATTCTGTGGCCTGTAGCTTAGTCATTTTGTTATGCATGGTAATATTAACTTATGGTTTTTGTACTACTTTTAAATTTTCAGATTAATTTTCCATTTCCTGTTGGATCTAAATACTTGATGTCTGTTGACACAATGGATCCTATTACAGACGCTTCGGCGCTGAGTCAGGATTGATGTGAAGTTTTCTTGGTTGACGGTGACTAGCAATGGAACCAGGATGCTCATTTCGCCCTACTTTTGAGAAGGACTCCCGTCTTAGTTGGAATTCCATCACTCACTTGGAATGCTGGTACATCCAGTTGAAGAGTTCCAAGTAGTATGAAATGCGCATCCTGGATTCCAGGGCCAGTCATCACCAAACAACATACTTTTGAGTTCACTTATTCTGTGGTTCTCCTAAAGTAACTCTGATAATTTAACAAGACATTACTTAGTTTAAATATTCACTTTGTTATAAAATTTCACATATTACATTTTTTGCATTAAATATTATAGATAATAACAAGCACTGTATAACTGTCTTTCTTATTTGACCGTATTTAAAACTTCTGTCTTTTAATCATAACTTTGCTTAACATAGGTGTGATTCCACTTGCTGAATGGTGCAACATAATGTCTTCAGTAACACAGTTAAAGCTTTCATGGCGTTGTCTACGTTCTTTTCTAGTAAAACAATCAGCTAATTGTGTTAACAAAGTTATTTACAAATCTATGTTTGCAGGCAACTGTGTTACACATCCTGAACTTTCGGTAAGATTTTTAAATTTGCTTTATAATAAGGCTTTGATAATTTGAATTAAAGAAACATTTTTATAAATGTATTTTTATTATTCACTCAGTACATCGCATCTTGAAGATATTGTGGAACCGAGGTTTCAATTCCATTCGATCCTCTAAGATTCATATTTCTAAGAATATATTCCATAAAGAGTCTTTACAATGTACTTCTTTTGCATATACATGCAAACTGAAATTTACACTTGGGGATACTTATTTGTCTTCTCTAGTTCTCATCACTGTGTAAAGTAACTTAAAAATTTCACGCTGATAAGTAAAGTTTTTAATCTACATTTGATGCTGTCTATCATATGGGCATTTTTAAAACTAATCTGTTGTACATAGCTATTTCTGCAGTTTCGTTCATTTCAGCTATTTTAACGAAAGTACTTCTTGACTTTTGCATAATCTTCTGGTTAATCCGTCGACTGTAATATCCTGAATGTGTGGTACAGTAGTATAAGAAGACCTGGTTATTAGCTAAGTGGTAGTAAACGGTAGAGGCTAAAATTTGTTCACTGGAAGTTTCTTTTCAGCAACTAATTTCCTTGTACGTCTTCTCATTACACTGCCTGACATTTAACTCCTGGAAGTGAACGAAGTCTTTATTCCCCTAGTCTATTGCGAATTGTGTGCTATATGCTAAATTAAACTCTGGAACGGAGTATTTGCTGACTTATGCTGTTAAACACATGGAATTCATTACCTGCCATGAACGGCACAAAATGATTTTTCTTGCAGTGACGTAACTAAGCTAACTTTTCATTCTTAGCGTTAATATATATGATTAACTCCTCATGTTCACATAATCTTCTTGACAGTACAGTTTGTTGTAAGACGGAAATTAAACATTTGTGATAAAAGACATTAGAAACCATTTCAGCTGTGTTTACCAAAAGCATTTCCAACCTGTTGCAGAACTTATTCAGCAGTTGGCTTCTCTTCATACTGAAGATCAGATGGCCAGAAAAGATAAGTAACAAAAAGCTATGGCAGAGAGCCTATTACCCAACAAATATTCAAAAGGGAATAGAGGCAGACTGGAAATACTCTGAGGAGACTGTCAAGTGATACCATATGCCAAACCCTTAAGTAGAGCCCTAATCGGAAGTGACGAGTATGATATGACCCAAGAGTGATATCGAAGAGATTGTATGCAGAGTAAATGAAAGCTTGTAGGCATTTGTGAACCCTGCTAAGAATGGCGACAAAGAACAGAATACAACAGAGATAGGGTACTGAAGTTCAATTCCCCTCCAGGGAACCAAAGAAATAAATAATAATAGTGAGTTGCGATTTGCGGAGCAGAAATACCCTGTGAAAAATAATTGTTGAATACAATGACTATCTCATTTTTAAAGAATGTTAATTAATATTCAAATGTATGGCAGAGGAAACTGTTAGTTAGTTAAATATGTCTAGTCGATCTACTTCTCCGAGAACTCAGGGATAACATTCAAACTATGTACAGCTATTTTTTCCAGATTAGCTCCAATTTACTTATTCAGCAGAATATTAGTTTAAGCAAGGGAGATGTAGTCAATAAACAACTGATTCATACATTTTTGTCTAACCGTATGTGAATGATGGTCGCCGGCCTTGTTGTTTTACATTATTTCGTATTTGTTAATGACTTTCATTTCTAACAGATTTCTAAGTTGTCAGCTTTGTTTCTGTTTGTGGTTGTGAATTTCTCATTACTTAACCTTTCAACTTTGACCCTACATAAATACTTCAGAACCAGCATCATTCATTCTTCGAATATAACCAGATTTGTTATGCCTCTGAATAAAATATCTTGTTTCCGAGAAGCCGTCTGATTTTCTTGCTGTAGTTCCACTTACACTATCTTAATTGAAATCCATAGATTACATCAAATATGTTTTACTCTGATCTAAACAACTCGTCACAAAGGCGTACACTGGATATAGTTTTTGATTTATCACGTGAATCAAGGTACCTTACCTTCAGTATAGGATTTTACTGCACAATGTTTAACTCTTCAGAGTATATTACTAGCTTTTATTGAATACATAAATAGAAATTTGTTTGAAGAAAATGGTTAACAGGATTCCAATCACATTAATTCCTAACCTACATATATTTGAGCATTGTGGATATTCGTTTCTCAAGTAATTGCGTAATTCAAGGAAGATTTGCAAGTATTGGTTTGTACGGATTTGATTGCTTTCAGGATTTCATCATGAGCTGACATTGGTTAGGGGGTCATTGGAAAACCTGGGAGTACTGGACAGCTGTTTCGTCAGCCTAGTCTAGGACTCTTCAGCAGTACGCACCCATCGGGGTTCGAACCCAGGACCTTCTGGTTACAACGCGAGCTTGTATAACATTAAGCCACTGGGACCCTATCCAATGGCCCATAAATTCTAACTTCTGCCAATTCACGATTTAGCGCAACCGCTAGCCAATGTCTTCGGCGAGTATTTGTCCTCAAACCCGACCTGCTGCACCCTACTGGTCACGACTTTCTATATCTTGAATCGGCAGAAGTTAGAATTTATGGGCCATTGGATAGGGTCCCAGTGGCTTAATGTTATACAAGCTCGCGTTGTAACCAGAAGGTCCTGGGTTCGAACCCCGATGGGTGCGTACTGCTGAAGAGTCCTAGACTAGGCTGACGAAACAGCTGTCCAGTACTCCCAGGTTTTCCAATGACTCCCTAACCAATGTCAGCTCATGATGAAATCCTGTAACCAATCAAGGAATATTTGTAAAACAACACACAGAGAATCAGTAATCTGTTTCCTATTTTCACTTAAACAGAATCTAAACAAAGTGGATAAAAGCTAACAATTAATGTGAAGAATTAAGTCTTTAATTGTGTTGTGTATTTCATAAATAAAATATATAATTCATTAACAAAAGCACAACGATAAATTTCGTGCAGAGCTTTGCCAATTATCATTATATAGGTATAGTAAACTCTTTTGTCCACGTTAGCTTCATCGATTTTCGTTTATGATTTACTCAGGGGAAAGAAGTGCATCAAAATGAAAACTTAAGCCTTGTGCATAGTTTAAAATTCAAGAATATTCACCGAGGATAGTAAATGTTTTTTTTCCAAAAATTAACTGATACTGAAGTATTCAGGTTAAAAGAATTTTAGTTGTTGTGATGTCGACTTTTGAACGTATACTCAGATTGCTTCACTCTGAATATTGTGTTATTATTCCCTTTGGGCGTCGGTGGCACAGAGGTTAGGACTCTCGCCAACCATGCACATAGTCCGGGGTTCGATTTCCTGCCGACGCAAACTTGTTATCGGCCTGCAAAATTTAGGCTATCGATATCACATGCTGAAAATAGCATACTTATATCAAAAGTACAGTGTGGAATCAAGCTATAATCAAAAAAATCTAGGGCTTCTATAGCATATCTTTATTTTGTCCTGGTTTCTGTATTCCTCTACAGCTGGTCCAACGATTATCCATAAACTCTCGTCTCCTCCTTACATGACCTCCTCCATATCACCCTTGGACTCCCAACTCACTATTTCGCACTCGAGCACCTGGCCGGCGATGTCATCCGATGGTCTCTTCGGAGAACGTCTGACCTATCTTCACTTTTTACGGGATATTTGCTGAATAACAAGTTCCTGACTGGTTCTTTCCCAGAATTTCTTGTTACTAATCCCTTCTGGCTGGTCAACTGACATTCAGTATGGAGCCAGTAGCCTATTAGAAGTGCTTTCGTGACGCACCAAGTTCCTAAACCATACAAAAGAACTAATTTGACATTAGTGTTGAAAACGCGAGTACGCGAAGATTTACAAACTGATTTGACAGTGACGAAAGTCTCCTTTGCCTTTCCGATTTTACATTTGACATCCTCATGCGTGCCACTCATAGTTGAAAAGATGCTATCTAGATAAATGAAGGAAAAAAACTCTTTCAAACTTCTCTCCATACTGATTGGTGCTTGTTACTCTGGAATATTTAGGATTGAATTTAATGCAGTACATTTAATATGGTGGTTGGTGTTCACTATTCTGTTTATTCAAAAGAAGGATTTTTTCTTCATTTACTTACCTCAAAAGTGATATAATTTACTGTATTTCATATTTAGAATAAGTAGATACTATCTACTGATTTCTCCAAGCAGTAATGAAATCTCTGTCTGCTATTTCATTCACACCTTTATAGATATTTCATTTAAACTGCTCCAAATCGATATTATTCACTAAGATTTAGTAATTTTATTTTTAAATTTACTTAACAAACAATGATTTAATAGTTAAATTATTTTCAGGGTGAACATTTATTGGCGAATGACATTTTTGAAGTACAGTCTCAGTTGTTGGCTATTACTCAGGCATGTCACTTTGAAAACAGTAAGTCTTTTAAAAACTAAACTAACGTGATGTTTTATAACAGTGTATACGCAACCTATTGGTACCCGGTCTGTTGATAGATTCTTTAAATAAATCCTGTTATGAATATAAGTTCATTTAAATATTGGTTTATAGGGATTTGATTGATTGGTTACAGGATTTCATCGTGAGCTGACATAGGTTAGAGAACCATTGGAAAAATGTTGAGTACTGGACAGCTGTTTCGTCAGTCTGGTTTGGGATTCTTCATTAATACTCACCCTTAGCCATAGTTCAAACCCAGTAACTCCCAGTTACAAGGCTAGCTCGTAGACCATTCAGCCACCGTGACCCGATTCAGCAGTTCATGAATTCTAACTTCTGCCAAAACACTATACAGTGCGACCACTAACCTATGTCTTCGATGTGTATTTGACCTCACGCCCTCATGGGCCACTGGATCGGGTTCCTGTGGCTGGATGGTCTACCAGAAGGTCCTGAGTGCGTTCTGTTGAAGAGTTCCAAAGTGGGACGAAACAGCAGTCCAGTACTCCCTGGTTTTCCAATGGTTCTCTAACCGATGTCAGCTTATGATGAAATCCTGATACCATTAAATGCATTTACTTCGTTGAAGTATGTGTGACGTTCAAGCTATTGTAAAACCACAGCCTTTATTACTGTTAATCATAACTCGATACAAATTATTCAATGTCACATTCAGTCTGATGATTGTGGTGAAAATGTGTACATATTTAGCATTAGTTTTATCGAACAATAATTATCATTCTCTAAATTGCAATAAACACGTCTCATTTTTACTAAATTAGATTTTGATTTAAATCAGGAACTGATATTTATTAGAGAAGCATTGAAAACCAGGCAGTGCTAGACAGCTTTTTCTTACATGACCCCATGGATACGTACTGCCAAATAGTCCTAAACTAAGACGAAGCGACTGCCTACTACGGCCTAGTCTTCATTGGTTCTCTAAACGAAGTTAATTTAGAATCTCATTTAAAACCGATCAAAACCCTCCAAAACTACAACTTGAAAATGAATCAGGTTTTAACTCATCATAATCAGTGTTTAAATCGCAAATTTTTAACTGAGTTTATAAATAGGTAGTTTCGTTGAGACTATTAGTTGAGTAATAGTCACTTATTAAAGCCTTAGTTTCGTTTATTTCCACAAAATTTGTTTCGCATATGATTTTACAACTAGGCATGTGTATTTCTGTACACAAATTCTTCTTCAATAATTACAGATAACGTTGACCTGTACAAACTGCTGGGCAAATTGGAATCAGCTAGCCACAATGAACGAATTAATCGAATAAAAGGCATTTTATCTAGATTGATGGATTTCCTACACAACAGAAATTTCAAATCTTTTAATTTAGAAATTTTTTTGGCCTCTTTTCGTTTCGTGGAAATTCAGAAGCGTATTAAAAGTATGCATACTGAATGCTGTTCAGTAATATTGATATATTTTGTTTTATTTTTGTAATGAATCTATTCTGTAGAAATATTTTTGTCTTCTGAAGCCTACAGCTAAGAGATCAGAGTCCAACAGCTCATAAATATTTAAATCTAGAGTATTACACTTTAAATCATGGAAACTAGTAGCTTAACATTACCAGTTCGAAATGCAGGATACATTCTTGATTGATTTATCTTCATACTGTACAACATCTCTTTAATTTCGTTCGTTGTAACAATGTTTTTCAGAACAATTCAGTTATATTCCCTATAAATGAAATGGGATATTTGTGTCACCAGAACTATCATGACCCGTGAACAATTTTCAGATTATCAGCTTAAGTTATCAGTTCCTGAGTACCGCTAAGTGTAAAACTAACTACATATTTCAGTTATGATACAGACGTGTGACATGGGAGCTTAGAGACAACAGGAATAGAAGTGGTACTTAAGTGAACAAACATTGCTTTAAAATTAGAAACTGTACGTCAGTGGCACAGTAGTTAGGACTCCCGCCGACCATGCACATGGTCCGAGGTTTGATCCCCTGCCGATGCAAACCTGATATCTATGGTCGGCCTGCAAAATTTGGGCTACCGATAACACATGCTGAAAATTCCATACATGTACCAAGAAAATACGGTATGGAATCAAGCTGTAATCAAAAAATTAATAAATATTCTACGGAAATTGATGAAGATCTTCACAGTTTCGATAATGACAGTTTGTAAACATGTTTGCATCATTTCCAAAAAATTGCTATCCATGTGATAGAAAGTCTCTTATTCCTGCCATCCTAGCCAAGCAATCTACATCTCCTGACATGCCTTATATCAGTAGACAGAATCTTGATGAACTGGTAATATATTTTGGTCTAATAACCTTTAACGCTTCTGCAAAACAATTTATACCTCCTCTAACAGTGCTGGTCTAGAAAGACGATGATTCAGGATGTATCCGACATATTCCAAACACCTCAGTCAATGCAGTTTCATAAACTTACCGATCTACATACCATCCTTAAAAAATACTCCATTACTAATTATTATCATATCCTTTAATTCCTAGAGGAACATAGGGCTTCAGCCGCGCCTCTCCACTGCGTTCGGTTTTCTGCCAACGTTTCCACCCCGCTCCAAGTCTGCACACACACTTTCATCTCCTCTTCACATGACCTCCTCCAAGTCACCCTTGCACTGACGACCATCTCGCTGCTTCCCTTTCGAGTTCCACTCGAGCGATGACTTGTCTAGTGATGTCTCTTGATAGTTTCCTCAGAGTATGGCCAATCCATCTCCATTTCTTCCTGCCTATTTTTTTCACAATCGGTTCCTGGTTGGTTCGCTCATTGCAAAATATCTCTGTTGCTGATCTTTTCTGGCCGGCCACCTGATCTTGAGTTTTGAGCGCAGACAGCTGTTGATGAAGGTCTGTAGTTTGTTTGAGATGCTCTTTATGACGCGCTGGCCAAGTCTCTGATCCGTATAGTAAGTGGCACTGACTTTACATTGGAGTTGAAAATCCGGATCTTATTTTTCATGCTGAGTGCTGTTGACTTCCACACAGACTTGAGAGTAATGAAAGCTTGTCTCGCTCTCCCGATCCTTGCTTTGATATCCTCGTCAGTTCCACCCGCCTGTAGTTGAAACGATGCTTCCCAGGTAGGTGGGTTAAGGAGGTCGTTTCTTTCAGGTTCCTCCCATTTATGCTGATGGTTGTCTGTTGTTGTTGTTGCTGTTGATGTTGGCTAGGAATCTTCATCATCTCTGTTTTATCTGTGTTCACGTGAAGTCCTATCTTTGATGCTTCTTCTGCCAACTTGTTACTTTTCACTTGCATATCTTCCAGTTTGTGGGAAATCAGACATATATCATCGGCGAAGTCCAGATCCTCCAAGTTTTTTGTGTCAGTCCATTTTATGCCTGTTCCTCATTGGCCGTTGTCTGTCGCATTATCCAATCAATTGCAATCAGGAAGATCATTGGTGATAGTAGACAGCCCTGCCTCACTTCCAGGACGGGAGTGAGCCATTACTAACCTTAGTATTAATTACCATGTCTCTGCACCCAGTATTAGAAAGTGAACAAAGATACCTATGGCCAAAAAGATGCATATTTTTGTTGGTTTCACGCTTAGCAGAAGTGAATCAGTTCCATTATGAGTAAATTTTTGTTTTGATAAAGTCTCACAGTGTTATGCAGTAATGTTTACTGTAAAAATTACTGTATAACACTGTGAGACTTTATCAAAACAAAAATTAACTCATAATAATAATAATAATTTTTTGCTTTATTCTAAAAACAGTACTAATGAAGTGAACTAGGATGAAGTGAACTGTTGTACACTACACATGCAATCTGGTGAGTAGACTGATTTCTTGTGTGCCCTGAACATAATGTAATTCTACAAATTCCAGGTAACTTAGCCTTAAACATCTATTCTGAGACTTAGAAATTAGTCAGTTAACGGTGATACAGCCTCCTAAATAAATGAAGTGGTCAACTCATTTGATCACTATAAGAGCTACAAGTAGTACTTATGATAATAATTACTATTCCATGGCTAAGTTTTTAAATTCTATTTCTACCATGTTTTTCTTCCACAGCTAACTGAAGAAACTTTGATTTTCTCAAGACTTGGATGAAATTAGTACCGAACTTTGACGGAGAAAATCCCGCAACCATTATATTCATTCTGCTCATACACGTTTATCTTGTGATATAAAGTTTCTTGCCTATGGTACATTGATTTGAATATAATCTAAGTTTGTTACTTGTTATTCTATCTCATAGCATTACTAATACAATATTGTTGTCAAAAGAACCTATTATGCTTTGAATGAGAGTAAACATTGTGACATGAATAAAATACTCCTAATAAAACAATTACAATTAATTTAAAACTGAAAAATTCTTTTTTCATTATTACTGTCAAGTGTTAATAAAGAAAGTACGAATCTGGGTTCTCCTGTGTGTTGTTATATTTGTCACTATTAGAACTGTTGTGAAACGCTCTATATTATATTATTATTGCTCCTTTGGGTTCCTAATGAAACATAGGGCTTCAACTGCACGTCTCCACTTGCTTCTGTCTTCCTTCTGCTGTACTTTTCACCTGCATCCATTCTAGTTCATACTCTTTCAACTCCTCTTCACACGATCTCCTCCATGTCACCCCTGGACGTCCCACTCGCCGCTTCCCTTTCGGCCTCGTTCCACTCAAGCAATGGTCTGACGCGCGCGCGATGTTACCCAGTGGCCTCCTCAGCGAGTGTCCAATCCATCGACCTCCACTTTCTCCTGCATATTTGTTGGTTCTTGTTTTGTTTGTTCCCAGCCATAGTTTCTTGTTGGTGATTCTTTCCGGCCCGACCATCTGATCTTCAGTATAGATCCAGTGAAGACAGTTGTTGGTTGATGAAGGTCTGCAACAGGCTGTTGGAAATATTCTTTGTGACCCGCCCGCCAAGTTTTTGATCCGTATAGAAGAACTGACTGACTTGACGTTTGTATTGAAAATTCGACCGAATTTTGTTGTTGATGCTGGCTGAGTGACGAAGGTCTCCAGGTTGGTTTCAGTTGGTTGATGAATATGTTTCTCGCCTTCCCGATTCTCGCTCGATTTGACATCCTCGTCCGTTCCGACTGCCTGAAGTTGAGACACTGCTCCCTAGATAAGTGAGTGAATGAAGTGACCTCTTTCAAATCCCTCCCGTTGATGGTGATTGGTGCTGGATGTTGGTGCTGTTGTTGTTGTTGACTTGTTATTTTCATAACCTCCGTGTTGTCTATGTTCACCTGGAGTCCTGTCTTCGCCGGCTGCTTCTTCGACCAGTTTGTCGGTCAGTTTTCGCTTGTAAGTCTTCGATTTTGTGTGACATCAAACATAAATCATCTCCGCGCGAAATCCAGGTCTTCTAGGTTCTTCACGTCGATTCAGGATATCCCAGTCTTCTCGTTTCCCACTCTGTGACGCATAATCCAGTCAGTCCACCACAATTAGGAATATCATTAGTGATAATAAGCAGCCTTGTCTGACTCCTCTGTTTACTCCAAACGCCTCACTGAATTTTCCGTTGTGGATCACTTGACATGTGCCGTTGTGAAACGCTCTACTCATATAAAAATACATTAGTAATGTGAAATGATACCTGCTGGTTAAATATCTACAGGAAGAAACAAGAAATAAAAAAAACGAACTACTAATGGCGAAAACACAAAAGGAACAACAGAGGATAACTCAGCTGTAAACTAGAAAGAAGACATTATTTTCACTAACTGGGTTGAATGCAGTTTTTTTAAAGATTTTATCCGTATTAATTGCGATTTGTCCGAATTAGTATTTTTTTTTCTTCTCGCCTTTACTGTATTATTTATTATAGGTGTCATGAATTGATTTATATTTTTATTGGAAACTTTCCTAGAAATCGACAACTTTCATAAGTGTAATGCACCAAATTTAGGAAATACATAGACAATATAAAAAGTATTAGTGATTAGGTTTAGCAGCTTAGGTGATAAAATAATGAGTAATTTTTAGTTGTCGTCTGTAGCACAGCGGTAGAATGCTTGCCAAGCAGGCCTCCTCTGGTCCGGGGTTCTATCCTCGACCGACACACTCCTTTACCTCGCTAAGCCAGTAACAAGACTGGTAAAGAGGAAAGGTCAGTCATGCGGCTATCGAAACTTCAGGCCTCTAGCTTGAAACCCTATGTTCCACTGGGGACGTAAAGGAATTTAAAAATAAAATGAGAGATGTGAAATTTGTAATATTCAACAAAATCTTCATAGCAAAAAGAGGAAATTGGGTGAATGGTTTAATGAAACCAATGGAAGGTAATTAAACAGTGGAGTTTTCAAGATTGTTAATTTTAATGCAAAAAGACTGTTAAGAATTGATGACATTGAAGTTTTGTGAGAGTCAAAACCGGTAGTATTAGTCTAATATCTTTTTCTATTAGGAACAGAGGAGACGTAAAAATGTAAAAAGAAACAACTGTTCATGAAACTGCAGTTTAATGGGGACATGACTAGTGAAGTCTTACATCAGAGATTATTGAGAGCGATAAAACGGACTTATACTGCCGCCATCCTCTGTTTGTCATTTTCCAGCCAACCAATTTTGATTGCTCAAGTGAAAGATGAGTTACCTAGTTGTGCCACTTCCATGTGTATCTATAAGTTTAGTTGCTCCTGTGGAGAAAGCTATATAGGCCGAACAACTAGACAGCTTAACAAACGCATTAATGAGAATCTTCCTTCATGGTTCGGAAAAGGTCAAATAAAATCCATACGAAGTTCTATTTTGGCTCATTTGATTGATAGTGGTCACCAAGTGGACAAAAGTAGTGCCTTCAAAGTTGTCTATCGCATTCCATCGAGTCTTTCGAACGGAATCAGAACCCGTCTTTTACACTTAGCCGAAACTATGGGAATTCGAGAGAACAATCCCAGTCTTTGTATACAAAAGAAATTTGTTCTACCTTTGTCTCTCCCTTGGCCTAGGTGAATTCTATTCAAAACCATCCCACCCTTTCTTATCATCCATCTCCTTCGTACTTTTATGATATTTATTTAAACTCTGATTATCGTTCCATTTGATTTGACCTAATTTATTTATTTATTGAATTGCCTACATATACACATATAAGCATATACTATCTTTGTTATTCTTATCACCTGTATAAACCTTATTATCAAAAATTATATCTGTCTAAATCTCAGAGAAACTGAAGTGAATAATTCCAACATGGAGATAAGCATACATCCAAACCCGTTGCTTAGAACTGGATTAGTACTCTGCTGATTCCTTGTCGCAAAGAAACAACATACAAAATAAGGCAAACGCTTAGCTAACATGACATTAGTGAATTTTCGTGCAACGAACGCCTTCCACTCATTACTAGTAAGGTTTAAGGACAAAATAGAAGAAGATAACCAACAGAACAGCGTATACCATGTAAAGTGTGGAGACTGTGCTGGTATATATATGGAGGAGAAATTTACAGCCAGGTAAATGTAAGAGTAAGATGAAATAGAAAATAAATCAGGAAATGCACCACATACTATAGAAACGGGACACAAGATCGATTTTGATAAGAGCAAGATTTTACAGAAGGGCCTCGGTACATAAAAAGAAAGATTGACTGCAGAGGCCTTACATACATGCGTTTGAATACACGTGAAGGTGTGATGTTAGCTAACGCGTGACAAATCTTGACTAATAAATAAAATGAATATGTATCACTTATTCCTATGCGTAATCTATTATCCTGATTAAATATATACGTATGTAAACATATTCTTATTGAAATACTAAAAAATGGCATACATTTGTTTTCGCCTTCACGCGCATTATTATATACCACATACATATTTTTCTAATTCAGATTTTTGTGACCATGACCTTTATTCGAACATCGTCCTTAAAGACTGATATAAAAGTGCACACTGTTTAAGTTTGTGTAACTATCTGGTCAAATCTTGATAATAATTCATGCAGTTTCGTTTTTGATTGCTACTCATGATTTAGACATGACTGGACAAGAATTCTAAAGATAGGATGTGTCCTTATATATAATCAGCTTTCGAGATTGATCTTCCCATGAATCGATATCATCCAGAATTGATATCAGTTAGAGAACCATTGAAAACCAGCACTGGAGTACTGGACAGCTGCTGTTTCATCCTAGTTTGGGAATCATCGGCAGTACGCACCCACTGGGATTCGAACCCAGGACCTTCCGGTTACAAGGCAAGCTCGTATACCATTCAGCCACTGGGACTCGATTCAATGGCTCGTGAATTCTAACTTCTACGAATTCGTGATTTAACGCGTAAAACATAACTAATCCTTAAAAACCAAACTATAGAAAATCACCCAGAATGCCTAAAAACATTGGATAGCTCCTATGTCATAGTTTGGAGGTATTCAACAATGAACACCCACAACTACGTTGAGGAATGAACCTGGGATCATCAAGTTGTAGGGCGTGAGTGTTACCGTTTTGGTTACTGGACTGAAGCTTAGTGACCTATCACATGCTGTTTTTACCAATTTACGGCATACAACCATTATTTGGTTTGCTAGATAGTAACTTCTTTTAAACCTATATCATCATTAAGACTTCGTGAAATCCGGTTGAGACAAATCACTAATGAGCAGTGAACTGGAATTCAGCCTCTCAGTGTACGATCTGTTTTTTGATGAGTAAAACTTCTACAGATATCAATATCTGATTTTTGAAAGATTTAGGAAACTTAATGATGTCCAGTTTGGTAGAGAGCAGTTCCAAGAGCACAACTGTCTAAATGAAAAGTCACGCACTGCCTATGAAAAGGCCTTGAAGCTTTATGATCACCGGGAAAATGTTAGGCGAAAACAGGAAGTGCATCTGTAATACTTTGGAAGCTATCCCAGATCATCAGAGATATCAACAGCAGGAGGCTTTATATCAGTGAGATTGTCCGTAAAATAGATAACAAACCATTCAAAATTCTTCAGAGATACGTGAAACACTCATCACAACACCTATAAAATCAATCTAGATGAAACACATTGCTGGAATTTCATAGCCTAGAAAGTAAATCTCTATCACCCATGAATATCAGTCTATCTAGTACTGAGCTTTAGAAGAAACTTAAAGTGCTGAAATGACATGAGGAGCTCGGTCAATGCAACCTACTCTGAGGTTTTGCAAAATTGGGGTGGGATTGTATTCACAAAACCGGTCAGATTGCTTCGGATGTTATGAGAGTGTTCCATCACTCTTAAATGAATCTACCACTGTTTTAATGCCGTAAAAGTCTTCTCTGAAACGTAGTAACCACTATTGACACTGAAAGTATTAACCTATTTAACACATTAAAAACTATACAACAACTGGTTATCAAGATTAGCTGGTATATTTCATCTTTATTAACGTGTTTGTTAATTGCATTTTGTTTGAGTACCAGGCTTCTAGGAATCCCCTGACTGCACTTTTGGTGTTTTCTCTGTCTAAGATTTTGACATTATCCTAATCAAATTGAGCTTTTCGACTAATACGCTACATTTTGCTTAATAATAAAAACTCTTATTTCTGTAAAATTTTATGCCAAGAGTTTGCGGAAACTATCACAATTATTAACCTTTCGAACACTGAATCCAAAAAATACAATCTTATTGACAGATAATACATATAACTAAGTAATTGGATTTGTGGAATTTTTAAACATAAACACATCTATAATTGTATATATTGTTGGATTTATATGTTCAAGTTGCTCCAAGTCAGTGAGTTTATGGTTAAGATATCATTTTAGTTAACTGTACTGAACTATATTGCATGTTGTCTTATTGTATAGTTGTCGTCGCTTTTTGCCCTTTTTTCTGTGAACTGTTTCCTTTGTTGATGTTGTTCTCATTGTTTGTCCGTTATTTTCTGATTTTGAGGGGAGCAACCCAAAAAGTTGCTTCTCTCTAAACTTTTACTTAATGTAATCATTCTTTTCTCAGGCGTGAGGCTAGCAACCCCACCCTGTAAACAAAGTTGCTACAGAACCTTCAGCAAAATGAACCTCTTTGCACCAAAAGAAAAAGTCTGTGTAGGAACATGGAACGTCCGAACTATGTACGAGACTGGGAAAGCTGCCCAGATCGCCAACGAGATGAAAAGATACGGAATACAAGTGCTGGGAATATGTGAGAGCAGATGGAATGGGAGTGGACTCACCAAATTGTCAACAGGTGAGTCAGTGATCTACTCCGGTCACCCAGAAGATAACCACACGCACACCGAGGGCGTGGCTATCATGATGTCACCAACGGCAACGAAAGCCCTGATACAATGGGAGGCGATTTCGTCCAGGATAATGACCGCCAGGTTCAACTCCAAAGGAAGGAAAGTGTCAATCATACAATGTTATGCACCCACAAACAACGCAGACCTCGAAAAGAAAGAAGAATTCTACAGGCAACTACAGGCAACAATGGACAATACTCCAGCTGGCGACATGAAAATACTAATGGGAGACATGAACGCCAAACTGGGACCAGACAATACAGGAAGGGAACTCATCATGGGTAGAGAAGCTCTAGGAGAAATGAATGAAAACGGAGAACTCTTCGCCGACTTCTGCGCCTTCAACGAACTGGTGATTGGTGGCAGTGTATACAAGCACAAAGATATCCACAAGGCTACATGGGTGTCACCAGACGGGCAAACCAAAAACCAAATCGACTTCATCTCAATCTCAAGGAAGTGGAGGCGCAGCCTACTGGACACAAAAGCAAGAAGAGGAGCAGACGTTGGCTCAGACCACTATCTCGTACAAGGGACAATCCAAATCAAATTAAAAGCTTTCAGGGAATCAGGAGCTGCAGATAGACCACAAGCCAAGTTCAACACTCAAAAGCTGAAGGACCAGGCTACAAAGGACATCTTCATTGCAAGCATAAAGGACAAAGCCGAGACACAAATCAACACCAGCGAAAAGGTCGGCGTCGAAAAGCACTGGAACAACTTGAAAACGGTGTGGAGCCAAACCTGCATAGAAATTCTAGGCAGAAAAAAGAGACAGGACAAACAGTGGCTCACTACGGACACTTGGAAACTAATAGAAGAGAGAAGGACAGTGAAGCAAAAGATTATCCAGTGCACTGACGAGCAACAAAAACAGGAGCTGAATGCAAGCTACAATACACTGAACAAAAGAGTGAAGAAAAGTGCCAGGGAAGACAAAAGAAAATATTATGAAACCATGGCAAACGAAGCAGAACAAGCTGCAGGCAAAGGAGACCTCGCCACACTCTACCAAACAACTAGGAACCTTTCGGGCAAACGTTCGACACAGATTAAGCCAATAAAGGACGACAATGGAAAGTCAATCACCAAAGAGGTGGAACAGAGAAAGCACTGGGTTGAACACTTCAAAAGACTTCTAAATCGTCCGCCACCTACAACACGTCCAGCAATACCAACAACGGAAGCAGAACTACCAGTGAACACTGACCCCCCGACGAAATCAGAAGTCCTGAATGCAATCAAGATGCTTAAAACTGGGAAAACACCGGGACCAGATGGAATCCCAGCAGAGGCTTTGAAAATAGACCCAGAGACAACAGCGGACTTGATGACACCACTGCTGGAGAAGGTGTGGAAAGAGGGCAAAGTACCCGAGGATTGGAAGAACAGATACTTATTCAAACTTCCAAAGAAAGGAGACTTAAGTCAATGTAAAAACTGGCGTGGAATTATGCTTCTGTCCATTCCAAGCAAGATACTAAGTCGCATCATCCTGGAGAGAATCAAACAAGCCCTAGATGAAAAACTTCGTCCGGAACAGGCTGGATTCAGGAGAAACAAATCATGTATTGATCAAATCGCCACTCTACGGATCATCATTGAACAAAGCTTGGAATGGCAGTCACCTCTCTATCTCAACTTCATCGACTTTGAAAAGGCCTTCGACAGCGTCGATCGAGAGGTCATTTGGAAACTACTTCGCTACTACGGGGTCCCATCGACAATTATACACCTCATCCAACAGTTATACGACAATGCTGCATGCCAAGTAATCCACAACGGGAAACTTACGGAAGCCTTCGAAGTGAGGACGGGAGTGAGGCAAGGCTGTCTACTATCACCAATGATCTTCCTGATTGCAATTGATTGGATAATGCGACAGACAACGGCAACCAACGAGGGAACAGGCATAAAATGGACTGACACAAAAGACTTGGAGGATCTGGATTTCGCCGATGATATATGTCTGATTTCCCATAAACTGGAAGATATGCAAGTGAAAAGTAACAAGTTGGCAGAAGAAGCATCAAAGATAGGACTTCACGTGAACATAGATAAAACAGAGATGATGAAGATTCCTAGCCAACATCAACAGCAACAACAACAGACAACAATCAGCAGCATAAATGGGAAGAACCTGAAAGAAACAACCTCCTTCACCTACCTGGGAAGCATCGTCTCAACTACAGGCGGAACTGACGAGGACATCAAAGCCAGAATCGGAAAAGCAAGACAAGCTTTCATTACTCTCAAATCTGTGTGGAGGTCAACAGCACTCAGCATCAAAAATAAGATCCGGATTTTCAACTCCAATGTGAAGTCAGTGCTACTATACGGATCAGAGACTTGGCGAGTCATAAAGAGCATCTCAAACAAACTTCAAACCTTCATTAACAACTGTCTCCGCTCAATACTCAAGATCAGATGGCCAGAAAAGATCAGCAACAGGGATCTCTGGGAGCGAACCAATCAGGAACCGATTGTGAAACAAATAGGCAGAAAGAAATGGAGATGGATTGGCCATACGCTGAGGAAACCATCAAGTGACATCACTAGACAAGCCCTCGAGTGGAACCCGAAAGGGAGGCGGCGAGTTGGTCGTCCAAGGGTGACTTGGAGGAGGTCATGCGAGGAGGAGATGAAAGCATGTGGACAGACCTGGAGCAGGGTGAAAAAGTTGTCAGAAAACCGAAGTCAATGGAGGTGCGCAGCTGAAGCCCTATGTTCCTCTAGGAACTAAAGGATACAATAATAATAATATAATAACTGATTATCAAAAATGAGACCAGATTCGTTTCAGTCTTTGTGTGTATTCATCAAGTGTTCATGCACACCTGGTTGCTTGAACATTGTCGTATGTACAAAAAGCTAATAAACATCGTACACTGTGACGTTAGCACTACCTTTTGTCAGTAGATAGGATAGATCTTTCAAGTTGTTTGTTAAAGAATGGCGCCATTGGGAAACTTATCAATACTCTGAATACTGTCCATGAAGACAACTCACATAGAATAAGGATACATAACAAACTTACATCACTATTTCAAACAAAACCACGGGACTCGGGGTGGTTTTCCCGACTTCACCACTCCTTATTTGTATTTCACCTTCAAAGCGTGACGTGTTTTTTTCCGAAGAAAGTCAGAAGCTCATGCCACCACGAACTGTCGAGAGTAAACCTTCAAAATTGGTTGAAAAGTTCATGTATCTTGGTTATCTTCAATCAAACTTCGACGTTCATAGTGGCATACACCAATTAGTTCCACATCAAATGCCTTCATCACCGTATTTAAAGTAAAAGTAGGAGTAAGTAAGTTTGCAGCCCTTCGGCATGTTCACTTATGCTTTACATTCCAATCTAGAATTTCCTACAACTCAGGCTTTTCTGTCTTCGTTGTTTCAGCTGGACTGTTATGTCTAGTGGGACAGATTGAAGAGTGACACTAATTAATCATGTCATCCAGAGACATTGAATTCGGTAGCTTCGATGTGCATTGTGAATTTCGGGGTATGGTTAAAGTAAACAGAAAAATAACTGTCCGAAAGAATGTCAAGTAACTGTTTAGGGCTAGCGTGTATAGTGCACCACGAGTCACTCGATGGCTTTTGACAGGTAAAACCACTCAGTATCTCAAGACTCGATTTGATTTGCTTCAGGAGCGACTACACCTCAACTTACTCGTATCACCTACTGTCGGATATAATAAGTGAGTTTTACAAACAGAGCTTCTCAGAAAAGTGTAACAGTTCCATACACAACGCTTCATATAACCAACAAAGAAAGAGAGAAATCAAAGGAATTATAATAAACGCAAATGTATGGAAGAAAGTGTAATCACATGAAGAATAGTCAGAATTCGATGGATCTAGAGATTCATAAAGAGAAAGGGCACCTGCGCCAATGAGAATAATTTCAACCACATTACCGGCGGTCCCAAACCATGGGTCATTAGGTTGTCAAGTGACTCAGCCAGACAGTTCGCACCTTCTTGTGTGGCTCTAACCAAAAGTCAAAGAACCCATAGTTTGATTCCATGCGTTGATTTGATTATCCCTAAATCTTTTACAACCTAATCCTTGGTCAGCTAACATTGTACGAGGGGTAAGTCAACGCACTAGCATGTATAGCACGTGTCTCCGTCATCTCAATCAGTGAAGATTCATGATCTCATTGGCTGACCTCCCCTCTTTAACCAACACTTTTTACGTCTACCTTCAATATTGGTCACCATATTGTACGAGTTAACTTGGAAGACAACGCAAACGCCTATAATAAGAGAGAAGTAGCATTTCCGCGTTTCGCACCTTCAGCAGTCATGTCTTTTAGCCATAGAAAAAGACAGAAGAGGCACAGTACATACATTCGCTGGTCGGCAGCTGAATATCGTGTCTACATCAAAGATGACGTCACCTGACAAATTCAACATGAACCTTTTACATCCATGCTGAGATTTCGTCAGCAACAGCTCCATTGGAGCTGATTTAACTTCCAAAATAAGCGGAATGGTCAGCACACCCAACCGTTTCACTGTATGTCTTCAAACCAGAAGTCAGTGCAGATCATAATACAAAGTGTCAAATAGTCCTATGAACCTACTTAATGAGAACGCTTGTCTTTTCATTCTGCTACTATTTATCCAAGCTTTCATTTCTTAATCAATTTATACCTGTATTGTGCTATTTTTGCTGCAGATTCTTTAGCGTATGATTTTCTGTGATTGTATAAACAATAATGATAACAATATCAATATTCACAGTAACAAAAAAAACGGTGGTGATAATAATTTTAGGAGAAGAGGGATTGCTGAAGTTCACGGAAAGTACGACGGATACCAACACAAGTTCTTATATCCACAGCTCCTACAGTATTTGTTCCGTGTAGGCCAAAAGCGAATCAAAACACCCAAATGACTGTTCGAAATACGAAAGATATTTCTGGGTCAAAATCGTAGTGCCAGGATTATTGCTTAACTAGTTACAGATGGCGCATGAACGAAAAAATAGAACACGACGGCATGGCAAACGGCGTGGATACTTGACTGCGGGCCTTCAGCAAAAACAGCCCTCTTAAATAATGGAAGTCAGCATCCAACGCTGAGTGATGACTGCTGCAAGCTAGTAATTTTGGGAAATTATTTAGAGATACATAGTAATATTACAACGTGTAAGCCAATTTTTTGGTTCTATGTGAATCGCTAGGTAGCTATAATTCGTACTTCCTTCTACATAAACTTAACCTTCTTAAATTTGCTTGCATTTAAGAATTTGTGGGTTAATGTTCCGTACCGCACTAGCGATTAGTAGTACACAACTCCTCTGGTGAAATATGGCAATCCAGGGTTTTTAAATTGCGACTGTAAAAACATTGTAACAATTTATGTTACTTACAAATCCCATAAAGTAGTTAATTTTGCAAGCGAAAATAATTTTCTTCGAAATATGAACTTCAGTGTAGGGGGAAGAAATATATTTGACTTTATTTGATTATTTTTCCGGTAAATTTTATAAAGATTATGTCACATCAGCAAAAAATATTTATTAGTGATAAACTGTACTGAAACATCACTGGGTAGATAGCACGATATCATTTTGTACCATAACAGGTAAATTAACAAATAGGAGATTTCACTCCACTGAAATAATTTACTCTTAGTTTATAAATGCTCCTCTACTGTTTTCCCTTGATTCAACCCTGGAAATAATGTTTGAACTGACGTTAAAATCTATGCTAGAAAACAGTCATAACGAAGGGGGATTTTTACCTCGACTGGATGATTTTAATGCGATTGAGTCCTCTGAGATAGCTGGCTGAATTGCGAAGCTTTTACAGAAAGACAACGAAAGCTACACAGTTAAACCACCTAGGTTAGAAAACTCAGCCACATTAAGGAGAAAAAGCGATCATGTTTAAGAAATCGACAGAATTACAAGAGAAAATTTTCCTTTTCACTATCTGAAACACGACATTTGTCTGCTAGGGGAACATGGAAGTGCAGTATATGTTATTTTTAACGGCTACACAAGTACATTTAGATTAGATTTCAATTTACAGCCCTATGTATGTTAATTCATCAGATTTCGAAGAACTACAGTGTTTAATATAGTCAGTCGCCTTTATGATATTTAGTGACCGAAATCTATGTAACACAAAATGAAAAAGTTGAATAAGTTAAAGTCACTTCTGAGTTACACTTTCATTAGGTCCAACAGGTCATACAGCTGACGACAGTCATCTACTATCACTGTACACTGAAAAACAATATTTCTTGATAACCATCAATATTCATTACGTTCAAAGATACAGTATAAATTTGATAAATCAAATGTTACCCAATATATGGCAGTCTACGCAATCATTACTTGTCTTTATAACCGGAAACTAAAGAGTCCTTCTTGTAATCACATGTTGGTTGAAACATCGTGATGTTTTCACCTCTGTAAACATACGAAAGTAGTATATGGGAGATGTGATGTCACTCCGATTATGGAATAGTTTACTAATTGAATACCTCCCTTGGTATTCATTAATATTCATAACGCACTCGACTTTTATTTTTATCAATCGTTTGTTGGATGTTAAGCTGTTGACATAAATTATCAAGTTAAGATTCCGTGTTCATCTCGTAATATATAACCCAATCAGCTTACAAATTTTAGAAGTATATAATTACTTATGCCACAAATAGCAGCATTTTTGATAAACAAAAGCATTTCTTCAATAAGACATAATGAGAAGCCAATTAATAGAATCATTACAAGCAAATCAAACATTTGAGTAATGAACATATTACTTCACTCAATGACGAGTTCGATGTAATGCCACATCCTTAGAGACATAAATTAGACATAGATATCGTACCTACTTGCATTCTTCTTCAGGGTGTGTTTATAAACTCCGAAAGAGTAATTAATGTCCCTCCATCGGAAATTCAAACCCACCTCACTCAAGTAGTCACATTACAAATCGATTGATACTGTTCAACCAGGAACACTAAGGATTTAACATGTGACATTGGTTACGCTCCAGTGCCAATGAATACAGACTAGATATGTTTAGGATACTCGGCTTTTAAGGATGAAGTAAAATTTAGGTGGTGGTCATTCCCTATATAAGTCGATTAGTTATACAGCAAGACTGTTATTTCTGTCATTATCATCTCACAGTACTTATATATTTCTGTATGCCCCAGAGTCTACGTATGGTAAGACTTATTTGAAAAAACCTTCTTATTGTTGAATGCAAAACAAAATCCAAAAGCCGTCTGATACTTTTTATTATTAAGTATTTAAGTTCTGTTTAAATAAAATCAGCCTTCAAGCTAAAAAAAATACCTTATCCATTAATTCAATATATGCTAAACAAGCATGAAATGAACTGTGTGTGTAAGAGAAATATTTGTATTCCAGACAAAAATTAAATTAAAATATCTTCTTAGCAGACAATGGCAAATTCACATTACAGATTTGTGTCATGCATGCACCTGTTGTCTATTCATCAGTTGCTGGTATAAACAAAATTAACCTGTCTTGTTAAAAGATTCGTGTAGGTGTTTTATAGTCAGTAAAAAAATGAGACAATATTAAATAGCTTTACGTCACATTTGTCTGTCCATGATATATGTGTGTGCATATGACAAAGAATTATATTTCCATCCCTGGTTATTTTATTGTTTTTAGTTGTCTGTTACAAATATCTGATTTGATCTGTTTCTCTCTTGGATGGGTATATTCTATAAAAAATATACTTTTTACAACTAAAATTTATTTATTGGCCTTCTTAAACATCATTTGTTTTAATTGTTTCCTATAATTTTACTTTCTTAGTCGTCAGTCTTCAACAATTAACGTCTTATTCAAGTGCTGGTTTTTGGGGATTTGATTGGTTACAGGATTTTCATCATGAGCTGACATTAGTTAGAGAAGCACTGGAAAACCTGGGAGTACTGAACAGCTGTTTCGTCCTAGCTCTTTGGGACTCTTCATCAGTACGCACCTACCGGGATTTCAACCCAGGACCTTCTGGTTACAAGGCGAGCTCGTATACCATTAAGCCACTGGGACCCGATCCAATGATCCACGAATTCTAACTTCTACCAATTCACGACATAGCGCGACCCCAGCGACTGGCCCTATGTCATGAATTGGCAGGAGTAAGGTTCGTGGGTCATTGGATCGGGTCCCAGTGGCTTAATGGTATACGAGCTCGCCTTGTAACCAGAAGGTCCTGGGTTCGAACCCCGTGTTGGTGGGTGCGTACTGATGAAGAGCCCCAAAGAGATAGGACGAAACAGCTGTTCAGCACTCCCAGGACATATTTTTTTAATCGCTAAATTTAATTCGTATCCTGATACATTACCAACTGAAAAGAAAGTTTCATCTAAACGCATTCAGCGCAGATACATGTTATGGAAAATTTCAACCTGTTACTCTGTAATTAATTGGTGAATGGTGAATAGCAGTGAAACCCAAAATGCGCATTTCGTCCTATTTGAAACTCGTCATATGGATGTATCTGCATTCCACAGTGAGTGATGATGTTTCCACTGAGGCTCGAACCCAGTGCCCATAGTTTCAAACGCCAAAGCGTTTTCCACTAGACCACTTGAGCCACGATAACCACCTCTTGTGCAACGGGTCATATTAATTTAATTGAGTGTTTTTTAGATTTTCCCGTCGATTAATTGGACCGAAGTGCTCTATCTCAGGTTGACGTGTCGGCTTCTTGTGCAGATGCTCCGACGATGTTTCGACTCTGTAAATTACCAAACTGGGAGGATGCACAGCTATCAAATCGAATTTGAATATAGATACAAATTGAGTCATTGAAACCGTACTGAATTTTTGTGTCGCATATATACTCCAGATTTCGACACTCACGTCACTTTTTTATCTAAATAACCATCCTTAAAAACATTTATGTCTACTGAATAATTCACTAGACCCGCTGATTTAAAATGCAAACACTACATTCAGACCGAAGAAATTTCAGAAGTGGTAATAACTTATCCCATACAAGTTGTCTTACACGGCATCTCCACTAATGAAGTTAACACCTCATTATTTTGTTTTCCATAAAAGTGCTTTTAAAAAGATTTTCCAAAGAAACCAACTTCTTTGAGTTCAAGTTACGTTGCTGTACTACAATTTTTCAACACTTGTATGCATGCAACATACATTTACACTTGCTGCATCAACAATTTACGATAAGGCGATTCGTCACCTGATAGTATTTTTGGCGATTGTTAAATACATTAATTATATAGCGTAGTCAAGAAGTGTACTTTTATGCTTTTTGAATGTATTATCAGACTAAAAAATTCTATCTTCCCTTATCTTCCTATGGATACTGTGGACACACGTACATTTACTATATGTTGTAAGATCTTTTGATTCATTTCCTCATACCTGTCGTGAAAGAAGCTATCCATTAGGCTGAATATATAACCACTGTGTAGCTACAAGTGTGCAACCAGCCCGCTGAGACTGTAACTACAAGAACATACCAGTTTAACCACCATTGTCCCAAGTGTAATAAATATTCACTGAGTTGCTAACTCATTTTTGTTAATTAGCAGTATTCACGTTTTCGTTTTTAATATACATGTGATATTTGAATCTCAGCAACTACTGATGAAGAAGTATTTTGGAGTGATAACTTCTTCAAAACCGAAATGTATACATTCGGAAACCAAGTGTTTAGAAACAGGTGGAGCTGTTTACAGAGTAAAAGGATTCGGTGTATAAAATGGCATTAAAACAAAGTGAAAACTTACCGTAATCTGTTAACTGCTTACATTCCTATTTCTCAGAAAGAAAGCAGTACACCGTGTTTAAAGGGAAGTCTTCCACTTCATTGCCTACTGAAGCTGGTGTCCCTCAAGGCGCTGTCCTTTCTCCTTTTATTTTTTCTTTCTTCTTGCATGACTTGCCTCACTCTGATGAAATAAACTTTATGAAGTACGCTGATGATTTAACAGTTTTAATGGCTGTTAACTCCTAGCTAGACTGTACCAAAATAAATAGCTTTCTGTCTGGAGTCAGTAGATGGTCTGAGTCTAACGGTCTTAAACTAAATCCTTCTAAATGTCACACTGTGAATTTCAGCTTAAGATGTAAAAGACAGCTAAAAGGAGCCATCAATTCTCATGACAGTTGTGGGATTTACGACAATGATATAGGAATCAAATCAGAAATTAAGTATCTTGGACTTATTCTCTCTTCTGATCTCTCCTGGTATTCCCATGTCTTAGCGATCTCCAGTAAAATATTCCTCCTGACATTTTACATTAAGAAGTTAAGATACTCGGGTATAACTCAACCCCTCCTCTTACAGTTCATAAACTCTAGCATCCTACCTATTCTTCTTCATTGTTCACCCTTATTCTTTCCTGGTTTGCTTAAAAAGGATTATGTCACAATTTGTAGAATGCTTAAGACTGTCAGTAGGATGAGTGGTGTCCCAGTGGACCATATAGTTAACGTCGTTGTTGATAGGCACTTGACTTCGTGCAATAAATTTGCTAAAGGAATTTTGTCTGACTTGGAGCATCCACTTTACCCTCAGCTTCCTTTTACTTTGCATTTCTTCAGGTAGAACAAGAAGTAACTTCAGAAAACTGTATGCTCGCACGTCTAAGTATAAAAACTCTATAATACCATACCTGGCACTTATTTTATGTGATGAAAATAGTGTCAGGCAAAAATTAACTAACTTTTTTTCGTCTAGTAAATAAACAATTTCATCCATCCATCCTTATATGCCTTCAAGTTACACTTCTATTATTTCTATTATATTTATGGTCCTGTTGCTTCTTTGTTTTTCTCTCGTAATTGCTGACACCAACTTATGTCTATGACTGCTGTTATCTTTGTTTTTCGCCTCACCATATCATGTAAAGAGAACATTATATTCAATATTTTAAAACATGCTAGGATTTCTATACCGCATCGACAATACTGTGTGAAACAAGCCCACGGCAATTTTCACTTGTATTGTTGTTACTACCTTAGCCGTTATCATTATTATTATTTCCATTTTATATGCTGCATATTTTTGACATTACCTCTATTGTAAATGTGGAAAATTTTCTGTGTGATTAATTTTTATTTATAATTTGAGGAAGTTATATGCAATATTGTGATTGATGCTGAAAATTCCATTCTGTATCACAAGTACTGTTTTTGGAATAAAGTAAACCATTATCATTATTATTAAAAAATTTATTCTCTAACGTAGCCTTACGATGAAAAATAAGTGACAAATAAAAATTCAAGTTCCTCAGAACGGTATTCCGTAATACACAAATGTGAGTCTACTTCACATCTCAGATATCATTTTAACACCAAGGAAGATTGCTACTTCATTTGAAAATCGAAACCGTCTCCCTAAAAAAACAATCCCTTCCTCTAAAAACTTGTTATCTGTCTCAAACGATCAATTTCGCGTAAATAGAAACGTATTTCAAACATTGAAACGACAAAAATGTTCATGTTATAAGTTCTCTTTTTTTCTCTCAGGTTACAATAACCAATCAAGATCACAGCCTGTTATCTACTTCAAAATAACAATGAACTCCCATCCCAGTTTATCCCATTTATCCAATGTCGCGGTGACTAGATCTGCACGTGAATAAATTCACTTTGAAGAATTGTAACAAGAGAAGACAAGGGCCAGGCAACAGATCGTTCATTAAGGAAATCAACACATATTTATAGATTCTCATATACATTATTATAGACCATTGTTAGCAGACAAATATAGTCTTCTAACTGGTTGTTTCTCACAGAAAGTTAACCTTGCATTTCTTTGTGGCTTTTTCTTGAATGTCAGATCATCTATATGTTAACTGTATCCGCCTACGCAGAGCCTTTCTTCTCATTTTTCTCACGACCAATATTGGGGACATAAAAGTCAACGTAAATTACTGTCCATCAATTTTGACCAACAGCCAGCTCTCACCACAAAACTACTGGTTCTAATTAATGTGAAAAAAATCAACAGATTCCCGTTACCAACTGTTAAAATAAGGATGCATCAAACGTTATGTATCACCTGCCATGAAGACGTATACAACCTAGGTTTCACATATGTTGGATTCATTAGCCATAAGTGTCTGTAACATTGATAGCATTTAAGTATCCTTAGAGAATATGTTCACAACATCTGACTTAGAAGTCAGACAGTGAATCAATCAACAGGTTTTTCACTCCGTAAATTACTTTAAACTTGAATGAAGCCTATTTGAGCCCCCGAGGAAATCTAAAATTACTAAAACTATTAGTAGGTTTGAAATCCATATAAAATGAGGCTTGACACCTACAAATTCTTTATACCAGTTGCAAAATTGCGGCCCACTGAAGTTTCATTTCACCTGATTGAGTAATCATACTAGAAACTTAATCTTTCATCCATGAATATTGCTAAAAAATTGAACGTCACATTGTTTGCCATTTATCGAAATGATTACATAAGTGAGAATGCATATAAAACACACATTTTGGTATATCTGTTATTGCTGATACAAAGTATTTCTGAATCGCAGAGATGATAAACGTAAGGGCGTATAAACAAACAATGTGTGCTTGGACGTCGAACAAAATCGTGGCGTTTTATTTCCCATTTGTTCTATCACAAGAATGAAACGCACATTTCATTTACACATTACAAAATCATAAAGCCTCAAATAGTTCAAAAAGATGAAGCTGGATACTGTAAATGTAGTTTCATTTCTTGATTTCCTGGTCTATTAGTCTCAACTCATTTTGAATTAATTGAACAGTTAGGTGACTGAGTCAACTTTATTTATTCCTCCTGGTAAAATATTTGATCGTATACAGTTTAAAGTGAGTGAAACTTTATGAAATGCACGTCTTTTCAGGAAAAAAGCACTTCCATTTTTGAAACTCCATTTTATAAAATATTATGATTAGTGAAAACTTTTGCATCGGAAAGCATTCCTATTGTATCATAAGTCAACGACCTGCTTAAATCGCTCGGCTGCTTGATCTCCGAATCAGTAGATCCAGTAATATTCCTCCACTTAGTGGTGTTTTTACCATCCACGTACGTTTTCGAATGATTATCTGTACTCACCAGAATGTTTTATAGGTAGTTAACCTGCTGCTAAGCATTTTTCGGAAGAAATAAAGGAAAAATATCGTGATGAATTACACTGCGAGTCACACTAAGCATTAATGCGTTGAATTTTATACCATCAGTTGCTATTTTACTCGAATATTCTGCTCAATGAGCGATTATTTCTCAATAATGTACTCCGAAAATATGGTAATGAGTTGAAAGATATTGTTCAGAGTAAACCTATATATGTATTCAAGTGAGATTCACTTTTACCAACTGCCTTACACTACTTATAAGTAGATCAAATAATAATTTGCAAATTAATTCGCAATTAGCAATCTACAGAGTTAAAGGAGGTAAAATCTCACCAGTTTCCTTTAGAAACCAAATAATTCAGATCGCAGGATGTGTTCTGCTTGGAACCATAAACGATGATCAAGAAAGCAGACACATTTGCACAAAAATACGTACTACTGATTGACTGAGGTAAGTAGTTGTGTAGCACTCATAACAACCAGTAGTCCTTGCTAGCCAGGTCGATGTGATTCATACACCAGGCAGCTATTTCCCTCATCTTGGATCGTGCTCATCACAGATGTACCATGTTTTACTGAGCTCAGAGAGGTCAGTCAGTTCAACCATCCAGTTTCTGGTTGGCTACTTATAAATTGCGAATTACTTTGCAAATTTAGATCTTTATTTACGGTGTTACAAGTTCGCTCAAGTAGCTAGACAGAAATTGGATTGTTTGAACTGATTGACCACTCTGAGCTCAGTAAAACATGGTACATCTGTGATAAGCACGATCCAAGATGAGGGAAATAGCTGCCTGGTGTATGAATCACATCGACCTGGCTAGCAAGGACTACTGGATTTTATGAGTGGTATACAATTATTCATCCCAGCCAATCAGTAGTACGTCGTTTTGTACTTATCAATAGCTTGGTCGTTGACAGCTTTAAACAGAATCTGGAATGCATGCTTCGTTCTATTTAAAACCCGTTATCTGGATGTACCTCCACTTCCTTTGAGTGACTGGAACTTGACACCCATGGCTTCAACCCCGAAATCGCTTCCCACCTTAGCCACCTCTTGTACAATGGATATGAGTTTTTAATTTGTTGAAATTTTTACCGAAAATTTCCTGTTGATTGGTTTCTTTAGACTGGAATGTTTAGTCTTTGCTGACATGCCGATTCTTGGTAAGGGCACTTCGATGATGCCCTTAAGTTAAATAATTTTTCGGACTATATACCACTATCTACCATCAATCAAATAATATCGGTTCGACCTAAAGGCGTCACCAAATTATCCATATTATAGCCTGCATATCAGAAGAGACTGAATATCCCATACCAGTCAATCAACGGAAAATTCAAAATAATAACCTCTCACAAACATAGGTAGAATGAAAATAGAAGTCACACAGCGTTTTCGTTCCTTTTTTCCATGGCCTTCGAAGCTATCATGAGATATACCAGCAGTGTAGATAACGAACTAACTCTTCGACAACCTACCCTTATCAGTGGGAAAGCATATTACCCGTATTTATATGTATATATATTTGTATAGAGAATAGATCAAAGTGAATAATAAAACAGATGAATTCGTATAATGATTACTTGCAGTATAGTGTTTGTTCGTCTTTTTTTTAAAGTCTTTTCATTTGTGCTTTTTGCATAGAGAATATAAACATTGTAAATAATGAGATAGGATTGAATTAATTGTATGAGTTCAGACAAAATATACACATGTTATCATTATTATTATCATTATTGTTATTGTTAGTATTATTATTAGGAAGTGAACATTTACAATAAGAAATAGTAGAGATAAAAAAGGGACTGACAGATACCATACAGTAGATGGACTGTGATTACGTGTTCCATCTTTTTTCAAGCATCTTTCCTGTTCTTTCCATAGTGAATTGATTAACTGATCATTCTTCAAGAATTATAATTAATAGTATTGTTACTGTTATTGTTAGCTTATCTTTCTATATTTTGTTGACGCATATCGAAAAATGCGCTAATTAGTGATGATTAGTTTTTTTAAGGTGTACTGAGTGCTTTTCATCTTGGATAATTTTTGATGTATCGTTATCATTACTTTTATTAATAAGTTGTTATTGTATAAAATTCGTACAGAGAGAATAACTGTCCATTTCGATTTTCTCCAACAAAAGGTGTGGAAATAAAAGAAGAGGATAGATACCAATGGTACTGATATAGAGATAGAGTAGATTAGATATACGGAGAAAAAGAAAGTAGTTTCTAAACAGTAAAAAGATACTTTTGTACTCATACATAAATATATATATATATATATTATATATGTAAATATATGTATATTAATTAATTACATGTAGATATAACAACTGTTTTACGACATGTTTTACACACAACTTTGCAACACCACTGAAATTTACAATCACATCTTTCTTGTTGAACAAATGTTTGTCGTTTGAAACCTCGACCACAGCATAAATAATGACAACTATTTAAACCTTGTGAATTTTCATCACATTGACGTCCATAAGTACCAATACTACCATATCGTGGATCATGATGACAAAAAGTGGGTGATTCACTAGTATAAATCAAGTCATTTTCTGTTGGAGATGGTAAAGATGATGATGCAGAATTGATTAGAGTTTCTAATGCATTTCGATTCATTCCGTTAGCTGTTCCACTTCCAGATGACGATGATGATGATGACGACGCCGATGACAACATCATTGAAGGAGACAGAAGAAGTGTATTTCCATTCGATTCTTTACTTAACTGTTCTAAGGCTTTCATTGAAACTAGACGATTGTTTAAATAGGTTACTTGTATAGCTTCATGAAATCTTTCTTGTAAATGTGCACCTAAATTTCGAAATTTAGGTAATGATCGCCAACATGTACGCATTTCACACGACCCACTGACACCATGACACTTGCATTGAACTTCCATTTTATTTATTACCATCTTTATAAGAAGAAAAAAGTAAAGAAGAAAGAATTACGCATTGAAGGTAGAAAATTTATTCACATTTTCACATATAAGTCTGGATAGTAAACAATAAACTATGGGATACCTAACTGTAGAGTTTGAACTGTTTGTGTTTATGTAACAATTCAACCACTAAACAACTCAGTTCGTTTCAGATGGATATTTCACACACTCTTAGATCTGAATAACCCAATCTTTACCTACTTTACTGGTAAACATCTGCACAGTATCTTCATTGGTCATCATTGTACTATTACCTGACATATATGATCTTTTCGTTTCTGTATTTTGCTTAAACGTTAGAAAAAATGTAACAGATAAATATTTAAAAGCTTTACATTCATTGATTTGCATTCTAAGTTTTGTATTCACCTAGAGATACAAATGATACATCGTCGGTGGCACAGTGATTAGGACTCTCGCCGACCATGCACATGGTCCGGGGTTCGAGCCCACGCCGACGCACACCTGATATCTATGGTCGGCTTGCAAAATTTGGGCTACCGATATCCACGCTGAAAATTCCATACTTGTACCGAAAATACGGTGTGGAATCAAGCTGTAATCAAAAATAAAAAAAATAAAAAAAGTTTGTTAAGCTGAGGGGGGATAAATAACAAATTTTAAAAACTGTTTTGTCTAATGTGTCGATAGCTGAATTTTAGCTTATTGTCAGATTGGACCAGTGAGATTCCCATATAGGTGGTATTTTCCCATCTTCAGCCAATTCATAACACTCAGCATCAACGCTCTCTGGCTACTGGTAATTATTTTCTCTTACTTTTGACTCATTTTTAAATAGCCGTGTCCCTTGTGTTGCTGGTCAGATATCATCATATCAACGATAACTTGGAAAGATTTTGATGTGGTTTTGTTCTCTGAGCTGGATGGTTAGTTTGCGAAGCTTTCATCACCCTACTGGGTGACATCTTCAGCGCATACTTCAATTTGAAGTGAGCTTTTAGGTTTCGTCTGTCACACACACTACGTCACTACACACAGACGACTACGGGCATCAATTCGACTGGGACAACGTTCAAATATTAGACAAAGGAAATAACAAGAATGCTAGAGAATTTTTAGAAGCTTGGCATTCCAGTGAATCATCAATCAATAGACACATCGAGATAGACAAAATTTACCAACCAATAAGAAAGAAACTTCACACACAAAGGGTCAAAGTTCAAGTCAAAGAAACAACCAGTCCCAATACAAGTAACCTAGAAGGTGTGAAAACACACACAAACAACCAATCACATTCAAGGTCACCAGGAGAGATGATTAATAAACTCGTGGAGAAACCTAAAAGCTCACTTCAAATTGAAGTATGCGCTGAAGATGTCACCCAGTAGGGTGATGAAAGCTTCGCAAACTAACCATCCAGCTCAGAGAACAAAACCACATCAAAATCATCCACCTGAGCTACAAATCTTCTCTATCATATCTAACTTGGAAAGTACTTATGAATTCAAAGACGAATTGTATCGTCAAGTTATGTTTAGCAAAGCATAAAAACCAATGTTTAAACAGGAGAAAGATCAATCTGAACTGTTGTGCTTGTCCTTAAAAAAAGAGCGATTACAACATACCTCTAAAGTAAATTTATGCACAAAAATTCAATTCATGCATAATTAATGATGTCAAATACAGTAGTTCTCGCTCTAAATTCTCTTTTGAGTTTATAGAAAAACAGCTTAATTTTGGAGTCAAATTTTCACAGATTTCTGGGTATTAGTGGTGTTACTACTATAGTGATTCCTTTATAGCATTACTTATTATTATTGTTCCATTGGGTTCCTAGTGGAACATATGGCTTCAACTACACGTCTCCACTTGCTTCTGTCTTCCTTCTGCTGTACTTTTCACCTGCATCCATGTTAGTCCATACTGTTTCAACTCTTCTTCACACGATCTCCTCCATGTCACCCTTACACTGACGACCCACTCGCCGCTTACCTTTCAGCCTGGTTCCACTCCAGCAATGACCTGACGCGCGATGTCACCCAGCGGCCTCCTCAGCCTCGAGTGTCCAATCCATCTCCACTTTCTCCTGTATATTTGTTGGTTGGCGATTGGTTCTTGTTTTGTTTGTTCCCAGCCATAATTTCTTGTTGGTGATTCATTCCGGTTTGGCCATCTGATCTTCAGTATAGAACGAAGACAGTTGTTGATAAAGGTAACGTCTGAAACAGGCTGTTGGAAATATTCTTTGTGACCTGCCCGCCAAGTTTCTGATCTGCATAGAAGAACTGACTGATTTGACGTTTGTATTGAAGATCCAAATTTTGTTGTTGATGCTGGCTGAGTGACGAAGATTTCCAGATTGATTTCAGGCTGATGAATGTGTTTCTCGCCTTCCCGATTCCCAATTTGACATCCTCATCCGCTCCTCCTGTAGTTGAGACAATGCTCCCTAGATAAGTGAATGAATAAGGTTACCTCTTTCAAATCCCTCGCGTTGATTGTGATTGGCGCCCATTTATTACTATTAAGATAAAATTTGTCTGTCGATTTCACTCTTTGCAAATAAAGTGGATGTACTGTTTGAAATTAATGGTGAATATTATCAGATCACTTATCAACTAAGTTATGTATCCAGTGGGGTCTTATTGATGAATAAACACTTAGTATCCAACTCTTTTAGGTTAATGTAACGTAAACCATCAACTGGGATTTCTCCCAAGCTAACCAGAACCATTATTTTATATTCAGACAACAATATATCTATATATTGTTAAAAACACAATTATGGTTAATTAGATAAATCATATTATATGAAGGTGATTGTGTAATTGAACACAGACTAATTTTCGTCATTAGTTATATGACAGTATATTTAGTTCACTGTTTTGTATTTCCTTTACCTACCATGTGACAGGAAATATACATTGTCTTATGCATTTTTACAGAACTAGTGAATACTATTTTAAAGGGTATTAACTAAACAACTTATGCAGATAGATGACTGATAAATTGCAACCGATTACACACACTCATAAGACTTATAATAGCCAAACTAGCGTGTTTATTTATTTATTCCAAGTGTTTTATGACATGGGAATTATTATTATTTTCCCAAACTCTTTTCTATAGATAATTCTAAAGTATCTTACCTTTCAATGAAGCAATTGCAATCAAATGTCTCAGACCAAACTTATGCACACAGAAAGAGACTGTAGTCAATCTCTCACTACCTTGGCAACCATATCACGTTCATTACACTGATTAGTCATACACACTAGTGGGCTCAACTCACTGGGCAAGTTTTCAAACTGATGAACTCTGACCTTCTTGAGTTGCCATGCTGACACTGTTTATTAGATTTTTCTGTTTTCTGTCTTCTCTCACCCCCCCTTTTTCTTTTTTCATAGTTTGATAGTATATAAATTGACGGTAACTTAAACTATAAATTGTAATACTCATATTCCGGATACGTTCACCTTATAATGTTTTCTCTATTACTTTTCAAACAATGAAGTATGAAATGCTATTGTTTATAACCATTGTAATTTCAGGTAGTTTGCAGCTGATGAGAACCTGTGAAATAGAATGATGACATAATTTTATACTGCAGATCTGGTCTTTCTTTCTCTATCTAGATCTTAATTTTGTTTCTTATCGAATATAAACAACGCTAAATTTGATATTATTCGATAGATGGTGGTCACCAGTGAAGTCCAAGATATACTTTTCCTCATTTTATACTTTTCATCTCAATGTGACAGTATTTCTACGAGGACCCGAACTCAGCGATAGCCGTTACGATCATCATTACTCAGGTATAACCAAGCCTCTTGAATTCTACTTATAGTCTCTACCTATCATATAAAGCGTTCGGAATCAAAGGCATCGTCAAAATGCTTGTTCTAAGTTCTGATATGCTAAGAGTAACCTGTTCAATGAGAGAGAAAAAGTCAATAAATTCAACTTTTAGTACATAATGTTTTGCACAAAATAGTGTTATCCTTTAGATGATGAATTAGCTGATTGAATTCTAGTATTGATCCGTATTAAAAACAGAGATCTCTCCTGAAAGATATCCAGATTTACAGCATGTATTGTTCCAAAACTTCTCTTACTATTGACTAAGTGCTAATGTTGCTGATGATCAGAAACCCTGTCAGTAATAATGTATATTGCACTTGACTTTCTATTTATTCATTACCCAGTGCACGTGTGAACATCCCGGTTACGTTGATTATCTGGTGAAGAATATTAACACTGGTGATCGTCTTACCAAGTGATGAAAGCTGATCACTTCATAATTTCATTACATTGAAGCAAGTGGCATGTGTTTCCTTTTAATGTAGCTATTGAAAGTCATTTTATTTAACGATTTTTATTGTGTCTGTTCTACACATATTTAGGTTGTTAACACAGTACACGTACATACCTACCTACATATACAGCCCAAGACATCGTTCAGTTAAATATTTCTCTTGCGAGAATGTCTTGTAGTTCAAAACAGGGGAGGTGGAAATAAATCTAAATTTTTAACATTTGCATTGAAGATTTCTAAGTTAGCGTTTAATATTCATATTTATGTGTAGGTTTGCGTCTGTGTTTGTGAGATATGAATGTGCTAAGGGAATAAATAGGCTAACAGGTGTACAAATGTACAATGTATATTTGGAGTGATTATTAATGCAAAAGAATAACAGGTGAAAAGTAGAGAAGAAATGAACAACACTTTCGACGCCTAATCTTCAGTAATTTATATGTGAAAGTGTCGAAAACACTTGGAATGAAGCGAATTTTTGTATTACCATCATAACAATCATAAGAATAATAATAAAATAGTATTTATTTCGCACCATCACACAGTGCCTTAAATCATTTGGTGCAGACATAAAGTGAAGTTCTCTACACCACCTAATTGATTAGTAGTTAACCTCCAGATGAAAATTTTCCCACATCTATCATAATCAAAATCTTCTACTAGGTTTAACGTCATCAGAATCATCCTGTTTATTTGCAAACACATGCATCTGTGTTCTTTAATGTCTCACTTTTTATCGTCTTCTCTACCTGTCATCGTGGAAGTACACAAGCATACAACACAAACATTGTATGTTTTCGCCTTCATTCCCCTTACACCTGTGTTAGATTATGAACTATATTCTGGGCTTTCAATTCACATATTTCTCTATTTGATAATCATTAATCATTTTATCAGTTTATGATATATCTATATATAAATTCCACTATTGTTGATTTAAATTGTATTTACATTTTGTTCCATTAAGAATAACAGATATTATGTACCACTATTAACACTATTATTATTACTACTACTTATATTGCAGCTACCACCCCGTAGACAGTACAGGTACATACATAAACAAAACGTGTGTAACAATAAAATATAAGGCATATATACCTGTCAGCCTAAAATCATAATCCTTAAAATAGGTATGAAGGAGTAAGAGAAGAAGAGCAATAAACAGGAAGAAAAAGGAGAGAAAGTGAAAGTTATGCAACAGAAGCAATGAGATATTCTCTGTTGTTGTTGCTTTTTCTCCTAAGATTTTGATTTATAAGGAGGGAGTAGAAACAGTCTGTTTTTTTTTGGTAGGTAGATTCATAGGTAGAAGAAGACGAAGAAGAAAACTCTAAGGGGTTGAATAAATAGTAGAAGGGAAACGTGGGAGGTTAAAGTAAGGAAACTAAATTATTACTGGGTGAAACAACTACAGGGTTGGCGAGATGGGATTTTTTATATTTTTCCTGATTTTAATCTGTAAGGTAGGGGTCTATACTGAATTACTATTAAGTGTTAGTAGTGTTCATAGTAATACTAATGATAATATTAATAATAGTAAGAATAATAATGATAACTAAATTGTTATAGTGACATGCGTGTTACTGATAGTACTTATAGCAATAATAATTATGATGTATAGTTAAAGGATCACTATCATGAAAAGTCATAAGTGATAACAAACATGAACATACGTCTTATATATATATATATATATATATATATATATATATATACATTCATAAAAACAATAATGTAACTGATGTATTCCCCTCACGCTAAATGTCAGCTAAGCGTATACATTCTTCATTGAAGAGGTGTACTGCGAATAAAGACAGATGCTTAGACAGAAAAAGAAAATGAGATTATCTGAAGGATTAAAGATCTGGCCTCGAGTTTATGAGAGACAGTTAACAGAAATGTTTCAGTTATATCTACTGACAAAGAAATAATAATCTGTGTATCTCTGTTAATCTCAAAGCATTTAAAATAATTTGTAACCGGAAGATTTCCTGTTTCTATTGGGATAGTATCTGATGACTTAAGATTCGGTCATAATCAGTTAAATCCCTTCACAATGAATCCTGTAGCTTCCAGCAAATTTTTTTTTGAATTTTAAAAGTAATGAAATAGAAACAATCGGAAATTAGGATGAATTTTCGGCAGGTACAATCTATGATTTCGTGCATAAGGCATCATCATTATTCATTCCTTGGCTGATATTTTACTGAAGTAAATTAGGCTTCTGTTTGCCATGTCTGTTATGTCTGCGTCTGGCTTTCAGTGTATTACTTTCAGTATTCAAATCTTGATTAACCCCAGGCATTCTGATAGTGCATAAGTTTTCAAGTACCAAATGTGGCTAACAACTTTGTGAGTAACAAAATTGTACCACGTAACTAAGCTTTAGAAAATTACCTGACTACAAAGTAGTATTTTGGACAGTAAATTACTTGCACCACAGAATTCACCAATCCGTAAAATATGCAACATCGGAAGTGTTATGAGTATTTTAGGATAGATGTCTTGTGGTGAGAGCTGGCTGTTAGTCAAAATTGTGTGGTGAAGCTGGCTGTTAGTCAAAATTGGTAGACAGTCTGACTAAAACAACGAAACTTTTCCTAGCATCTCAGATGCAAGTATTGTTGGTATACGTATAGACATACTTAAGTATACAGTGGCAGTAAGTGAATCTGCGTTTCCCACAGATGAAAAATTCACTGGAAGTTAATAATATCAGTTTCGATAACGAATACTGTTTAACGTTATAGTCATCATGATTAAAACAAACTTAGTACTATTTGGCATGAAAAACAATGAAAAGTTTCATTTCTGAATACTGAAATGAAAAGGACTGATTTCACAAAACTATCTGTTATTTAAGTAATTTAAGGTAATTTCTGTAATTAAATAAAAATCAGCATTTCACACAGTCTGAAAAGCATTTGTCGTTATTATTCCCAGAGGAAAAGAAATTTACAACAGAGAAAACAATTTATTTCTTAGGCAAGAAATGTCTTCATTGGATGTACAAACTGATGTATTAATGAACCACTTTCCTAACGTTTTGTGAAAAAAAAAATTTGATCAGTTTTGCATAAAGAGATTTCCTCAAAATTATTTAGTTTTACATTCTTCGAAGTATTTTTATTATTTCATCAAAATACATTCTAGTCTAATTATTTTGAAGAAAATCTGAGAATTCTGCAATATGGTGTAGCCACTTAAAACAGACTGCGAAACATTGTTCAACCTAGTCATAAGTGTACATCAATAGATTTAACGGTGGTGATCTAATTGAACAATGCCTCCGCTAATTTTATACATCATTTGATTCCCGAAATGTTAAATAGCTTTTGAAAAGCGTTTATCCCTAGTATCAGTAGGAAATATTACAAATTACATCTGTTGTATTTTTCAAATAAAAACAAACTGTTTAGCTATCACTTCGCTTTCATGTATGCACCCAGTCTTGTTCATAATACATTTGCTTAAACACATGTTGATTTTTGGGGTTTCATTTCTGTATAATAACAAGTTCATTGAAGTTCATTCACACTCCAATGCATTAGCTATACAAATACATATATACGTGTATAATGTATACGAAATGTTGTTAGGCCATTAAAGTACGAGTAAAGCCTATGCTTGTTAGGATGAATGGAATATTCAAGTTTTGGTTTGCACAAATTTGATTGATTACAGGTTCGATCATAAGCTGACATCAGTTAGAGAACCATTGGAAAACCAGCTGGGAGTACTGGACAGTTGTTCCGTCCTTATTTGGGACTCATTGGAATTCAAACCCAGGACCATCCACCAAGTCAAGTAAGAGAGCAGACGCTCATCGATAATACTGGCTAGTGATTGCTTTTTGGCGAATCGGCAGAAGTTGGAATTCATGGCCATTGTATCGGATACCTGTGGCTGAATGGTCTGAAAGCTCCCCTGGTAACCGTGAGTTACTAGATTCAGAGCCTGGCGGTCGGTAATTAGGTTTTGAAAATCGTCCATGTTTTTTTTTCTTAGGAGATGTAAGTTCAAAATTATTTATTCATTACAAAGAAACTCAGTTAGTGATAAGATATAGGTTCAAGCTCCAGTCAAAATTTGACAAAATAGATGTAAATGTTTGAAAGGGTTTACGATACTAAATCGAGAAGACAGGCTCTTCTTAATAAGCTGTAAAAATATCTTAAATTATTTCCTTCAAACAAACCTGACAAGATTGTACATTAGTTTATATGCAAAATAAAAAAATTCTTATATCATCAGAATTCTTGTTTGCACTTTGAAGAAGTGAAGAGTTGAATGATAGATTTTAAATCAAGCTAAGCTTGAAATTGTTGGTTCGAGTTACATAACAAATACAACTTAAGACAACTAGTGAGTTGAATGCATTTAAGCTTACAGAGAATATTCTTTTTGAAATTTTCCGAAGAATAAGCGGTACCACGGTTAATTAAGGAAATCTCTACTGGTTAGACTCAAACCACATATTCCTTACATTGTATTCGTTTACTTTTACGTTAAAATGTATCGCTTATCTGTGTCATTTCAGTCATTGATTAAATTAAATTTCTCGAGGGCAAACCGATAATACTGGATGATAAAAGGAAGATTAATGGAACAAAATTAGAACTAATGGTCGTCAATTTTAAATCTTTATAAACAAACACCAGACACTATCAGTTACTTATATTTCATATGCTGGACAGCTGGGAAGAAATCTCTGAACCTAAATTTCATACCTATTTCCTTTCACTGAGAAAGCGCATCTCCGTACACCTCTTGAAATGCTCCCATATGACCAAGCGTCTTACATAGCCTCTCCTGAGGAAGTCCTACTCTCTGCCTTCACGTGGCGGAGGTGTTTTTTATCGAAGTGAGAGGGCAAAAGCGGATGCCCGGAACTCTTCACCGGGTTGACTGTCCATTGGATGACAGTCTAGGGGAGATGGCTAAACCCTGATTCCAAACCTCCAACGACTGGCGTATGAAGCTCACTGGAGCTCACCGGCAGACGCATGGACAAAGGGCTTATTGGATGCCCTGGATGTCTGGCCCCATTCAAAAAGGCGTATGAACCGGACTCCGGTCACCGGCTGGCTGCCAATGGATAGTGGACTCCCTACTCCACTCCTACTGCCTTGTAGGTCACACTTGGTTGTGTAAAGGCTAGAGCTGCACTCTCAAACAAAAGGCCGAGCTGTGCTGGGGACATCACTCGTACCTAATTCCCATGAAACTTCATGAACTCTCTACAACATCAACCAAATTCCAGTACTGGTCCAACAACGTCGCCTTCGGTGGTTTGGCCATGTTCTGCGCCGACCAGATGACAATCTGGTCAAATCAGTTCTAAATCCCTCACCATTTCCATCTTGGCGATGTCGCAGGGGTGGACAGCTGAAAATATGGCTTGGTACAGTCAAGGCTGATATGGAGTGCCTGGGCTGGGGCTACAAACCGTCTACGGACTCCGTCTGTGGAACAAGAATTGGATAACCCTGTCGCAAAACCTTGCATCAGATCACCGCGCCTGGGCAGCGATGATTCGAGATGTTGATGAAGCCGGCTCATCCCCCCGTAGGAGATAGCCGAAGTAAAGTAAGTAAAGTAAGTATCTGCTAAATTCTTTAGTAAATTCACCTTTATTTTGAGATTCGGACTATAGTCACTCAATTTCTAAGTTAGCGAATTTACCACTAGCCTATTCAGCTCACAGATAATCTTTTTTATGACTTATTGGCATACATTTGTTGATCTCTGGAAAATAATGTAGCTATTCGATTTTAGGTATTTATTTCCACATATAATGTATCATTCAGATGATCAACATAACAACAGTAATACGATTTCCTCCTTCAGTCACACCACTGCTTTAAAAAATATGGGTTCTAAATTTGAAAATCAGTTACACCGTTTGAAGCAGAACTACCTGGCTTATTTAATCATTTTGGATTTCAGATTTTCTGTGAGAATTAAGCAGTATTCTGTGACGATCAATGTTTATCCTGTTTGTCATTCATGAACCAAACTAGGTAAGTATTTCTTTCGTATAGGAAGCTGGTTACATCCTCAAGTGTCTTTCATAAGTTCCTCATATCAGCACTTATTATTATTCACTTAGGTTCTAAGTGGAACATAGGGCTCCAGAAACACATCTCTATCTCATTCTGTTCTCTGCATTCATTTTTATCTGGCCCAACAATTGCCCATAAGCCCTCCTCCATGTCACCCTCAGACGTGCAACTAGTCCCGAGAGTGTCTTTTACTTATAAAAACTTATTAAAATTTAGTCTACTGACCCTTTATTTAAGTTGATCAAAGAGGCAGTTAAGGTACCACTACTCTCACCTCACCTAGTTTACTAACCGGTCATAAGCCTGGAAAATGAGGAAACGTTACGATTGAAGCTAGTGATCCTATCGTGTGAAATTAAGTCAATCACCCAAAAGCTTTCATCTCATTACATAAGCATATAGCGATACTGATCTAAGTAACTCAAGAAACATAGTTCTCTTTGAGATGACAGAAGGGGGTGATCGATAAGCTATGACAAACACAAAACTCAGCTTCATAACTCTCCACTGGCTGACTGCTAATAATCAACATCGAATACAGCACACAGTAATATAGTTCCACTCTACCTAAAGAATGAATCGGAAATTTACTTGGATAAACTTCATCAGAAAACGAACCCCAATAGGTATACAGATTACTAAGGTTTAATAATTAATGTATAAAAAGCAACTTATAAAGAGTGTCATTTAGAGCAAACAGGTAGCAATTATTTTTGCATGCAAACAGTTTGTTAAACGGCATAAATAAGAAGACAGTTGCAGCGAAGAAAATTTTCTTTTCGACGAAGTCATCATCTAGGCTGTACATTCGTGTATTTATATCAAATGGATGGGAAACGGCATAAATGTTAAAGTACTACTGGTTTTTCAGTTACAGTATGCAGTTTACTGCAAATCTTAAATAGTCTAGTTGCTATTCATAGTCAGTAAAATGGTCTTTGTGGATGAGATCGTGTGGCTTCATTCCTGTATTGATTATAGATAACAGCAGTCGGCTTTGATACTTCGGATATATCTGAATCCTTTTAAATGTTTCATCTTTTTGTAACACTTTTAACAGGACATAAGTAAAGTGCTTAAAGTGCTCAGTTTATATTAGACGTTTGGAAACAGTTTAAGCGCCATTCACTCAAGAAAACAATATTTGACTTTAGTATATAGACTCTTTATTCAAGTTGGTCATTGAGGCAGTCAGTGTACGATTACTCTAAGTTTAGTTAGGCAAATATTAATCCAACTTCTCTTTCGATTTTTGATAATCCTAGGTAATATTTTGTAACTGAATGAAAAGCCACTTATTCATTACCATTTCATCTAGGAGTATGCTTTAAATAATATTAAAATCAAAGGAACAGCTTACCACTGTTATCTTTTTCTAGCACATTCTGTTGACACTGATGACATGGTGTTAGTGAAGACACTGGTATCTCGAGGTCAAACCTGGTAAGTCTCAAAGTCTCAGTACATTCATAAAAGCCATACATTACATACTAGCTACAGATAAAAGTGGTCTGAAGTAGTCTATATTAGTCAGTGTTTCGTATCACATACTGGGAATTAAATACATTTAATTTCTTTAATAAACCACGTTTGAATTTCATCTTGGACATTTGTAACTATTAGCTAGTCTCACTTTACAGCTCATATAATCTCGTCTGGAAGGTCCTGGGTTCGAACCCCAACGGTTTCGTACTGATGAAGAGTTCCAACCTGAGACGAAACAGCTGTCTAGTACTCCCAGGTTTACCAATGTTTATTTAACTAATGTCAGCTCATAGTGAAATCCAGCTCAGAGAACAAAACCACATCAAAATCATAGTGAAATCCTCCAACCAATCAAATGAAACCCCTACATAAACCAATACTTGAAAACTCATCTATAATCATTTAATTGTTAGACTGATTACAGAAGCCATATAGTGCATATCCACAATAGAAGACATCCATTAGGTTTATTTGGAATCTTAAATAGCAGTAAACTTGACCTTAGAACACACTTCGAACATGAGAACACAACAGATAAATATTAGAAACTCACTTGTCTTCCAACATGATTATTATGTAAATTGGTTAATCCCAATTTCGGATTACGTTTCAAACGATTACGTTCTCGTACATCAAGAAATTGTCTTGAAAATGCTGCACCAAAATGTATATTATCTGAACATCCTGACCATTCAAAATTTGGTTCTCTTGGATGATCATATATTGTTCGATCACATCCACAATTATCGTGTAAACCACTACTGCATGCTTTTGTCACTGCATGTGATACACCCGCAGATGTAACGGCTAAAACATAAGCTGATTCACGTGTACCTGTAAATTTTGAAAGTATAAAAATGAAAACATTAGTCATATAGTGTAGGCTGAATAAAGTGGGAATTTATAATAAAGATTCGCTACACACATAGTGTGTACGCGACTATTTTTACCTCTAAAGTTAAAATGAGTGATTTTGAAATCAAGGATTCACTTAGATCCATTTCGTTTTTAGCATTCATATAGTTAGACATAACTCACATATTGCTTTTTGAATGATTACCGGGTAAATTCCTAATCTGTACTATTGTCATTTTTTTATTTGTACAGTGGTCTGTAAAAAAAGTGGTTGGTTTCGAACGTTTCCGTTTATTTCCTGCACTCATACATCTAGTGGAAATGAAAGGAACATGAATCATCTTCACAATCTACAAATTAGTTGGCCAGCACGACTAGTTGTTATGAGTGGTATACAACTACTCATCTCATTTAATCAGTAGTGCATAGCTTTATGCAAATTTGCTTGCTTTCTTGATTACCATTTATGGTTCCATGCAGATGACACCCTGTTATCTGAATTATTCGGTTTCCAAAAGGAACTATGGTGAAATTTCAACTCACGAACTGTGCGCTGCAAATTGCTAACTAATTTGCAAATTGGGAATTCAATATATGTTGAGAGTTCACCCAAGTAGCTAGACAGAAATCGGGTGTTTTGAAGTGATTCAGCTTTCTGAGTTTAGTAGTCAAACCAGGTATACCTCTGATGATCTGGGCGGCAAATGAGCGAAAAGACTGTCTAGTGTTTAAATAGCCTCTAGGTAACTAGCGAGCACTACTGATTAATATGAGTGGTATATAACTACTCACGTCAGTCAATCAGTAGTGTAAAGGAACATGAACAATATAGTTGAAGGGATTTTATTCCTCTTGATTACTGAAATGTGAAGAAGTCTTTATATATGACAGCACCAAAATATTTATGGATTCAAGTGTTGGTATGCAGGGATTTGATTCAAATGGTTACAGGATTTCACCACGAGCTGATATCGGTTAGAGGACCATTAGAAAACTTGTGAGTAGTGGATAACCGTTTCGTCCTTGTTTGGGACTCTTTATCGTTACGCACCCACCGCCAGGGCCTAAACCCAAAACCTTCCAGTCACAAGGTGAGCTGGTAGACCATTCAGCCACTGGGACCCGATTCAAATGACCTATGGATTCCAACTTCTGCCAATACGCAATATAATTAATTAATTTTTAATTTTATGGCAGCGTGATTCCACACAGTATTTCGGTACAAGTATGGAATTTTCAGCATGTGATATCGGTAGCCCAAATTTAGCAGGCTGACCATTGATATCAGTTGTGCATCAGCCGGGGATTGAACCGGACCATGAGCATAATAGACGAGAGTCCTAACCACTGTGCCACCGACGCACGACTACTAGCCATGTCATCAGCGAGTATGTGTCCTCCAACTCAATCTGCTGTTAACGTAGTTAAACAGACGATTGTGATTATGCAAAACGCATGGAGTTGTAATTTTCATATACATGTGAACTCATGCAATAATATGGGTAGAACATAAAAAGCACGTAATAAGCATTTGTTGGGTCATGAAATGGATAGGCGTAACAAGGATCTGGAAGAGATTTCTTGTTTTAAGTTACGGATACATACGGTACATAATTTCGTTTACTTTTCACATACTTGTAAGCACTTAGCCTAGAAGGCATCACAGCATCGCCCATCTAACTTCGTAACTGTAAATGTTGAAGAAGGTTTTAAAGTTTGTGACACTGTGAACTATTTTAAATCAGTTTAGCTAACAGTAGACTGTTATTAGTTCTTATCTTTAGCATTTGAGTCACTAAATATCTACCTAATTTTACTACATAAAAGGGCAGTAATGATAAAAAAAGAATGACGAATTAAACAAGTTTCTACATATTCCTGATTTACCGTACGTAAATTGACGATAAGAACTGTTATCACCGTTTGGCATCCTGTTTCAATAGACAGACTTTTTGAGTCGATAGCCATATGCTGACTAAAAGTGATTTACTTCAAATAAATGAATCAAAAATCTTGAGAAGATAAAAAACATTGTCACAGTCTTGAAGGTATGATAGTATAAATCTTCAAGTAATAAAGATTTATAGCTCAGTTGGACGATTTTAATATGGTTACGTTCTCCTAGCCAGGTGACTTACGTGACTAGCCTCCACTATCCTTCAGTGCAAGCTTCAATATGAAGTCAGCTTATTTGGTTTCTATATGAATGATATGATCGTATCTGTTAACAAAAGCTGTCTAGATGAACAACATAAGTTTCACAATTAAATCACCCAGCTCATAGAGCTTAACCACATCAAAATATAAATCTTTCTGATAAATTTATCGCAGATCAAACGGAAAACACATCCTGCATTACAGCTCAGTATCCTAAATGTTTTGAGTCGAAAAGGCGCTACCTAATGAAAATTTAGCTAATAAACAGTTCTACCTACAAGCATGAAAACTATAATCTTATACAAAAGATAAAACACCTCAGATAACAATATTTAAAAATCAATGCGAAACAGTATGCCATAGAAGCCTAGTCTAGCGCACATGTCGAAATTAAATTGCCCTAAGCAAGATTTAGTTACTTCGCCTTTAATTCTTTCCTGATTTCCTAAACAACATCCATTTTGTCATCACAATCAGACGGATTTCTTCTAGGCACAAAATAATAATAATACACTTAAATTCTTAGACTACGGAACAGAAAACAAACCAGCTTAATTTTCTTTCTTTCCTACTTTGCCGTAATCTTGAAACTGTTGAACAAGTAACTCTCAAAAATAAGCAAAAGAAAACAGGATACACTTTTTGATTCCTTGAAATACTCATCATCACAGAATTGCTAAAACAAGTAAAACTTTGTATGTAAGTGAATGAATTTCAAAAAAAAGAAAAAATTGATAAAATTGGAAATTTCCTGAGGGATAATAATAATATTGTCGTTTTAATCTGTACCTACAATAGACAAACGTTTTCTGTAAAGACAGAAAATAATTTAAATCAACATACAACTAGTGCTCACTACCGGTACTCTGAATAATAATAATAAATATCTGAGATTTCTCACAAAGTTTTACATCGTTGAAATGCAAATTACTAAAATTAGTTTTATAATATCAGTAGATAATGGAAGGATTCATCCCGTTGCTATATAATTTCAACGAGAGGATAGTTTAATTTAAATAGTTAGAATAGTAATACCAGCTGAGGTTTTTTCAATATGTTTCATGATTCGGAAAATGTCAAATAAAATCTATAAGAAGTTCTATTTTAGCTCATTTGATTGATAGCGGTCACCAAGTGGACAAAGATAGTGCCTTCAAAGTTGTCCATTGCATTCCATCGAGTCTTTCGAAGGAATTCGAATCCGTCCTTTACACATAGCCGAAGCTATAGGAACTCGAGGGAATAATAATCCTAGTCTTTGCATACAAAAGAAGTTTGTTCTACCTTTGTCTCTCCCTTGCTTAGCCTAGGTGAATTCTATTCAAAGCCCTCCCACACTTCCTTATTTTCCATCTCCTTCGTATTTTTGTGATATTTATCTGAACTGTGATTATCGGTCCACTTCACCTTTAGTATTACGTAACTTTTGACCTAATTTATTTATTGAATTGTCTACATATACACATATTACTATCTTTGTTATTCTTATCGCCACCTGCATAAACCTTATTATCAATACTTTTTGTCATTATAATCATCGTTATTAACTACGTTCAAAACATTTACCACATTATTATTATTTGATCCACGAAATCACCGTCGTTGGTTAAAAATTTTTATATATAAATCTATGTAAATTTGAGTAAAACCTGAAGAAGATCTAGTTGAAAACAATATTGTTCGCTTATATGTTTTGTTCTAATATTAAAAATGGGAATATTTAAAGATTCAATATAAAAGAGACTGTCGTCGCCTCAAACGTCTCAGACGCACGCTTCGGACGAATGCCTATAGGGACGAAATCCAATTTCAGAGCTTCTTGTCGACTGTCTTCAACCACATGATATTAAGACTGAATGTAGGATAAAACGAAGCAGTCAATTCGATACTTATACTCAAGTACTTAGTGTTTAGACATTGAGCATAAAAATAGCTGAAAGTGACTAAGACTTTTGAAAGAGTACTTTTCATGAGTATAAAAAACGGGTTAAGTTATACTAAGTAGTGATTTTATTGTAATTGACATTGGTTAGGGACTAAATCTTTTTTTTATTACAGCTTGATTCCACACCGTATTTTGGTATAGGTATGGAATTTTCAGCACGTGATATCGGTAGCCCAAATTTTGTAACCCGATCATAGATATCAGGTTTGCGTCGGCAGGGGATCGAACCCCGGACCATGTGCATGGTCGGCGAGAGTCCTAACCACTGTGCCACCGACGTACAGTCGGAATTATTCACCTCCTGAACATGTGAATACATAAGCTGTTTAGCATAAGGTAAGTAGTGTTTTACTCAGTTTTTAATTGAAAATAGGTATCATTTTCTCATACTTTACACTCATTCGACTATATCACAATGGCTTACTTTCCTTATTTTAGCATTTATTACCAACACTGTTTGTGTATTAACACAAGTGAATCGAAACTCAGGCTTTAAAATGGTATAACTGTAGGCCGACAATTCAAAGACCGTCGCGGTTCCAACCCATTTTAGTTCTTATCATTGAACAAACATACGCAAATGTAAAAACATCATTGAAGAGTTCTATGTTCTTAGTTGACGGACATACAGCTTTTCCATATTTTTATTTGTATGACTTTTAAAAACAAATAAAAGCACAGTACTTGAAATTCTTGCAATTAGCAAATTTCTGGTGGCATGATTTAAAGAAATAGACTTTTACAAAAAAATTTCTATCAAAAATAAATAAATAAATATTGTGCGAAATTCATTCAGTGTTTCATTAAAATAACTCCACTTAATATCTAGTATCTCTTTGTCAGTATTTTTATGCATTAATTAAATGAACATATGGGGTTTTAGTGTTAGTCACTGCCACCACCTCGCACCCTCCAAAGAAGTGTACTCCAGTCATATGTTCAGTCATCTGTTATCGAAGTCACCTGAATTAACATATATGCGGATATTCACAAAGAAAAATAGTGTTTTAAAATATTTATTTGGATACAAGTGACCAGATGTTTTGAAATAGTCAGTATGATTAAGGATACAAATATTCAGGCAAGACGGTTAGAAAATAAAAGGAATCTGGCTTGCATTAGGAATTAAACCGATGGGATACGAGTTGGTAATACACATTGTTACATCAACTGAAATATGTGATTCCATTACTCATCAAGTAATAATCTCACTTCAGCTCTTGTGCATTGTCATTGAAGATTTTGTTGAGTAAAATCATTTCTGTGACAGAAAATGTGTCTAGTCTACCAATAATTAGGCTAATTTCCAATATGCTTAGAAAATATCTGAGACTAAATTGAAGGAATTAACTGACGATTAGCCGGTTGATACAATGGTAAATTTACATTCAATTCGTTTTACGACAACTAGGAAAGTAAGGTCATTTTTTATCTAACCTTCATATAAAGTACACTTTACTGTTTAGAACCAATGTAAAGTAAAATACCTAACCTGGAAATTCCTTATTCATTCCTTTCAGTCATTCTGCAATTATTTTTCTCATCTTTATCAAGTTATTAAGTCTAATCCACTAACATTCTGAGCATGAACCACATAAACCATCAGTAAAGTTTCTGGTGAAATATGATGCTGACTCCTCATGTTTCGTTGGCATAGCATTGATGGGTTAGCCAATATTTCCAGAGAGAGAGAGAGGCTGAATTCGACTACTAGACACTGTCAAGGTGCACTGGTGGAACAGCGGTTAGGACGCTCGTCGACCATGTACATGGTCCTGGGTTCGATCCCCGGCCGACGAACTCCTTTACCTCGTTAAGCCAGTAGTGAGACTGGTAAAGCGGAAAGGTTGGGCATGAGGCTAGCAAACCCATCCTGTAAGAACCAACACTGCTTCAGAAACTTCAAGCCACTAGCTTGAAGGTCTATGTTTCACTGGGAACGTGAAGGAAAAAAGAAAAAGAAGAGACACTGTCAAGATGAAACTAATAATTTCATTATCTGAATAATCAGGTTGAACCCTCTCCAATGTTTCAATAAAATCAAGTTTGAATTACTTTTTGTGTAAAAAATACTCGACTAATTCCTTGACTAGTACTGTAGGAACAAATGATAAACTATACTGAGGGTAAATAAAATATTAAAAACTGATTTTACTTCAATGAATAGTCTGGAATCTTTGCAGCTTTTGACTAACGTGTGCCATGCTGTGACACAACTACGTCTTCCATTAGCAGGTCACAAACACATGTGACATTATTAGATTCCAATGACAGTCATATGCATAGATTGCCTTCCACTAACTGACACTAAAGGTAGACTAGCGCATGTGTGGAGCATCACGTCTCAACCGTGCACTTTGCTTCAAACATCTAGTTGTCTTCATAATATTGTACGAGTTACTTGTTATTTTTCATGATGACCTTCTGCTGTAGGAATTTCGATATTTCTTCGAAATGTCTCTTATAATTCTCGCTCCAAGCCAGAAATATATATATATATATGTATTTACCTATTCTCTAGTAGGAGAATGATATCATTACTTTATTACTCGTGGCTTTCCCTATTTTTCTCCTCCCCACTTACACTACTTCTAGTGACAGATAAGGTTATTGCTGTTACGTATTAACTCCACTGGCTATTTCCAGTAGTTTATTTTTCTTGCCACAAGCTACCAACTTTTTAAATTCTGCCCACAATTATTATTTCTCCCAGCTGTTTGTCTGCATTTGCTTCTAAGTGCACAAGAACTCAACATTTTGTGGACATTAACCCTTCATCATACCAAAATATCCATAGGGTTCCTCTTCATCCAGAGTTGACAGTATTTTTACTTCTACTTCTGCTACCCCGAAGCTGTCATATGTTTCAAAACAGCCACACATGATATGATCCTTCTACTTTTCATGCCAATTACCTAAATAATATACCTCATGAAAGCTTCATTTATTACTATTTTCTATATACTTCTGACTACAAAGAACATGTAGTGTATTTTAAATCTTCATATTCTCAACAAACTATGCCGTCTCAAAAACCGGCTTTACAACACCACCTCCTCTTTTTGCACCTGAGAGCCCACCAACCTAAATATCGAATTAAAGTTCTTGAGGAATGCACATTTCACTAACAAAAGAAACCATGACAATCACATTCTGTTGAAGAGATCAACTCGAACCAGAGAATCAAAATGACAGTCGATGAAGTTAATAAACATCATATTCAACCTAGTTCATGTTATTTATGCCTAAAATTTTACACCAGATATAAGGCGTCTTCCAGTTTCTATTGTTAGTTCATTTATTTTCTGTAGTTCATTTAAAAGTTTTTCGTTCCTTTCACGAAAAATTACCGGCTGAACATCCAGTGCAATTACCATCCTATTGATGTGTTTTCTTATGCACAGCACCCACGATAGTGTTCATGTACAAGTGACATCATTTAAGAAACTAATACTAATTAGAAGGTACCAAGAAAAGGCATTTACAAGATGAGATCAGGACACTGACATCCTGTACTAAAGACAATTTATTTCAGTCTGTTTGTCCTCTACCGAGAAATGTTCAATTTCTCTTAGCTCGATGCATAGGTTCACCTCCGTGTGATGTCAATAGGGAGTGCCACCTTTCAATTCCAACGTGCTTCTTTGTTTTCGAAGATAATGATGTATTAAATTTGGGTAAAAACCTATTTCCGAATTTAGAGTTTTGTGATGCAAAACTCTGAAACCAAGCCTTAATACTTTGCATCAGACAAAAATGTCATCAATGAGTAATATGTATTAAGTGGGGAGTTTATTCATGTAAAAAGTTATTTATTCGTGTTAGTGACATCTGTATATTAACTTGAATAATGTATATAAAGACATTTTAACTAAACTGAGATTGGATAAACAAAATTCAAATGTCACATGTCATAACTCTGGTATACCTCTCTATGACATAAATTGAACAATGTATCCAAACTTGATTTGTTAACCACAGAAGTACAAATATAGTGAATGACTGTCAGTATAATCAACGAATGAAATCAGAATTCCTGAACTTATACGGTGACTGACAATAAATGAAACTACTGACTAGTGGACTACATTATGTTCAAAAGTAAAAAAAGACATTACCCAATGAACAGTATCACATGATTATAAGTAATAAACAACAAATAAAGCTATTACATTCACTAAAACGACTTAATTAAAAATTCAGGCTGGATTTCTGGCTATCTTAACAATAAAGCCATATATTAGTAGTCTTTTGTGTTAGAAGACAAAGCCATGCACTCGAATTTAACGTAGGTTTACATACAGAAATCACTTCAGTTTCAAATCACGTTTTGTCTATTTCCTGTAAACAGAAAGAAGTCACAGTGCTATAATTGAGGGTGGAAAGCTAACTTGGGTAGCCACAGAATTCAAATAATCTGCTTCTAGTTTACAATTAGATAACTCCATCGATGAAGCTATGAAATCTAGTTGATCGTTAGGTTTTAATTTCAACTTAACTATTTTGCGAATGCATAAAAAAAAGCTGTTCTTCCATTATCAGTCTAACTATTTACCGAACAAGATTTTTCATTCCAGTCCTCATCTAAGCTAATTAAGGTGATTTGTGAATGATTTCCAGTCGATTTTATCATATTAGGCACTTCTAGTTTGCAAACCAGTTTTTCTAAGATGTATTTTTATTATTTTTTATTTTATTTTATTTTTTTTTGATTACAGCTTGATTCCACACTGTATTTTTGGTACAAGTATGGAATTTTCAGCATGGATATCGGTAGCCCAAATTTTGCAGGCCGACCATAGATATCAGGTGTGCGTCGGCGAGGGCTCGAACCTCGGACCATATGCATGGTCGGCGAGAGTCCTAACCACTGTGCCACCGATGCACGTAACGTGTGAAATAAAAAAGAAAATTTCATCGAGTTTGTATCAAAGTTTGCACTTTAGAAATAAAGCAGGATATTAATTTTGATTTTGTTTGAATGAATAAAAGTGTTTTATATAGGTTTGAAGCCATCCTTAGAATTACTAAAATTCTTCAACTGCTGAAGAAATAATGATTGTTATTCTGAGACGTTGGAATAAGACTGACTTGGTTGCTAAGGCTTACAATTCATGAAACAAAAATTTTGCAGTCATCAGACCATATTTTACTTCCCAGAGCCTCTCAGTTTAATCGTTTCTGGATGCTGTGTAAGTCATCCTTAAGTGACGCACACTTTGTTCTCTGACGCCAAATTTGAATTCACTCTCGTTATGGTTTCCAAAGAATAAGGTCAGGTTTACTCCCAAAAAAGTTTAAATTGAAATTTTATGAGATATGATCAGTAGCCGCTTTAGTGTCTCAAAACCATACCGTCTTGACAATAAATGAAGCCTTCCAAATTTTAGTTCATAGTAATTTAGCAAAGGGAATCACAGATTCAAGCATTTTCATATTTAATACTCCCCACCATAATGCAACAGACAACGGGCAACGAGGAAACAGGCATAAAATCGACTCACACAAAAAACTTGGAGGATCTGGACTTCACCGATGATATATGTCTGATTTCCCACAAACTGGAAGACATGCAAGTGATGAAAAGCAACAAGTTGGCGATAGAAGAAGCATCAAAGATAGGATTTCCTTCAGGTGAACATAGATAGAACAGAGGTAATGTAGATTCCTGGCCAACAGCCACAGCAACAACAACAGACAACAATCAGCCAGCATAAATGGGAAGAACCTGAAAGAAACAACCTCCTCTACCTATCCACCTACCAGGGAAGCATCGTGTCAACTACAGGCGGAACTGATGAAGATATCAAAGCCAGAATCGGAAAAGCAAGACAAGCTTTCATTGTCCTAAGTCTGTGTGGAGGTCATCATCAAAAATAACATCCGGATTTTCAACTCCAATGTGAAGTCGGTGCTACTATATGGATCAGAGACTTGGCGTGTCATATAGAGCACCTCAAACAAACTACAGACCTTCACTAACAGTTGTCTTCGCTCAATACTCAAGATCAGATGGCCAGAAAAGATCGGCAATAGCGAGGGATCTCTGGGAGCGAAAGAACCCAGCAGAAACTAACTGTGCAACAAATAGGCAGGAGGAAATGGCGGTGGATTGTCCATACTCTGAGGAAACCATAAAGTGACATCACTAGACAAGCCATTGCTGGAGTGGAACCCGAAAGGGAAGCGGCGAGTTGATCGTCAGTGCAGGGGTGAATTGGAGGCGGTCATGTGAAGAGGAGATGAAAGCATATGGGCAGACCTGGAGCAAGGTGAGAACTTTAGTAGAGAACCGAACACAATGGAGACGCGCGGCTGAAGCCCTATGCTCCTCTAGGAATGAAAGGTTATAGTAATAATAATAATACTCCCCACGAAAAAAAATTATGTGATATGTGAACCGCAACGTTTACACAGGTGTGAGTAAGTAGTCATCTAAGTGCTATGGTTAGTGGTGGTTATTGTTTTCAGTCATTATTAAATTCTGAACCGTTTCATAAGCAGACATGTATCTTCGGTAGCATGAAAACTTGTGAAGAGTGATAAATCTGATTCTGAATTATCTAATTCTTCTAATGACGTCACTTTACAGGCAGTTGATCAGAAGCCTGTTTAAAAACTTCTAAAATCATATTAAATTTCATTATATTCGTATTTACTTGTTGAAATGTTATGGGCATTAGATTTCTGCGAAGTTTTTCGCACTCAGTTATGACGTCACTTTACTAACCACGAGATAAGACTATACTACGTCAAAATACTGTGTTTACTTCATCACATCTGATAACGAGAGGACAGAGATCTTCACCACCGTCATATCAATCCACATAAACCTAATGTAGGACATTTATTGCAAGGAAAACTTTTCGATTTTTAACAGAAACAAAAAGGAAGTAATCGCCTCACTCTGTTTTTTTACTTAAAAAAAAGAGAGGACTCTCATTATCTTGTGATGTCTCTACACAGTTGAAGTGGAATATATCGACTGGAAAAGACACGATTAGGCATCATGAAATGAACAGTATTATGTGCATATTGAGGCCCAATGGATAACAACTGTAAAGTGAAAATACAATAAATCCCTGTGTGTTTCAGCTGGTCAAATGACTAGCTGCCTCCAGATGCATAGGTAGATTCACACACACACATACACGCACGTGCGCACATACACAAACAGAGATACGTGTCTCACAACCACGCATCTATTTTAAATAAATCAAAAAAGTAAAAGGTGGAAAATCTAACAAAACATAAATGTGAATGAACATGAGTGCCAAAACTGTCAAAAATAAGAAAAAAAATAAGCAAATAATGCAACTGTTCTTTTCCATGTGTGTCCAGAATCATTTAAAATTACCTCTTCTTTACCTTGTGACAACATGAGTGTAGATAGACTTTTTACATATCTAAATATAAGTGTTCACATGCACATTGGAATTTTTGTGTTGTAGGGAAAGAAAGAGGAGCTTCAAAATATAACCAGACATTAGAGGTCATACATATTTGAATGTTTTATTTTTCCTTCATTTCCTGAATTCCTTTATTATTATTCTTTTATTCTTAAAAAGTCATGAGACAAATATGTTATGCGTGGAAGAATGATGATAATTTTCACTGTTATCATTTACTTATTCAATAACTGGACAAAGTGATTGAAATATTTCATGTGACTGTGAAACGTTCATATTGAAAGATTAATTTATAAGCTTGCGCTGCATATTTTCCTTTTTTTCTGTCAAAATCTCCTAGTTTGATAATTTGACGCGGTAGAAATAAGGATCGCGTAATTAAATAATAGGTGACAGCGAACATAAAGTTTGTGTGGATTTGGTTGACTTAAAGATGAATTTTATCAAAACCAAGAGTGGATAGAAAATAAATCAATAACAGTTAAAAAGTGTAATGCAGTTATTTTTCCCATGCCAAGGATTACTCAGCAGTCCCAACTTATGTTAGACACTAGATGTAGTACCTTCAGGTTACCGGACCACTACTTTAGCGTTGTCACTCAATTCGAATCCAATGGCTGGTAATTTCTAACTACTAACAATGCTTTAAATAGTGCTGCCAGCACACTTTGTCATGAGCAAGTAAATGTCCTCCTGCTTGACTTGTAAGACTCCACCGATCACTACCTTTCATTAGAACTCCGAAAAATGAATCTTGAATCAACCCACTGGATGACATGGTTTTTTTTCCTTCACGTTCCCAGTGGAACATAGGGCTTCAAGCTAGTGGCTTGAAGTTTCTGTAGCAGTGTTTATTTTACACGATGGGTTTGCTAGCCTCATTCTCAACCTTTGCACTTTACCAGCATTATTTCTGGCTTAGCGAGGTAAAGGAGTGTGTCAGTGGCCGGGGATCGAACCTCGGACCATGTGCACGGTTGGCGAGCGTCCTAACCGCTATGCCACCTACGCACGAATGACATGGTAGTGATACTACGTCACAAATAAGAAGAAATTGGAAATTGGATAGCAACTTACTGGCTGGACGGTAACTTTCTCAACCATGTATCTTTACAATCTTGCATTTTGTTCCTCATAAGTTCTAATATTAGCTTATAGGCAACATAGGTAAAAGAAAATAAACGCTTGGATCTAGAAGATAAAATTTAATTAAATCAGTAATGAATAAACTGGGTATTTAAACTTTTTCAAGCCACTCAACCGGTGTTGTTTATCATATGCGAGGATTCAAGCTAACTGACTACAACCTGGGAGAAATTTTACAGTTTCAAGTTATGTATGTATATAGCATCTCTTTTTCTGTTACTCTTATCAATGTGACGATTAGCTCAAACACTTAAGATGACATTCGGAAGTTAATTGGGATTTTTTTATTTGTATTTTGGGCGCAAATATTCACTGATAGCAGTAAAACGGTTGGATGGTTTCCGTTTGTTAGTTAGTAAGACTTGCTTAACCACTTATGAAATATTTTTAAGACACAACATATTCTCTCATGCTTTATTCTACCACTGCAAATTATGTCCGCTATATTGTACAGAATAATCAATTCATGGAACAATATACTTCAAGTTTGTCTATTATCAATGAAAGCATCGGTAAGCTAACAGTTACAAGGAATAATTAACTTAAAACGTAAGTATTCTTAGGAAAAATTATTTATTTATTTTACTAAGCACAATACAAGCTTTAAATAGGATTTCTGACCTTCAGTCAGAGTAGTTAGCAGAGTGAAGTTAATCTGTACGAAAGAATGACAGATGATAATAGAAGTTTGCTCGATGAGTTCGTATTGTGTTTCATTGACATCTTTTCACGTGTCCAATGTATCTCTGCAACGATGTATCGTTTGCTTCCTCTGACATCAAATCTATCTCCCTGCTATTTGGTATTTTTGTGCCAATGAACGTCTCTTTATATACTAGTAATAAATCTTATCAGTAGCACATGTCACAGTACAACAAGCACAAGAAACTTCTGGAAAGGTATACTCAAAGATATCAGATTACAGACGAATGCATTACACCAAAAACATCGAAACACTGAAATATGTATGCAGAAAATATTGAATTTTGAACACTAAGTCACAAGCTATCCTAGGTGGAAAATAGAATACACTCAAGATAATGCACATAAATCCTCGGAAAAATCATTTAAAATAGTATTAAGTCCTTTAATTTAAAGCAGCCCATTCGTACTGACCAACTTTCATATGCAATCATCAAGATTTTAAACATATGACTTATCAAGTGTTAAATTGTAGGGATTTGATTGGTTTCAGGATTTCATCATGAGCTGACATTGGTTAGAGAACCATTGGAAAACCTGCAGGGAGTATTGGACAGCTGTTTCGTTCTAGTTTGGGACTCTTCACCAGTATGCACCCATCACAAGGGTTCGGACCCAGGACCTTCCGGTTACAAGGCGAGCTCGCATATCATTAAGCCACTGGGACCCGCCCATCCAATGGCCCACGAATTCTAACTTCTGCCAATTCATGACATAGTGCGACCACTAGCCACTGTCTTCGCCGAGTATTTGTCCTCACACCCTACCGGCTGCACTCTACTGGTCATGACTTCTCACCAGAGCCCCATGTAATTACCAATCTGAATACGGCCAGTCGCTAATGAGCATCTCATTGAAATTCAAGTGTTGCATTGTAGGTTTTTGATTGGTTTCAGGGTTTCATCATGAACTGACATTGGTTAGAGAACTATTGGAAAACTTGAGAGTACTGGACGGCTGTTTCGTCCTAGTTTCCATGAAGTTGACTGAGCTTACTCAAATGACTGTTAGATTAACGTCGTAGCCAAATTTTTGTTAACAGGTGTACAAAAACACAGTTGTATAGTAGTAGTTGGTAAGATCAAAAAAATATTCTTTCGAATCAGTTCTCTGCAAATTCTGGCAGGTAGAAAATATGGTATTTATCGTGATGATGATAACATTGTTGATAACATCATCATTTATGACTTTATGTATACATACTACCAGTACTAAAAATAGTAGTATTGTTATTATTCGTATAACAGGGAATTCGTGTCTCTAAAGGTGGATCAAAACTCTTCAACATATTTATTAGTGAAGTTACTACTGAGGATATAATCTGGTCTCGTGATGATGAAACATCCCCTGTATTAAGATACCAAACAGTTTAATTCCCTTAAACTTCTACTGTAGCTTAATTTCTGTGGAATTTTATAATCTTTCTTTAAAATTATTTTGATGATTAAATTCTTATCTTACTAAATATATTTCCTAGATTCAAAACGGTCGATGATTGGCTTTTTTCCTTATTAGTAATTAGACTTTGTGGATTTCATGAAATTCACACTACTGAATAATTGTTGAACAATAAAGCTATACTGTTTATTCTTTACTGCCAACTTATCAAATAAACTTAGCAGCTCGAAATTAACCTGAGAAATGTGTAATATAGTTGATGCTTTCTTAATTTATGAATTCTTTTCCAGTAGAGACTGTTTCCTATTTTGATAAAACACTTGTGATGGAAGGTCAGGTAAAGTAAAAATTGAGAAAGCAAAATACTATGTCACCCGATGGAAGAGGTGAAAATACTTCGAAATGAAATTTAAAAGAATCTATGTCGTGGAAGTGTGTAAGCAATAGACTCTTTTATGAAGATCCTATATTTATGCCTTATGCTATATTCCTGAATTTGAACAAAGGGAATTTTCGTCCTTTGGTTTAAAAGTATCCTAGGAACTATCCGAAAGTTGCTGTTTCATCTCTGAACAGAACAATACGTAGGCTTTTTCAGTAGACCCTGATCAATATTTAAGAGTACTACCTTGCCTACACAGCAATGGTTGGGGTCGCGCTAAATCACGAATTGTTAGAAGTTGGAATTCATGAGCCATTGAACCGGGTCCCAGTGGCTGAATGGTATACGAGCTTGACTTGTAACCGGGAGGTCCTGGGTTCGAATCCCGGTGGGTGCGTACTGATTCCCAAACTAGGATGAAACACCAGTTGTCCAGTGCTCCCTGATTTTCAATGGTTCTCTAACTGATATCAATCCGTGATCAACTCGTAAAAACATCAGAAAACATGCGAGGAAAAAAGTATAAATAGAAATCCTCCAGTATGTGCAAATTGCTACCTGGAAATTAAAATTACCCTTTTTTATGACATAATCAATGTGTCAACAAACCTAGACTGGAGAAGAATACCTCCCATCTCTAAAAGCATTCAGTCTAACCAAGAAATCCGATAGAGCTGACGTTTGATTTAAGTGAATGAATAAATTATAGTCTTCTGATTCACCGGTCATTTAGTTTACTTTCTTATTGATAAAAGTTTATAACATAGGTTAGTGATTTATAAGTCATAGTCTCTGTTAACACCCTTAGTAGCGGGGATATTCCTCTTCACTAGCTTGATATGATGTGCGTCGGTGGCACAGTGGTTAGGACGCCATCCGACTATGCACATGATCCGGCGTTCGATCCCCGGCCGACGAACTCCTTTATCTCGCCAAGGCAGAAATAATTCTGGTAAAGAGGAAAGGTTGGGCATGAGGATAGCAAGTCCATCCTGTAAAAAGAGACACTACTACAGAAACTTCAAGCCTCTAGCTTGAAGCTCTATGTTCCACTGGGAACGTGAAGGAAAGAAAAAAAAGCTTGATATGATCTTCAAAGTTTACATCAGTAACATAAGTTTTGTTCGTCTTAACAGTGAGTTGTAAAATATGTATCTTGTTCAGTGTATGACACTGAATGACAGAAATTGTGATAATTCACCCCCAAAGAGGTGAACTGGTATAATCAAGTCAGTAGTATTTTTAAGATGCCTAATATAACTTAAGTATATCATTAAAAATAGTATATCAAACAAGCTGTTTTCAGTAATTTAGTATTTGTTCCGTAAGTATATATACATTTTTGTGACTAAAAAAGAAGCAACAGTAATGCCTATTACTCTCATGATTGCTTACAATTCCACATGTAATTAAAATCAAGTAGGAGTTATTCCATTGGACAGCACAATAAAGTATCGTGCCATGCGTTACTGATAAGATTTATCAGTCATATACAAAGAGACGTTCATTGGCACAAAAATATCAAATAGCAGGGAGATAAATTTGATGTCAAAGAGATAAAATGGACTTGTGCTGTGGCAAAACGTAAGAGATACGAAAAGAAGATAAAGAAACACACTACGAATCACTGAAGTAGCACAACATTGAAGATCCGTGAAAGTGACGACTTTCAAATTCCAAATAAACATTCCGTTACGAAGTCTCTTGTGTTCCGCCGTTACCTTAAGAAGTTGAGCACAGTTTTTTAAAGTTATTTGAAACTTTTCACTTAGTGCTTAATAATATATGTATACATGTTATCACCATCATGATCAGTGCTTCACTTTTAATGTTCCTTATCACCGTTGTGTGGTAAATTTACAAGATTGTAGCTAATGTTCTATTTTTTTCCCTTCACGTTCCCAGTGGAACATAGGGCTTCAAGCTAGTGGCTTGAAGTTTCTGTAGTAGTGTCTCTTTTTACAGGATGGACTTGCTAGCCTCATGCCCAACCTTTCATCTTTATCCGCATGATTTCTGATTTAGCGAGGTAAAGGAGTTCGTCGGTCGGGGATCGGTTCGAACCCCGGACCATGTGCATGGTCGACAAGCGTCCTAACCGCTATGCCACCGATGCATTAAAACATTGAAATTGTTGAATATTGAATATTTAATGAAAAAATTAATTTCAGAATTATTCCATTTCTTACTTTTCTAATGTCGAAAAGGCAGGAGATAGCCTCATTGCTGAATAATAAGTATAAAAACAGTAATGATGAAACACATTCCATAAATGCATACGAAGTGACTTTAAAGCTGAATAACACTGCAGAAGGGAAATGCAAAACTTCATCATCAGAAAAATGAGGGGGCTATTATGCATAGATATTTAGTTAGTGTTTGGTGTGACCTTTGAAGGAAGAATATGAAGTGTTAGCTTACACGAAATAAGAAGTGTCAACTGTCTTGAGAAAATGTATGTATATATTAAACCTTGTCATACCAGTCAAAAGTTGTGTGGTATATTTTTGGTAAATATTGGTAGATACATTGGATGATGGATTGTAATACAAAAGGCCAAGTATTGAAAATGACTGGAAAGGCCAACTAGGGTAAGAAAAAATAATCTCAGTGATCAATAAATATGGCAACATTTCATTTTTATTCACTCTATTATTTTGTCTGAATATTTTTCCCCGAGGAATGACAGAATGCTTTCACATTTAAAAAGGAATAATGAACACACAATAAATTGAGTGAATAATAACTGCTTGTCACACTGAATATATGTTACATGAAGAACCTAACAAGATTGATGTGTATCTTTAACATAAGCTACATTCACCTAGTAGAATAGTAAATACAACCAAATATTTCTGATGAAAAGATGGAGGCGAACTAAATTCAAATAATAGTCACCTAGTGTCGCAATCAAAGACTCACTGTACGCTGTGCTCTGGGATACTATATTTGTAGTAAAGTTCTTTCATATTAGTTGGAGGATTTCATCATGAGCTGATGATATCAATTACAGAACCATTAGAAAACCTGTGAGTACTGGACAGCAGTTTCGTCCTAGCTTGTGACACTTCACAGTACGCACCCACCGGGCCATGGACCATGAGATAGGGTCTCAGTGGCTTAATGGTCCACGAGCTCGCATTGTAACCAGAAGGTCCTAGGTTAGAACCCTTGTGAAGGGTGTGTACTTATAAAGAGTCCCAAAAGAGCTAAGACGAAACAGCTGTCCAGGACTCACAGGCTTTCCAATGGTTCTCCAACTGATGTCAGCTTATGATGAAATCCTCCAACCAAACAAACAAAAATCCCTACAAAAACCAATCCTCGAAAATTCTTTCATATTAGTTTATTTACAAAATATTTCATATAGCGTAGGCAGAGTGGAAGAACTAGAACTATCACAACAAAGTTTCGAAATTTCTGCACGATTATGTACAATAAAATGTGTTCGAAATGTTATCACGTAAATGGTGCTGTTTAACCGCGTGATTTATGCAATAAACAAACGGATATGAAACTACACTGCGAAACAGTATAGAGTTCCACTTGCATATTAATATGGCAGTGTTACTATTATAGCAACTGAATCTAAAAAGGTGATACAAACTCCGTGATACAAACAGTAGCGTTTTGTGTAGTGAAAATCAAAAAATAACAAGTCAAAACGGAAGATACAAGCCCCTCATCCTTTGACACCTACTTTACTGCCTAATTTCCAACTTTGACATGAAATACTTTAAGGTTGACGGTGTAAGACATGTTACTGTGGTAAGCAGACATATAGGATTAAGGGCTAACTAGAACTTCCAAACAATTATTCACTTGAATAGCATTATGTCGTCAGACAATATCAAAAGTCCGAAACCTTTTAATGTTAAAATGACTTTACTGCAAACTAAACAAGCTATAGAAACATACAAAACACTAGAAAAGCGCTTTACTAGAGTCTTAATATTTTTTGATTGGACACTAGTTAGTAACTAGTGTAATGTGTGTGTCTAGTCCTGTCTTTGGTATAGACTGAATTCTATCAGTCAAGTTTGCAATGTGGCCACGATGATAGGTGGCTCTCCATCACAGTGCACTTTGAGTAGTTGATATTAGGAGGTTGGAGTAAATCGGTAGGAAGCCTTGGACCTAGGTTTTATGCTAGTTGGCACTCGTCAGAGTGACATATCTGCAGCCTTGAAGAAACTTATGTCCCTTCTGAGATTCTCACCCATCTCACCCAGTGCTACAATCAGAGACATTACCACTAAGTTATTTTCAGTTACATGCACTGAGGTGTGTATCTGAGAATTAACCCGATGTATTCAGTTTTCAAGATGTTAATACTTAAAATTCACGCATTGTGTTGAAATCTGGTGACTCGTGTTTCCAGCTTACCACAATACGTGATGGCAGTCGACTGATTCATGGGAAATCGACAAATACGTTTATGACAGTAAATACTGACCCTTTATTCCTGAATTATAGTGAAAATGAACTATAGAAATTTTTATGTACCGCATTATGAATCACATGTTTTGGAAACACGACAGAAAAGATTCCTTTCAAATCTTAGCCATCTAACGAGTATTTGAACCTATAAAATACGACTACACAAAAGTTATTGAAAAAAACGTTATCAGTAAACTTTATGGTTATCAGTCGAATTTTTTGAAATCTGGGTAAATTGGCGTCTTTGATACTGGGCTCACAACTTAATCAAAGAGCCAAGTTTACTTTTGTTTGCAGCGTATTAACTGAAAGTATAAAACAAATGCAATAGACTTCATCGCTAGCTTCTATCAAAACAGCTGTGAGGTTTGATATATCTACTTTCGAATATTTATATAACATATAATTCAAAATGTGGTCCTACTTATTAATAATATAGGTAGTTTCATAGTATAATTATCTACCTAACATTTAAATAATCATAAATATGTTGGTCCGCAGTTTCTACTGAAAGTTTGCACAAATATTCGTAGTTTTATAAGTGCTACAACTGTTAAGATGTATTTTTAACTTGGGGTTTATATTTATGCGACATAGTTAAAACATAGAAAGAAATTCTTACAAGCTCATAGGCAGGCTTATTACTGCTAGATCGTTTTATAGTCAACCTAAGATATTATCAATGAATGCTGGTTATCTGACAACTTTTCAGTAAGTAATTATTATTAAGACCTGACTGTTTATATCTTGACAACAAATTTGGCTTGAATCACTCACCGCATTTATTTAAAAGCTGAAATTTGAAGATAAAATAAGCTATTAAAAATTTCTATCACTTATGCGGAGTATATCAGTTTACAGAAAGCCTACGTGGAACGCTTAATTGATTAGCTTGCACAATTGAGTGCTCATTTGTCTCACAAAACTTGAATTATCTTGAACTGCTGCTTTTTATCATTACTATTGCCTTGCGTTCCGAGTGGAACATAGGGCTTCAATAAGAGTCTCTTTCTTGTCCTGTTCTCCACAGTTCTCTTTAGTCTTTCGTCCTCTTCTCACATGATCTGCATGTCACAGTGAGACATTGAATTCATCGTTCCTCATTCGGGATCCACTCAAGAACCTGGCGTGCGATGTGTTTCGATGGTCTCCTCAGCGTGTGTCCTACCCACCCACATTTTCTCCAGCATATTTGTTGAGTAGTAGGCTCTTGATTAGTTCATCCCCGGCGTTGCTTTTCCAGACTCAATATTTTAGAAAAAAGATAACCCCTCTAGTAACATTGTTGGTCGAAAAAGACTATGTGTTTTTGAAAAAAAAACACTATGAAATCTTAAAGATATAGCTCAGTTACTGGGTGGACAAAGTGGTGTAGATATTTAACACTTAGTCAATACTTGCTGCTCAATTTCAACAATCTCTTCCTTTAGAGTTTTTCGGAAAGTGCAAAGCAACCTAACTATACATATGTCTATATCCTTCTTATTGTTTAAGTCACAACTCCACTCCTACTCCAAATGGATGAAGTGGAGTTTTCTTATAGAGGGAAATCATTTAATCTCTCGTTTTTAGAATTTACTTTTGTTTTCTGTATTCCTTTCATCTGGTTCTCTTGTTACATATTATAAACCCTCCGCTGATTTTATGTTCGTCTTACTAATGACTGGCACAACGCTATTTATACAAAATACAGCTCTTACCAATGAAATCGCGGAGATGTTCTAGAAAGAAAACTGAGTACAAGTGAGTTCCCAAAAACGCTGAATAAAACTCCTGAAGATAGTTTCCTCTCTTAGATACTTATTTTCTTACAGTTTGGTGACTGAAAGATCTAACGTTCGATGCTACTAACTAGAATCCACTCTATTACACAAAAAAATCTCCGATTCTAAAACAATTATTAAAATTCATCACACATGAAAACATCTAACACAGAAAGTAAAGTCAAATAGTACCTGTTACTAGATACAGGGAAATAAAATAACCAGACCACAGGAGACAAATTCCAAGCTACATTTAACAATTGTTACGACGAATGCTGAGAAAAACAAAGTGTAACAGCGTTTTCATGATATAAGCCTTAAATAGGTGGTTTCAAATGGTGTTAAAGGTATAAATACTTCAGTGAAATCAACGCTGATGATTTCTGTTGTGAATCAGTTGAGTTCCCGAAAATGTCGTAGGTAATGACACTGACTTTTTAGGCAGCAGGAGTGATTCTGAAGTCTAAATTGTTCCTGCTTTCTAAAACACTTATCCAAATTGATAGCAACTGTCATTGATATCATCAGACATAGAAGAATAATTTCTAATCAACTAGGTCACTGTCAACATAATACACTTCTACTGACGTTACTCACACAGTAGAACTAGACTGTTAAATTTAAATAATTTATCCAGCAGAATAATGAACACAATATTTGATGTTGAATGGTTGGAGGTAATCGGCAGGAAGCCTTGTAACTAGGTTTCGTGCTAGTTGGCACTCATCAGTCATCAAGACGTATCTGCAACCTTGAAGGAACTCATGTCCCTTCTAGTTACACTAGTTACTAACTAGTGTCCAATCAAAATTATCTAATACAGGCCTACGGGAGGCTCATTGGGAGCCCAAATAGCTCAGTGGTAACGTCTCTGACTGCATCACTAGATGAGGTGGGTTCGAATATCAGAAGGGATATGAGTTCCTCCAAGGTCATAGATACGCCTTGCTGAAGGATGAGTGCCACCTAGCACGAAACCTAGTTACAAGGCTTCCTGCTGATTTCCTCCAACCATCTAATGCCAAATCAAATATTCATCTGATTCTATCCACAGTGATTTGATTTGAATCTTAATTACAAATTATCAATGAACTATGCACTAAGTTATTTCATCTGAAAAAGTAAATATGGTTTTATCTGAAATAAAACAGATTTTAATGTTTTAAACAGCATAAAACTCCTGATAACCATATTCATAAATTTGAGTTCAAAAGTCCCAATCTTAACTCTCAAGGCTGTCCAAGGACTCAGAATCCAAAGGTCCACGTTTTCGATTCGCTTCAACAGTACAGCCCAGCAAACTTCCAGGGTTATCATTCGGTCATAAAAGCTAAATAATATACGTGGGAGAACTTAGAAAATTGAAAACTAACAACCTCTTATGACGCAATGAGAAATTTTGAAAATGTGAAGATGTTAAACTATGTATGGATGAAAAGCTGAAGGAAATATAGTTTTCATAATTGTCTTGAATTTATTGATAAGTGACTGTATAGGGCGGTAAAGGAATAACTGTAGACCTATGAATAATATGTTTCAAACCTTGCGCAAATGAAATCACCAGTAACAATTAACTTATTGTAAGCAATGAAATAACTCAAGCGAATAATTTAGTTCGACAAATCAGTAAAAGCCGGCCAAAACTTTAGATTCACAGTGTAATACCCTTCACTTTCCATATTTAGATGTTGTATGGAAAGGGGTTTGATATCCTGTTGAAGTTGGTTGTATCTTATTGTCCCATTAGTTAGTTTTTTTAAGCGTTTTGCCGATTAATTATACTTCATAATTGTTTAGAACGTATTATCAAGGGGATAGGAGATTTGTTTCGCTATATTAAACTGTAGTATAAACAATACTAAAGGTTAAATATTCTTTAAAAAATCATCAAAAAGGAACTTGCTCTCTGTTTGTACCAAAAATTAATAAGAAGAATTAACGATTCAAACAGAATTAGAGTAAACCTAAAGTCATCACGAAAACCTGGATTTCAACAGAAATTATATCAAAAACCTTTACCAAAATCATCAGTCAGTGGCTGAAAGCTACACTTACAAAACTACTTCATGTTAGGAACAAGTATTACTATACAATACATAGAGCTCAACAATTCAGTTTCGATCAAATATTAATTAGATAAACACTTTTATTACATTAACTGTGATTGCATTTGTTAGCTTATGTGTCAATCAAAAATTTTAGAATATCTGGAGAAAGTGTACGAAAGTTCTGATAGACTCATTGAACTTTTATCCGAAAAGAGTATGCTGCTAATAATGAAACTAAGCCGATCGATATACTGTTCGCCATACAAGACATGATGTCGACAAGGAGATCAGTTTTTAATTAGCTACCATATTCTGACGTTAAAATGCTATCTGTATTTGGAAGATAAAAGTTGACGTTCATGTTCAGCAGGAACCTCCTTTCAGTACTTTGTCAAATGTTAGTCAGATACGTCCATATACTTACATAAAAAATTAATCCTGCCTTATTACCTGCTTTTATTTATACAACAGTTTCAGAACTTTTAAATCCTTCTAATGGCATATTGTTTTCATTTTCATATAAGCATACTGTTTTTCACCATTGATCTCACTTGATTTACAGATATAGGAATACAGATCAGTGAAAATCAATGTATTGGGAAGTAGAGTTCTGTTAAATCCAGACTCCGTAGTATGTTGTACCACTAACCTATATATGGGTGATTGCTGGAGTATATAGCTTTTGAGAAGAATTACAATGTATTATCGCTTTATATTACTATGACGTGTGTTACATAACATTTAGAGCTGAGAAATGTTTACGTCGAAAGAGATTGTTTTCTTTTTTCCGCACCAAACCATCATGTTTTCTTCCATCTTCTTTCCTTAAATTCCAAGTGGAACATTGGGCCTCAAGCTTCTGAAGTCTCAGTAATGGTCGTGTTCTTTTTATGGATTGGGTCGCTACGCTTACGCTACCCAAACTTCTCTTTCTTTCGGACTTACTATCAAATGGTAGACTGGGCTTCTGAGTGCATCGGTCAGGGATCGAGTCAAGATTAAGTGAGTGATCAGCAAATTTTCTGCCGCTGAACCACCGATACAATGCATTACAAACACATATTTTATTTCCTCATGTCCTCTGACTGCTAATTATTGTTGGTGGAAATCCCCTCAATAATAAGTAGATTGTCTCCGAAACTACTGACCTACTTTATTACACTTTTAAACGGCAATACTCTTGGAAACAGTGACTTAAATCTTAAATTTACTGGTAAGTTATCATCATGTTAGTGTAGTTTTCGTCATCTGTAGGCCTTGAAAGTAAGACGGTTAATTTTGTCTTCAAATTAATGGAATCTTTACAGAGCAAAATAAAGACAGATCCACTGGTCATTTGTGATTTGTGATCTATTTCTCTGATTTTTTTTGACAATTTATGACTAATCTTGTCCAATACTTATTTACTGACATCTTTGAGTAGTGATGGTAATGTGCCGGAAATTGTTGAAAGTTTGAAACTTTAGACTATTATACCTTCAACCCAATAAATGAATGGTAAAGTGCTTCCCTCCTAACTTAATAATGCTGTGCTCAATGATCCTGAAGATACTACGCGAGGGCTTTCGAGGAGTCTTAGACTAAGAATGAACAGCTGTCCTGTTCCACAAGGCTTTTAATATGGCTGCCTATTGATGTCGCTTAATAATTAAACCTGGATGGTAGTGGGTTGTATTAATTAAATGAAACAAGCACATGTTTCAAAACCTCAGATAGACATTTTTAAAATTACGACTGAGTCGAACTTACAACTGAGCAATTAGTCGATGAACGGGTTTAGTGATTTCACAAAACAAATTACGTAATCACATGATGTAAGGATGTTGTCAATACCAATGAATCTTTAGGACACGGGGATTATGTTCTCTCTCTCATTACGTCATCCTTTGGTGTATAAAAATAGAAAGACAATAAAATCGCTTTGATAATCAATAATTATTTCTGCCTTTATATATAACTGCATAAACTGTTATCTGTAAATTCAGCTGATCAGTTAGCTGATAATTACCAATGTTATCTGTATACAAAAGTTATTTTCATTGATAAAATTGTAAGTCACCTGCACTAATAAACTAATCTGACATAAATACCTGATTTTTCCTTACATCTCAGACTGATAAAAATATTTATCGAAAATTATTACTTTTTATTACCTAATGAAAACACTTCACTATCAAGTATATTGTATTAGATATGTTACAGAATATAACACTTACTATTAAGTTCACAGAACAATATCACTTTTTAAAAAACGCCTTTGAAGACAAAAGAATTCTAGGATGTCACTTGGGTTTCCTTCATAAATTCTCTATAATACACAACAATCAGATTATGATGACTTAAGAAACTTCATGTCTACTATCACCAATGATTTTCCTGATTGCAGTAGATTGGATAATGCGATAAACAGAGGGCAATGAGGAAACAGGCATAAAATGGACTCACACAAAAGGAAACTTGGAGGATCTGGACTTCACCGATGATATATGTCTGATTTCCCACAAACTGGAAGATATGCAAGTGAAAAGTAACAAGTTGGCAGAAGAAGCATCCAGAGAAGATAGGACTTCAAGTGAACATAGATAAAACAGAGATGATGAAGATTCCTGGCCAACATCAACAGCAACAACAACAACAAACAACAATCAGCATAAGTGGGAAGAACCTGAAAGAAACAGCCTCCTTCACCTACCTGGGAAGCATCGTCTCAACTACAGGCCAAAGGAACTGACGAGGATATCAAAGCCAGAATCGGAAAAGCAAGACAAGCTTTCATTACTCTCAAGTCTGTGTGGAAGTCAACAGCACTCAGCATGAAAAATAAGATACAGATTTTCAACTCCAATGTAAAGTCAGTGCCACTTACTATACGGATCAGAGACTTGGCCAGCGCGTCATAAAGAGCATCTCAAACAAACTACAGACCTTCATCAACAGCTGTCTGCGCTCAATACTCAAGATCAGATGGCCGGCCAGAAAAGATCAGCAACAGAGATATTTTGCAATGAGCGAACCAACATGGAACCGATTGTGAAAAAAATAGGAGATGGATTGGCCATACTCTGAGGAAACTATCAAGAGACATCACTAGACAAGTCATCGCTCGAGTGGAACCCGAAAGGGAAGTGGCGAGTTGGTCGTCAGTGCAAGGGTGACTTGGAGGAGGTCATGTGAAGAGGGGATGAAAGCATGTGGGCAGACTTGGAGTGGGGTGAAAAAGTTGTCAGAAAACAGAAAGCAATAGAGACGCGCGGCTGTAGCCCTGTGTTCCTCTAGGAATTAAAGGAAATAATAATTATAAGAAGAAGAAGAACCAGGTCATTTTCAAAATTCATCTAAATTGGAAGTAACATTCATTTCAAAAAGCCAAGCTGAAACTGGAAATCGTAATACTCGATTTCTTTTAAATAGATAAATTGAGTACTACGAAATTACTGTTTCGTTATGATATAAACTTCACACTGAGATTTAGTACAATACTTAAATTCTAATATCCTTCTTTCTCTATGAGTCTCTATGCGGTGACCAGAGTAAATACTTAGTTTGTAATCAATGAATAAATCTACCTGCTTACCAGCCTACATGTCACTTAAAACATTCATTCCCTGTGCTAAGTTCGAATAAGGCATTCAACCTTCGCCTAACATGGACTACTTGACCTATTTAAACAGGACTGATCATTGGTATGTACTTTTGTTTTATATAACTGAGTAATTGTCATGCATTTTATTTTATTATTATTACTGTGAACCGTGTTAGTTGTAAAGCGATTGTAGAGAAACTATCATCTCGCGAAATTTGTCTTCTAGATGTCACTGTTTATTTAATAGTTTCACAGTACTTTGAAAGATTTCAATCCACTTGTTTGGAATTACTATTTTTTCCGTTATGAATGATTATCAATAATCTGGTAGGGTCTAATAACAATTCTGACAACCAAATCACCCTTTACTTACGAAATTGTAAAGGTTGGAAGTGGTTTGACACTTAAATAAACGGTTTGTTTGTACGCAATGAGCATAACATTCAGATTGCTTTTTATTCCTTCCTATGAACTGTGAATTGTCGCATTTTAATCATCTAAATTACGTCACAATAGTGCAGAGTGGATACTTTGAGCAGAAATCCTTTATCTGCTTTATTTAGATTGAGATATGAAACGGCCATATTTAGATGCGTATTTACCATATTCAGTCTGCGGTTACTTCAAATAAACAAAGAGCAGATAAATTGAAGAGAACAGATGTCATTTGTTGTCCTTACACCTCTTCTTAAGCCAACACCATTGGTTTCAGAGGTATACATGCACAATTCACTAATTTATTTCAAAAAATTTCTTCAGCTCAACATAAAATGTCTTTAAGTCCTAACTGAGAATGCGGTACTTGTGCATATAACAGATTAAGTCATAATTTAGATGATTAGAGGCAATCAACATGAAGCCTTGGACCTAGGTTACGTGTTAGTTGACACTCGTCAGCAAGGCGTATCTGCAACCTTGAAGGAACTCATGTCCGTTCTGAGATTCGAACCAGCATCACCCAGTGTTTCCTGACGATCGCATCTAATCATCTAATATCAAGAATTCACGGTGCATGGTAATGGTGAGCCACCTAGAATGGTGGTCAAACTTGTCTGATAGAATTCAGTCTACACTAAAGATAGGACTAGACACCCGCATTACACTAGTTACTGACTAGTGTCCATTTATCAATTATATGCAGAAGTTGGTCTAATACACCTTCGGCTTAGTGTGACATCTTTACGTTTAAATGCTGAAACAAGTATGAAATTGTATTTTTCCCCTTCACGTTCCTAGCGGAACACAGGGATACAAGCTAGTGGCTTGAAGTTTCTGTAGCAGTGTTTATTTTACAGGATGGGGTTGCTAGCCTGCCTCATGCCTAACCTTTCCTCTTTACCAGCATTATTTCTGAGTTAGAGAGGTAAAGGAGTTCGTCGGCCAGGGATCGAATCCCGGACCATGTGCATGGTCGGCGAGCGTCCTAACCGCTGTGCCACTGATGCTATGAAATTGTATTAATTAACATCTATAAAGTGAAATAAAATTATCGCCTTCATATTACTGTAATTTTTCAATGATTCTTCATTTCACACTAGCAAATTTGAAGATTTTAATTAAAACTCAGTTTTTTTTTAATGACTTTCTTTTGCTACTATTTTGAATATCTTTCATTTCACAATCAATACCTTTCAAAACGACAATAAAAGTAATATAACTCCTATAACTCCCGCTTTTTTTCCCCTTAAATTTTGTTGATGTATGATAAACAATAATACATGCGTGCGTGTCAATGGAATATTCACAATATACATATATGTAAGCCTACATGTAAACACATTGATATTTCGTGTACAGAAGTTAATGATTTATCTGTAAACAAAATCTTACCCAATGTGACAAAAGTGTCATATAAGCGTTAGAATGATACACACACGCATACATACACACATACACACAGTATAGACACAAAACACTGACTTTGTAACAATATTATCATCAACAATGATGACGTCTAATCACTGAGATATATAAAGAGGTAATAATTATGTCATAAAATTTATTGAGATGAGGGCAACAAGAAAAGAACATGAGTATTTATCATTTTATTATTATTATTATCATTATTATTGTCAATGTTATCAGTAAATCTTGTTAAGTGTTTGATCCAATCAACTGATAATGTTAACCAATAACGATAAACGAGGTGAATATTTAAAACGTAATTACAAATAGACTTCATGTACATAAAAAGTCTGCTGCATAATCACAATCATTTTCTTTGTCACTAAACTAAGTGTGATGATTAAGGAAGTCATTGCAAAACTTTTGGTTATTATCGTCATTTCTCCTCCTCTCACATAGTAATGTTAGTTCATTGAAACAGGCTGGTGGGAATTACACGACTCGTATCCTCACAGAAAAGGGAAATAATGAAGATTTTCCCACTAAACAAAACTAATTAAGAAAAGATTGAAAACTAAAAGGAGTTGGACAGATGTTTCGTTCTAGTTTAGGATGTTTAAGTAGCCATAGAACTGTAACTCTGTGTTTCTCAAGAAGGAGTGTGTGTATGTGTGCATCATTTAACTACGGAGTTGGGGGTCTACGTGTTTCAGATATTGTAAGTTTACAGTATGAAATAGGTGTCCAATGTTCCTTCACTTTTAATGGTTCACTATGTGATATTAATTTATAATGGAGTTAACTTTGACAGTGTTTATTTTCTACACAAATCTCCCCGAAATACAAAGTACAAAGCCAGTAACTGGCTACAGGACGAAGTTTCCTGAATTTCTAGTGAGAAAACTTGACTAATGAGATCCACCCGATTGGGAGTGAGGGCAAATACTCATCGATGATATTGGCTTAAGGTTGAGATAAAATCACGGATTGACAGAAGTTAGAATTCATCAGCCATTCGATTCCATCTCAGTGGCTGAATAGCCATCGAGCTTGCTTCGTGACCAGAAGAATCTAGGTTCAATCCCTGGTCGGGTCATGAGAGCGTGTTACGGAAGATCTCCAAACCAGGACAAAACATCTATCCACTGCCTCCTGGCTTTCAGTGGTTCCCTAAATGAAGTCACTTCATGACCAAGCTTGTAATCAGTCACATCCCTACAAAGTGAGAAATTAACTTTGTTGGAGATGTACAGTTGCAATTGATTGAGTTGAATATCTTAATCTGAACCAGACTAAAGGTCAGAATTATACTCATCCGTTTGAGCAGCCAAACAGTATACCCAAACCTCATTGCATCATTGCTTAGTTTGTGAACCTACATTTATATTCTGTGTTGCTGAATGTTCAGCAAATCACAGATACAGTTCAAAGACTATTCAGAATTGGTTTCATTTGGAAGGGAGAAAAAATAAACCATCATACAACTCTAAGTATTTAAATTGCGTTCTTTTTTCTACATTTCATACTGTTAACTGGTTGGACCTCTAAATTATACACTATAAATAGAATATATTCGATTTACTCATATGAATAGTCGTAATTTATAAGAAACCTCTGTAATACCAATAGTGTATAATAATCAAGCCTTGAATAGAGAAGGGCCAGGCGTTCAGTATTCGTCTAAATGAATTCACCTGACTTTTAGTTTAATGTGTAAAAATGGACAGTGAAAGGTAACTAGAGACCAGGTATTTCACTAATTAATAAGTGTTAGTGAAACCCTCAGTACTATCAATAACTTCCCAGTAGTTCTCATCGATAATAAAACTTCCATCTTCAAATTAATTATCCCCTCTCCCGAAAAACACTTAATCTCAGCTTAGAATCATTCAATAAAAGTGACTGGCGATGGAGTTGTTGAAATTGTATGAATCAGTATTTAGGTAGCTACGTGTTTTGCAACCGACTGGAATGTCGTCGACTCAATCCATTTTTATCGCCCTAAGATGTATACCTTTGAGAAGGTTTTAAATGTTTGTTGAATGTTTAATATCTTTCAATCATTTTCTATTTTATCAATATCACAATTGTCCTAAAAGTAATTCTCTAGTGAATTAATTCCCCCAACCACCCCTCCAAAAAAACACATTTGACTGAGAAATAAATGAATTTAAATTCAACAACAAAATTGTTGTTTTACTGTTTAAATTGAGATATTCACCAGGTCATCCACTCAAAGTGATGCTCGTATATATCTATGCACACACATACACAAATACACATTGAAGCGGGCATACGTAAACAAACACCGCATCGTTGTCATTTCTGTTGACCAGTGGACAAAGAAAAGACTAGCCAACTAACTAACCAACCAATCAACTAACTAACTAACCAACTAATAAAGAAGGCTTTAATCAGAACTGTAAACTAATCAAACGTAATTTATGCATTATTCAACTGAATTATAAATGAGTATAAATCAAACCAAACTAAACATAGATAGGTATATATATATATATTGCTTGTTTTAAATGAGAAAATTAATTCCTATCTTTCATTTTATTTGTTACCGTGATGATAAAATCTGTTTCACAAGGCGGTTATGCACGTGCATATGCAATAATGTATGTCTGACACTGCGCCTTTATGTGTGTGTATGTAGGTGCTCGCGTGCGTACGCGGAGAGGTGTTCATAGTTGTTCATCATTTGACTATTTAGAATGTCTAGACTAAATTGAAAACAATTTTTATAGTCATATTGTCAAATATAAATGTATACCTATGTATCTTCTCTTTTATAATAACAGAAGAGATTATAACAAGACAAATTTCATTTTTTCTTTTAGTTGCTGTGTGTTTGATCAAATAATACTGATAATAATAATAATAATAATAAACAGGATGTAACATAAACACAGAATCGATTTTATGCCGTCAAAATCCGACAGAAAGTCATTTTATGCGTTTAATGCAAAGACGAATTAATGAATGAATGAATGAGTGGTTGAGTAAAATATTTTATCGAAATATAAAATCTTTTGAAAATAGATCAGTTAATTTTTTCTTCCTCTTCTTTTCCTAGAGTTCATTATCCCTTACGACCTGGTATCCAACAAAGAATTATGGAATATTAATTATTCGTAATATGCATCAGTGGTTTAGAGGTAGGATGCTCGTCAGTTAAACACTGAAATACTGCTAAACCTCGGTTAGCCAGCAGTAAGTCCGGAAAAGAAGGAAGGATGGGATGGGCGTGAAGCTAGCACACTGATCCGTAAAAACACCAATGCTATGAAAACTTCAAAGATCACGCTTGAGGTCGTACGTTCAACTCGGAACACAGAGGAACATATATATATATATATATATATAATAGTAATTTTAGAAATTATTTAATTAATAGACCCGTGAGGCGTTAGAAAAAAAAAATAAATAATTAATTCTGTAATTCTTTATAGTAAGATTTCCCCATGAATACTACTCTTACTAATGACATTATTTTAATAACCAGCACTCTTTATTACTGACAGTGCTAAGAGACTTCTTTCATACCTTTACATTCCAAGTGGAACATACGTCGTCAGGCGTGTGCTTCGAAGTTTTAGTAGTGGAGATGCTTTCTTACAAGATGAGGTTAATATCCTCACGCCCAATCCTTCTTCATTATCGAACTTACTACCAGCTAAGTGAGGTTTAAGAGTGTGTCGGTCGGAGATCGAACCAAGGTCGAATAAACTACTGAAGTACAGTAATATAAATTAATAACATAATTCAGCAGCCATGTAGAAATTCGTCAGCTGGTAGGTAGGAGTCTCAAATCTTGATAGAAAAAAGAACGGTACTCAAATTAGCGACTGATTGTTTCAAACTGAAGAGACTAAACCATTAAATTATATTTCCAGTAGTGTTTTAATGGTTGAGGTCAGTTCTTAATTGTACCTTTTATTTATTTGTAGTTTTCGAAGAAATAGCCAATATCTGAAAGATGAAATCAGATTTCCGAGAAGAACTTGATTTTAAATTAATTTACAGCGAATAGATTCTACATAAATTAATGGTCGAATGATTACAGCTGTGTACTACAGTGTCACATCATTCAGACTGTAGATTGAATTATAGACTTTACTCATAGGTTTTGGTCAGTACTGAATTGTGTTTGTTGCTGTCTTGTGACCAATCATCATATATAAATCGGCTCGACAGAATGTTGTTCACAAACTCAACAGTTTAGCGGTGAAAACCTACATTGTAACGCAGTTTGAAATTAATCTAAGGCTTTATAGTACATAATTAGTCATTGCGAAACTATATTTGTAGAACTGGAAACTCTACAATATTCAAAGTGATTGGCTTTAAGTCTACAAAACGAGGTCATTGTCCTTCAAGAATCTACTAAGATCTACATAGAGTGAGTAAACTCTGACAAAACTCACCAGCACAACCGTTAACCATATACACACATCAGTTACTTAGGAAGATAAACTATAGACATTGAACTGAATGCAGATAATTCAGCAACTAGATAATGGTGGTAATGGAATACCTAGTACAATTTCGGTAGCAAAAGTCCGTTCAGGGGACTATGATATGTGGCATTGAATTTATCAACACAAATTGTAAAGAGATACTGAAGTGCTGAATATAGTAAGGCAACGTTGAGCAACTGCTAGTCAATGAACACTAAATCATTACATTAAATTATATCTAGCTATTTGTGCGTCGGTGGCATAGCGGTTAGGACGCTCGCCGACCATGTACATGGTCCGGGGTTTGATCCCCAGTCGACACACTCCTTCACCTCACTAAGCCAGAAACAATGCTGGTAAAGAGGATAGGTTGGGCATGAGGTTAACAACCCCATCCTGTAAAATAAACACTTGTACAGAAACTTCAATCCACTAGCTTGAATCCCTATATTCCACTGGGGAACGTGAAGGAAAAAAATATCTAGCTATTTATACATATAGAATGTTAACTATTTACAGGATAAAAGATAGTACAGGGTTATCTTACTGGCTGATTTAGTGTTTCAAGTGAATGTTAGCCGGATATCCCTTTCACCTAAACGAATGATTGTAGTGACCAGTTGTAGAGTGAGAAAAGGCACGACTGTTCACTTTCCATCATACCAGCTGTTATATATATATATATATATATATATATATATGGTGTTACCATTTGTTTTTAAATTTCCCATCTTGATGCAAACATGCAAAATTATATTAAATAAGTCATCATATCTAAGGAATGTTCTGTAATTTTATTTTTACAGCATTTCATTGTACCAGGATAAAAAAACAACCATTCTGTAAATTTGTTCTACAATCTAATTTGACGATTTTCTTTACTAATAAATCCACTTTAAGAATATTTTGAGAATAACACATCAAAAATTCACATATCTTCTAAACATAAGGAGAGATATAACTTAATCAGGTAAAATATATGGAGAACATGCTAAATCTGCTTAGTGAACTTGAAGTACTTTGATTGGACACTAGTCAATAGTGTGACGTGTCTAGTCCTTTCTTTGGTGTAGACTGAATTCTATCAGTCAAGTTTGCAATGTGGCCACAGTGACAGGTGGCTCTCCATCACAGTGCTCTTTGAACAGTCAATATTAGGTGGTTGGAGGAAATCGGCAGGAAGCCTTGGACCTAGGTTTTGTGCTAGTCGGCACTCGTCAGAGTGACATATCTGCAGCCTTGAAGGAACTCTTGTCCCTTCTGAGATTCGAACCCGCGTCACCCAGTGCTGCAGTCAGAGACGTTACCACTGAGCTATTCGGGGTCGTGATTGACCTTCTGCAGGACTGTAGTGGGTATTTTGATTAGACACTAGTAACTCCTGTGACGTGTATAGTCCTTTCTTTTGTGTAAACTGAATTCTGTCAGTTAGGTTTGCAATGTGGTCACTATTCTACTTGAAGTACATTGTATATGAAAGCCATATTTTTTTACGGGTTGATATCAGTTAGAGAACTATTGAAAACCAGGGAGTACTGGACAGCCGTTTCATCCTAGTTTCGGAATCACCAGCAGTACAAACCCACTGGGATTCGAACCAAGCACCTTCCAGTTACAAGGCAAGCTCGTATACCATTCAGCCACTGGGACCCGATTCAATGGCCACTCCATGAATTCTAACTTCTACCAATTCGTGATTTAGCGCGACCCCAACCATTGTCCATTACTTCCTGGTTTTCAGTGGTTCTCTAACTGTATCCAATCTGTGATCAACTTGTAAAAACATAACTAACCCTTACAAACCAGACTATAGAAAAGAAAGCCATATTGATTAAAATATGATAACCTAACTAGGGAAATAACGATATCAGTAGTGTACATCTCTAAAACTGAGGGGAGTTAAATTCATTTGGAAGTTAGAACATGAGAAATAAGGATTTAAGGAATATCCTTAGCTGGTCAAAAGGGGACAGATACACAGTGAGCACAGATCTTTTCTGTTATAAAATATTCTCATACTCATACAGTTAGCACAGATAGGTAGCAAGGTAGTGAGTTATCGTTAAATATATTTGTATGAATGAATATATATAGGAAATACTGGAGAGGTAAAGATTTTACTTTGATAAAGACTTTCTGTAGAAAAGCAGAAAGTATTTTGACGAGTTTTATTGATCTAATCTATCAGCTTCTAATGTTTGGTATGAAAGCCTTATTGACAATCCATCGGATAGTAACATACTTTAAATCTAAGACGAAGACCTGATCATGATTGCCAGTAAAAACGAGGTGAATAACTTCGTAGTGACCAATTACAGCTATTTAGAACCAAAAAGTATTGATAAACACCTGCAGTGCATTGAATATACTCTTTTTTATCCCTTTACGTTTCCAGTAGGACATAGGGCTTCAAGCTAGTGGCTTGAAGTTTCGATAGCAGTCGTGTTTATTTTTAAAGGATGGGGTTGCTAACCTGCCTCATGCCCAATCTTCCCTCTTTACTAGTTTTATTACTGATTTAGTGAGGTAAAGGAGTGTGCCCACCGGGAATCGAACCCTGAATCACATGCGTGGTCGGCGAGCATTCTAACACTGCATCACCGACGCGTTGAATACGCTAACATTACTTATTTATTTGGTTACTTTGAATCATGGATTTCACTAGGGACATAAATCATTAGTGATTTTTTTAGAGGAAATATGAATTTCGGAGACACTATTTTCAGAAATTATAAGTAGAATCTTTACTTAAGGAACATATTTCATGATCTAGTTAGTTTAATTTCAATCTCATATAGAATAAAAACAAGAAGCGAATCAAGTCCTTTAGAGTTACCGTTTCAGACTTCACCATCCATGCGTTCCTTTAGCAGTAATGATAACAATTATTACTGTTATTACAATTCACGTTCACGTGGATAAATGATTAGTTTCAAGACAAACGATTTAAACAGTAGCTAAGGGTTAAGATAACTGAAAATTGTTAAGTTGATGCCGCTGAAACTTATAAAGGATCTCATGTGAATGAAAATAGTCAGTGGTACATTATGATTATTATTATTATATAATTAATATTCCTTTGGGTTCTGAGTTGAAGATAGGGCTTCAACAACACATCTCCACTTTGTTCTATTTTCCGCTGTCCCCTTCAGCTGGGTCCACAACTGTCTACAATCTCTCATCTCCTCCTCACACGATCTCCTGCATCTCACCCTAGGACGACCCACTCGTCACTTCTTTCCGGGCGGTGTCATTTGAAGGCCTCATCCTCAGTAGTGCATAACATTCAGTAATTGGAAGATCTGTTGCATTAATATGTATCAGCTATTCAGCTTTTTAATCTTAGACATATATTTGAATGTTACAGTAAGGTAAGAAGTGTCTTTATTGAGCACAAATTCAAAAACAGTCTCACATCAATAACTGATAACTTATTCTTACTTTTAACTCATTACGACTAAAAGTAAAATGAGACGACGCGGCTAGAAATTTAGTCATGTTATCTTAAACGGATGGAAAATATCCCCGGTTTATGTAGTGAAATGATGATCTGGTTAACAGTTGCGTCTCAAAGCTCACTCGACGAGGAAGAGAGCAAATAATCCGGAAGCTGTGCTTGGAAACCTGCCACAACCCAGGTTTTCGTTCCACTTCCAATCATCACCCATTAGAATGATGTCAACTTGTCAATCTAAGGCTAATACGATCCTAATAAAACATGTATATGAGAAGAAATGAATAAATTTTTGTCAGAAATGGTTGCTCTTGATAATGTTGCTATTCTGAAGGTTTTATGTTCCACAACAGTCATGATATAATTTATGGGATAATCTTTAATTAATATGTCTAAAGAAACGATACAAATGGTAGAAATAAATACAAAAGTCGTTTTGCAGTGCCCCGATATTCAGGCTGGAATTACTCCAGTAGTGTGAATCTTTTGTCACGCTTTTTTCTTATACCCTGAACTGAGACTGCTTCAGTTTCAAGTCTGCCTGGATTCGTTTTTCATTTTCGAAAAAAATTAAACATTTGCGATGTTTATTTAAACTTGGAGAATTCCAAAACATGTGAAATAAATATTTCAGTCTCATTTGATGTGCACAATATTCACAATTTTATAAAATAGTTGCCATCTAAAACCTTTCCAGCATTAACTCGTCCGAAGTATTGATAAAGAGAAAGTTATACTCTTGTATAAGAAGTGGTTTATATGGTCCAGTAGTCTAGTGGAAAATGCTTTGTCGTTTGAAATTATGAATGAAACCCACAAGTCTCAGCTTAAATTATATCATATACCCATTGACGGGTATAGGCTTGTATACGAGTAAACTTTCTATTGAACTGAAAATACATTTGGATTTTTGTTGCTGACGCTAAGAATATCCTTACAAATTCATATAACTTATCATAGGCGCACAGTTAAGACAGACAATGACTTTATAAGCATTATTAATCGTTACATGGAAACACTATCCAAATAACTTTTACCTCAGAGGTCTTAACCACGAAACAAGAACATATTTTGAAAATAAGAGTAAGGGGTACATTGTCGACAGAAATTTCATACTAAGGAAAAACAGTTACTGTACACTTTGTGATTCTGACGAAATGTACGATTAGAGTCATTTAGTGGTGGAAACTGCCTTCGCATAATCTCCCTTCACTTACTGATGAGACAAAATATTAGATGAAGAAGAGAAATCCTCATGAATACCAAGGAAGTAAACAAACAATACCGTCTTTAGTTACTATAAAGAGTAAGTTCGTAAAAGTAACAGACTGACTACCTAAATAAAGGTATCTGCACTGTTTTTGGTAGTATACACTATCAGTAAACGCAAGTTTAAAAAAGGAATTTCTACTCAGGGTTTTAATCGGTTTTTTCTTTCGTTCAGTCTAATTTTTTGTGTAAGACTTAACTGATCATTAAATTCAATTTTAGATTTTCCTGTCGATTGACTGAACCAAAGTTCTCGGTTTCAAGTAGACATGTCGGGTACTTGTGCAGATGCTTCAACGTCGTTTCGGCATGTAACCTGAAGTCAACTGATGGGTGGTGACTAGCAGTGAAATCCAGAGTTCGAGCCACAGTGGGAACACCATCACTCACTGGGGAATGCAGTTACATCCAGATGACGAGTCCCAAGTAGGATGAAATGCTGGGTTCCATTGCAAGTCATTATCCACCAAATGACTTCAGCTTAACTGAACAGTTACTTTTTCTAAATGTAGATTACAAAATTTACAAGGATGATATTCCATAAAAAAAATGTCTACCTTCAATGAGTGATACATAAGGAAGAATGGACTTAAGTTATTTGTACATACTAACGAAATACTCATTGGCCAATATGGAAATAAATTCTGACTATAAGTTAAGTTTTGTGGTAATGTAATGCACAGACAATAAGAAGAAAACAAATCAAAACCTCAAATAATCTTACTGCCAGACAATATGAAAACGTCAAATTTTAAGTGCTTATCAACATTTCCTGGTTTTTATTTCCATTGACATTAAAAAACTTAAATTAACCAGTGGCATGGGTGATTACATCAGCAACTGTCATCCTTGAACGTGGGTTAAAAGTTTCACACTGATAACCAGTTGACTAAATTTAGACATACATATAGTTTAAACAGCATGTAAAAAATGTTGATCTCTTTGTCTATTGAATTTATGGATACTTATAAGAATATGCATAGTGAAGGAACGCTATTTAAGCTGAGCCTTTTTAGTTATATTGCAACAGGATGGACTGTATTTAACATATTTGATGAAAATACAATTCAGACTTTATGTAATTCTATTAATTTAATTGTCACTTTTTAAATTAGTCCAGAAGATAAATCTTAATGAATATTACTCAGTTTACTCAATCTGTCATTTAATAAGAACCTTATATCTGTAACTAATAATATTGAGAAAGAAATTTATTTACTTATATTTATTGGATTCCTTTACTTTCCGAGTGGAGCACAGGGCTTTAAGCTAGACCTTTGAAGTTTCGGTAGCAGCGGCTTTATTTTTACGTGGTGAGGTTGCTAGCCTCACGCCCAACCTTCCCTCTTTACCGGCTTTACCACGGGCTAAGCGAGGCTTACGAGTACATCAGCCAGGGATCGAACTCCGGAACATGTGTGCAGCTGGCGAGTGTTCTACAGCTGAACAGTCGACGCCGTCAGGAAGAACCTTACGCATTTTATGTCACCTTAATAACCGTGTTGCAAAACGCAATAGAATTCTAACATAGCTAAAGGGGTAGTATACTAAAGTCAAAACAAGTACCTTTCAGTTACTTTGTTGTGATACCGACTATAGTAGTTAAAATGTTACCCCTGACTTATATTTTGCGTCTTTGGCCCCCCATTAGACAAATACATTCGCCATATTCTACATTTGAGGCAGTTTTACAAGCACTCATGAACAATATTATTTTCAGGACATATTCAACCTCTCATTGTCTGCCCCAGTCGTCCTGCACTAGATACAACTCATCATTACACCAAAACAGTCAACTTTTTGGCTTCATTTAAAACTTAATGGACAGAAATCAGCTTTTAATTAAGGCTGAACAACAGATTTTTATAGCGACCCAACAACCGATACGTCTTGTATCGATATATTCTTAGTGATTTCTTTTAAACACTTTAAAGGAATGCATTTGAAAAAATCAACAAATCATTTATTAGTTAAATGAAATTGTTGACCCAAGCTGATGATTATCAGACCTGGTCTGTGACTCAAGGAAATATGACTCACTTCGTTAGCATCTGGATTTTCTTCCAGTTTCAATTATTACTACATTACTTTACCTCTAGCCCAGAAGTCAGCACTATTTCAGATGGTAAAATTCAAGATTAAATATGCTGTAAACCAGTTGTTTTTAATCTTTCATTGTGCAAGCGATACGATAATGAAAAAAAGGCTCCTCTTAGGTATTTTATTATTTGGCTTTCGACTGTTCATTAACAAACAGGAGTAATTTGCCAACAATGGATATACCTTAGGTTGACAAGATATCTTATACAGACATGAAATATTCACAACTAAGTAGTGAGTTTTAGAAATATATTCATTAACATCTAGTCAACCATTTTAACTTTCTGGTCGTTGTATTTACTCCACTTCCATATGAAGTACTAAAATTCATATTGTCCTTATTGAACCTTTTATTTATTGATTGAGCCAAATGCATGAACGACTTTGATATTCAGTGGAAGAAATAAGCTTCTGTAGTTGAAGAAAGCAACTGATACGAAGTCATTACAGTCTACACAGTTTTCACACACACCGCCCAGCAGCCCACTCAGTCCTCCCTTATGGCTGTGAGATCTGGCCATTGAGAGTGGAAGACGTGAAGAGTAAAAATATTAGCTGTCTTTGATCACAGGTGTCTGTGCTCTATCTCCCGTGTGAAGTGGTATAATAAGGTGAACAATATTGAGGTTAGGCATCGAGTGCTAGCTAGGTAGGGAAGGGAAATCAATCGACGAGGCTGTGAAATTACATCGACTGAGATGGTTAGGACATGTTTTACGTATGCCTAGCTTAGCCATCACCTTCCTTGACGGGGAATGTTAGCTGATACAGGGTCAGGCTGGAGAAGAGCCAGAGGCTGTCAAACCAAAACATGGCCTCACCAGTCAATGAAATCCACAACAGTTAGTTAAAGCCACGTGGGAAGGTGTAGACTCCCTGGTTGGGGTCCTCAGGACGGTAAAAACCAATGTTTGGAAACACTTGGTGATATGGCTGAAAATCGTTGTCAATGGCCGGCTCAGATGCATCCACTTCTTGTGACATGATTTCCAATGAAACTGTTTTATTCTTCGTTATTACTATCTCTTTGTCTCACACCTCTGTTTACTGCCTCTATTATGCACTTCTTCTACTTTCTTACCTTGCTTTGTGTACTACAAGGAGGGCGTGTGGCAACTTGAACTGGTGCACATATGTGCAAAGTTCTACGTCGAAGACACAGACAGACATACACACACGAATCCGCTTATTTGTTAACTACTGAATGTAATCAAGACCAAATTTATACACACACCGGGGGAATTGAAGTGACATAGAATACTTATGACTAAATTGGATAGGTGGTGGCTAGCAGTGGAGTCTAGGATGTCTTTCGTTCTGTTTGGAGCTCATTATTTTTGCACGCACCACTTGTCCGATACCATCAAAACTGGAAACGTCGAAAGCATAATCTCATTAGGAGTCGACTCGGTAGAAAAAAATGACTGATGATCGCAGTCCAACAAAAAAAGTAGGCAATTCAAACTTTGAATGAACAATATATAAGTTTATCTTGTGAATGTCCTGGCAACTTATTTGTTCTAAAAGCTTTGATATTTGTTGACACTATTCTTAGCGTTACTTTCATATAAAAATTAAAGCTTGAAGAAAGAATCTTTTATAGGTCACTGACTGGTATCAGAAACCGGGAGTAGGCGAGTAACATACCCTAGCAACGAAGCTCATTGTAGTATTTCCATGTTCACGTAATGACTGAAGTAATATTACAAATGAGAAGACAAAATAATACTAATGAAGAGACAGAAAAAAATTAAGTAGAATTAACTTGTCGGGTAATGAGATAGATTAAGTCCATTGCAAGTGTAGTGACTGAACGAACTTCTTCTGTATGCAGAGTTCAAGACTTAGCAAATGAATCGCCATTACTTCTGCAGTTTGAAGAAGTCTGATTCGTACACCTTTAGGAAGACTACCTCTTACTCTATAGACGACTTTGAAGTTTGTTTGGGGTGTAGCTTGGTGTCCGGAGTCTATCAGATGTTCTAAGATGGAGCTGCGGGGACATCGTTTTCCTCCTTTGTAAAACCATGTTGGTAAGTGTTCGGTGATATTATTATTATTATTTATATTAATTATTATTTATTTATATTATTTAGATATTTAACAGTAAATTATGAATCAGAAAAATGTTTACGAGAGTTCTTGCCTGCCAATTACCGTAAATGTTGCTTCATAGTTATATCTAGGCCTCAGGCTTCAAATTGCAATGCATAAAACTTACATTTTCACGGTAATGTCAGTAAAAAGTTTGAGCATTGTGGAGTAGATTAAAGTGATTATAATTTAATCCAATCGATTTTCATAATTGTATGCTACTATTTACGACATATTACTTGTGTTCAAGTGCTGCTCATTCAAACTAGGGTATTTAAGGATATTCTATAGCATCAGTCCAACTACTAAGTTAAAAAACACAGACTAAACGAAACTGACATAACACTGTAACAGCTTGCTCACCTATAAAATTCCGGTTAAGAAATGTCACACATACGAATTCCCCTTAGTGAATCTGAACAAAGCTCCATTTCTTGTTATTGCTTTGTTCGAATTCTAACTAACAGATTTCATAACGGACAGTAATAAAATTAATTACAACATCAATGCAACACAGGAAAAAAATTTAAAATGCTAACATTTAGTAGACTTAAACGAAGTAACACTTACCTTTTGATAACAATTTATCTAAGTACGTTTGTATGCGTACTGATTTTCTCTGGGAATTATCCATATCATTCTTTGATTCTGATTCCCGGTATCTTAAACGTTTCTGTTTCTTTTCATTATTATTTGATACCTGAATAGTTAAATTATGACCTTGACAATTCCATCTATGCGCTGAAAACTGATATTCGCATTCTTTTAAACCCATAAAATAACCACGTATTACACTTTCCATTAAATGTAAGTATTGACGACATAATTTTTTTTGTCTACGTAAAAATCCATTTGGATGATCACATATACTCATTTGTAATTTGCCATCAGGACCAACAAATGTCTCTGATGTGATCATATTATTATTATTATTTTGATTATCTAAATTTGTTTGTTCTAACTGACTTTTATTCAATCGATCATGATTATAATTTTGAATACGATTTGTGTTTAAATCTGTGTGTGCATAATTATTACTTGTATAGGGATAATTTGAATTTGATCCTTCTACAAAACGTAGATCAGAATTCAACGGATGCCGATAAACTTCAGGTATATGATTATTTTTAGTTAATCGATTCACTAAGTTTGGATCTTGTTGCTGCGGCTGTTGTTGTTGTTGTTGTCGGGATTGTTGTGAACGTCTAGCTTCATTGGTTTCTTGTGATTGTAGTATAGTATCCGGTGGAACAATTTCATCTGGTGCATCTGTGATAAGTAAATCCTTCAGCTGTGCACTAAATGTAAGTAAACATAGAAATGGTATAGCATTTAACCAAACCGACATTCTGCCAACATATATTATCATCAAAAGTAGTAATTCATACAATTATTTAAAAATAAATCATTTCTATATTTATACATGTGTATGTGTGAGTGTTTGGTGGTCCCTTTGAAAATATATGTTAGTTTATTTCCCCCGAAAAATCTACCTTCATACAAAGTATTCTACAGTGATAGAAGACTTCGATAGCACAACTGAACTATATTCCCACTGGAGAGTTTATGATTCGTTTTTCGGGTTATTATTTTTATTTTTTTTAATGTTACTGCTTATTGTTGTTCCGCACTTGGAAATAATCCAACGAAATGGTAATCGATTTTCCTCTTAAAGTCAAACTTATTGTATTCAATATGTACAGTAGAATGTCAGATATATTACTAGTGAAGGAGTATAAAAATATATATATTGTATGTGCAAAGGCAAATACGATTAACTAATCGTCTGATTTGAAATTAAATACTGACAGGATGATTGCCTATCGTTTTTATTAAATCTTAATGTTATATACTCATAAATCATAATTTGTCGACAGAAAGGGTGTAGAAGAACTGTGAATAGTGTAAAGAGAAACCCCCAATATTATATTATATAGCGGATGATAAATTGCTCTAGCATGTTCGTGTATCTTTTTCCACATATATTTATATATATACGTATTTGTGTGTACATATGTCTATAATACCTTGTTTACATGTTAGATTCAGCTTACAATCGGGTGGTGGGTGTGAAATATGACCTCCTAGTAAGATATTTAACGCTAATCACACACTGACTACAATCTGATTGGTTAATTTCTCATTTCTTTTTTTCCAATTCCGTCTGTGTACAAAGATTTGGATGTTCACTATTAAATGATTGTATTAAATTTACATTGAGATTTATTACTAAATTATATTGTTTGCTATCTACCTATCGTATATATATATATATATATATATATATATATATATATATATATTTACTGGCTAAATTGTGAACAAAGGCGCATGAATTTATGGGATTAATGTATTTGTTATAGTTTAGAGGATTGTATGCAGAGAGAACTATGGATCAAACAAGATAAATAGTCCTTTCTGTCTTTCCTTCTCTTTTTCTCACCAAAATCCATTTAAATGTCAGTGTCAAAGATTAAAACTCAAGTGTAGGTGAATTATAGCTTTGTCGACCTCTTTTTGTTCACATGTAACATGTATCATGACCTATACAACGAAATATATATATACAAATGAACAAATATTATTGAATTCAATTTTAGATTTTCCCGTCGATTGACTGGACCGAAGTGCTCAGTCTCAGGTTGATATATCGGCTTCTTGTGCAGATGCTTCGACGATATCTGGGCATGTATCGGTCCAATCAACCGACGGGAAACTCTACAATTGAATTAAATAATAAACATGACCCGTTGCACAAGAGGTGGCTCTCATAGTCCAAGTGGTCTAATGGATAACGCTTTGACGTTTGAGATATTATCACTCACTGTAGAATGCATGTACACCCACATGACGAGTCCCAAACAGGACGAAATGCACATACTGGATTCCACTGCTAGTCAGCATCCATCAATAACACAAAAATTATGTTTAAACAGCATATACCCATAAGCATGCCGTGTAGTTATTAAATTTTCTTCTCATCTAACACCTGTACTATCCCGCCCCCCACCAGCTTTTCGAATATTCCCTGAGTTATGTCGATAAAATCTGTCTTGAGATGGATAATATCTCTAAAATCTTAACATCGAAATAAGTCCTAATATTTGATTTCAGATTTGAAAGCCCTAATAAAAATCTGAATAATAGTTGATTTACACTACCTAGATTGTCTGTACCTAATAAACAATGATGTAGGGTTTGGATTCATGATCAAACCATCTAAAATTGGTTGCTTATGTCAACAAGTTACACATTCAGAGAATCACAGCTGTGTGAATCAACAGAAGTGAAGGAAAACACTAATTCGTTTCAACATAATTGTAAGTGAGGCTTGAGAATGTGAAAGTTGATTGCATGCAATGCAAAATCGAAATGTATTACATTGTTAGTACAGTGGAAAACGATCACTAGCTCAGTTCTTGAGCACCTGGTGAACTCAGGCCAAGTGGCTACACCAGAGTCATTTTCTCAAAGCGTATTAAATGATTTTCCAACTCATTTAGGTTGGTTGTCGACAAGTCTACGTGGAAATCAAAAATATCCTTCACAAATGCTTCACAAGGTGTTTTATCTGAAATGTTATTGGATAAACTCATTATTATGCTTTTCTATGGTTTAGTTTGTAAGGGTTAGTTTTGTTTTAATGAGTTGATCACGGATCGATATCGGTAAGAGAACCATTAAAACCAGCACTAGAGTACTGGAAAACTGTTTCGTCAACCTAGTTTGCGATTCTTCACCAGTACGCACCCACTGACAGGGTTCGAACCCAGGACCTTCCGGTTACAAGGCAAGCTCGAAGACCATTCAGCCCGTAAGTTTCGTGCTAGCTGACACTCACAGATCAGCAAGGCGTATCTGCAACCTAGAAGGGACTCACGTCCCTCAGCTCGATCGTAACGTCTCTGACTGCAACATTGAGTGATGCAGTTTCGAGTCTCAGAAAGGACAAGAGTTCCTTCAAGGCTGCAGATATGTCACTCTGACGAGTGCCAACTAGCACAAAACCTAGGTCCAAAGCTTCCTGCCAGTTTCCTCCAACCACCTAATATCGACTGTTCAGAGAGCCTGTGATGGAGAGCCACCAATCATCGTGGCCACATTGCAAACTTGACTGATAGAGTTCAGTCTACACCAAAGATAGGACTAGACATACACATTACACTAGTTACTAACTAATGTCCGATCAAAGAAGTTAGTTCTAAAGATGTGATTGTGTCTGGAGATGAAACGTACTTATTTACTTGGGTGTATTAGTTCTTTTTCACATAGATCAATATGGAATAGTAGGTAGGTTCACAAACATTCAGGTTTTTTATTACTAATAAAGCAAACAGCCATGTCGTGAATGTCTTTAAGCTTTTGCCTATCCAAATACATCTGATCTGCATTACTTCTATGAACATGAGAATTTTTGTATGAAAAATGAAATCAGGTAGAATGAAACACGAATCCTAAAGCCTTTGTACCTACAGTAAAGCAAACACAGAAATTTAAAAAATTGAATGCAGACATAAAGAAACGGTGTATGTGGCTTTTTCTGCTGAAATTCATCTGCGGAATATACCTATAACTTTATTGAGGCTGATATCCCTTCAATAGTTCACTTTATGCCAGCTGATAATCATTTTTCTTACGCCATACCACTCAAAAGATGTTAATGCAATGGACATATATATATATATATTGACCCGACTTCAAATTCTCTTCCATTACCTGGGGCATAGGTACCTTCAGCCACTATATATTAAGATGTCTGATATTCTAGCCTTCATTTGAAGGCTGATATCTGTTGTGTCTAAGGTTCAATAAACAGAATAAGTTCATATATCAGTCTATTCTATTGATAGTAGTTACATAGATAGGATATTATTATTATTTCCTTTAATTCCTAGAGGAACATAGGGCTTCAGCTACACGTCTTCATTGCATTCGGTTCTCTACTAAAGTTTTCACCTGGCTCCAGGTCTGCCCACATGCTTTCATCTCCTCTTCACATGACGTCCTCCAAGTCTCCTTTGCACTGACGACCAACTCGCCGCTTCCCATTCGGGTTCCACTCAACCGATGGTCTGGCGTGTGATTTCACTTGATGGTTTGTTTTCTCAGAGTATGGACAATCCACCTCTATTTCTTCTTGCATATTTGTTGCACAATTGGTTTCTGTTGGGTTAATTCGCTCCCAGAGATCCCTCCCTGTTGCTGATCTTTTCTGGCCGCCCACCTGATCTTGAGTATTGAGCGAAGACAGCTGTTAATGAAGGTCTGTAGTTTGTTCAAAGTGCTCTTCATGACGCGGCGCCAAGTTTCTGATCCTTATAGTGGCACTGACTTCATATTGGAGTTGAAAATTCGGATCTTATTTTTGATGGTGAGTGCTGTTGATCTCCACACAGACTTGAGAGTAATGAAAGCTTGGTTTGCTTTTCCTATTCTTGCTTTGATATCCTCGTCAGTACCGTCCGCCTGTAGTTGAAACGATGCTTCCCAGGTAGGTGGGTAGGTAAATGAGGTTGCTTGTTTCAGGTTCCTCCAACTTATGTCGGCTGATTGTTGTCTGTTGTTGCTGTTGGTGTTGGTCAGGTATCTTCATCATTTCTCTTTTCTCTATGTTTACTTGGAGCAATTTCTAAAACCTGCATTTAAACATGGTGAAAAGACTTGTGTTAGATATCTACATTTTCCAATGAAATTAAAAGTCTGCTTTGCACCAACTACAATTTCCGTCACTACATCTATAGTCTGATAATAAGACGATTCTATCAAAGCATGACTAACTCAAATAGTCTAATCAATAATATATCCACAATACTTTTTGATTTAAAAAGAATAAGATCATTTTCATATGTTTAAATTACATCTTATCGTGTGAATAAATCATTTCAGTTAGAATATGGGTCAAGAATTACTTTTTTAAATAATTTATGTTATATATATGACAATAGTGATATTATTATATTATGTTGTTAAATGAGTTGAGATTATTATCCTTGTTTTTTCCATAGGACGTGATTCTCACTTAGTGTCATAAGGAACTGTTATCTTTTAGGTGAATCTTTACATATGTTCAGTTGTTTTCCTTAATGTTAATAGTAGTTAATTAACCTAAATCAGAAGTAAGTTATTTAGCAGAAGGTATTTAAGATAATGAAATTCTGTAGTCTGTACATACGAGTTTAGAAGCAATAGAGAAGCTGTAAATCATTTTAATGAACTTCAAAGTTGGAGAAAAATCATCACGTTTAAACATGTATATCGTGTAGATTAAGTATGCATTAACCCGAAAGGTACATAACTCTTTATGATTTATAGTTTGACTTAACGCCATATAAACTGTTATAATGTATGATTATATATATTTTTTTAAAAGGGACGTTAAATGGTTGTAAGCTATTAACATTTTAGTGGTTAGATACATTCAACGATATTTTAAGTTATGAAGGTAACTTCTGAATTTCACTATATGACTTTTATGCTTATATTTTACAAAATACATATAATTAATTTTGTGGTATTCTGATCAAAGATCCTAATATCAAGTGAAATAAATTTCCTGTTAATAAATTGGTTAGGTTTTCAATGAAAAGATAAGTGGATTTTTGCCAACTCACGAATAGAGATGTAATAATCACGTGATTAGAGAACCTCTGATTAATGGCCATTGAAAATTTTTCCACCTGTAAACCTTGTCGTCATTAACTCAGGAAACTACCTGGCTTCTTCATCATCGTCAACGTGGATTCTGATCCACCCAACCTCATTTAGCACATGAGTAATTGGTTCATTCTATATTCACAACAATAAACAATAAGTTGAAATATGCTTCTAGTCTATTCAATATAGAATAGGACTCAGTGTCGGTTCGCAAGGATTAGATGGATTACAAGTTTGATCACAAACTGCATTCACTGGGAGAACCACTGAAAACCAGGAAGCACCGGACATCCGTTTTGTCCTGGCCTGGGACTCTCCAGGGATCGAACCTAGAGTCTTCCGATTATGAGGTGAGCTCGTTGTCTGTTCAGCCTCTGGGATGGAATTCAATGGTCCATGAGTTTTAACTTCTGCCAGTTCGCAGCATATAACACAACTGTAAGCAAATATTAATAGTGACTGTCTCTCTTCACATCCGTTCCAAATGGTTGAGTGGTTAGCGAGCCGTCTAGTAACCGAAAGGCCCAAGGTTCGACTCCAAGTGGGGTCATCAGTGCGTGCTACTGGACAGTCTCAAAATAGGACGAAATAGATGTCCAGTACTCTCTGATTTTCAATGGTTCTCTCAAAGAATCAGCTCTCAATCAGACTTAATTAATTATCAAAGTTGAATGAATGACAGACGAAACAACTGATTATCTAAAATATTTTATTATTTTTATTTTTGATTACAGCTTGATTCCGCTCTGTATTTTTAGTACAAGTATGGAATCTTCAGAATGGATATCGGTAGCCCAAATTTTGCAGGCCGACCATAGATATCAGGTGTGTGTCGGCAGGGGATCGAACCTCGAACCATGTGCATGGTCGGCGAGAGTCCTAACCACTGTGCCGCCGACCACTGACTTTGAAAGTTCTCTTATTAATACACAGGTAACTAGATGACAAGCAGCATGGCAGCATTATATTGCTAAATTTCCTACAATGACCTTCAAATTAACATTTTAATGTTCCGCTAAGCCTAAAATTATACCATCTTGTGTGGAATGTGCCCCTGAGGGCTATCTTAAAATTCTGTGAGCAACATATATCTTTGAAATTGATATTAAAATTGCAAATAATATACACTTTCACTTCTATCTGTTTTAAAACGTACAAGAGAGTTTTTGTCACAAATTATCCAGTCATGACCTTAGATTCCCAATATTCACACACAAAAGGGCAACGAACCAACGGAATGTATTGTTAAACGTTATGCAGAATTAAATATCACTCAAATTTATCTATTTGATAAAATAATAAACACCTGAATGCTGTCTTCTGCAGAATGATCCAATGGATAGTGAGTTTTACTCTACCAGTCTGAAGATCACAATGAGTGATTCAAACTATTTGAGGTAATTTGTATTTTCTGTTAACTAATTATGTTGAGACGAAATGTTTTGATTGGATGGAGGATTTCATCATGAGCTGAAATCAGTTACAGAACCACCGGAAAACCTACAGGGAGTACTGGACAGCTGTTTCGTCTTAGTTGGGACTCTTCGTCAGTACGCACCCAACAAGGTTAGAACCCAGGACCTTCTGGTTACAAGGCTAGCGAACTCGTATACCATTAAGCCAATGGGACCCGATCCAATGGCCAGCCCATGAATTCTAACTTCTACCAATTCACGACATAGTGCGACCACTAGCCAATGTCTTCGGCGAGTATTTGTCCTCATACCGGACCTGCTGCATCCTACTGGTCACGACTTCTCACTAGAACCCCAGGTAACTACTACCTGAATAGGTCAAGTCGCTAGTGAGCATCTCATTGAAATTCAAGTGCTGGATTGTAGGGATTTGATTGGTTTCAGGATTTCATCATGAGCTGACATCAGTTAGAGAACCACTGGAATGTTTCAACGTTTGAAGGAATAGGTTCAGGGTTCGAGTCTCAATGGGGCCACCATCACTCAACGGGCATGCATGTACATTCAGATGATGAGTCTCACATAGGATGAAATGCGTATCCTTGATTCCACTAATGATCCCCATCAGCAAAAATAGTCATTCACAGTATTCACTCTACCCACTGGGATACAAAATCATTTTCTTTGAATTTTAATAGCCAAGATTTTACATTTCGAAGATGCTGTTTAAAAGAATATTTTCTCTCTCCTTATAGCTATGATCGATTTATTACCTAAGGACTGATAATCAATTATAATAGGCTACAAGGTGTCTGTCAATAAACTTCTGACTACCTTATAAGTGATAAAAAATTATCTAGACTAACTGTTACAAAATATCTCAATAAATGTCCCACTATCTCTTGTCTAGAAATGCTTTGAAAAGTCATTGTAGTAAATCCATTTTTTTCTATTGTTATATCATGGTTTGGTGTTTTTTTTGCTTCTTTGAATCCTATTCACACAAAAATGAACGCCGAAAATATCTTTTTGATGGGGGTGATGGTGTGGTGATGTGCGCGGAAAAAAACAGTATGGTCATAGATAACACAGACAATGACATAATGACAAGTTAGTATGTTACACTATCAAATCTGTAATCAAATATCTTATGATTTGTTAAGAGATATGATAGTCTATGCCAATATTACTCATCACTTGACATATAAATACATAACTGAATGATAACTGGATTACGATATGCATGATGTTGTTATCTGTCAAGATTAGCTAAGAAGTTGGACTTTTAAAAGTAATGTTATACACATATTTGCTGTGGTTTAACAAATTAAGGCAATGATAACTGAAGTTGACAAGAAATGAGTGTTAAAACAATGACATTTGAATTATTAGTTCACAATAACTCTGATTAAGGTTTGTTTTTCACTTCCTTTATCAAGATCCCCCTTCATAATGTTAAGTAGGTTTGGTCAAAGCAAGGCCAGCTCAGATAATCATATCAGCAATAATCCAATTGTTAATTTATTCTAATTCACAGCATAATTTGAAAACTGATGTGACGGCAACTGGCAAGTTATTCACCACTCATTCACGTCATAAATATTCAAGAATTTTGCCTACCGGGATGGATTTAAGACGCTGTCAATACCTAAGTCCTAAAGTTAATTTGAGAGAGAGTTGAACTAGGCTCTTAGATGTTCCAATGTAGACATAACAGTTACCCTGGTTTTCGGTCCAGTTTCAACCAGTATCTTTTGATAAACACATCTGTACACTTTTTGGTTAGCGTTAATGAAATTGATGACATTCGGTTTTGTAAACAGGATAGTTTAAGGCAATTTGCGTTGACAAGCTGAATTATTTATACATGAGCAAATACTACATCTGCTAAGACAACAGGTCTCCTTATCAACGGGAAGAAGTCCACTTGTCTAGCATTAATTTGAACCTCATTTACCAATAAAGTCATTTTTTCTGCACTACTAACTAGCTTTAAATCACAAATCATCACTCATTCGAACTACATTCTTGGTGAATAAAAACTGATCATTTGGAATTCCCTCGGTATCATACACTGACATCTTTCAGTAAATATTGGAGGAATTGTAAGGTGGGTGCACGGTTAGACTCATACCAAAAACATAATATGACTTGACTGTGCAATCAATTCAATATAAAGATTTGAAAAAGGCTCAGATTGTACTATATGGCTAAGGTTTCTCTCTTACCTTAGACATAATCTGGTTAAAGGCAAACTTAGGATAATCCATATGAATCATGAATTCAGCTGTTGATACTTACTTTCTTACTCATAAGTGAAATCACTTTGACACATACCCAAACATAAGATTGTGTATTTGTCTGAATTTACTGAAAAATGTAGTGTAATTTATGAGCTGAACAACATTACTGCACTACACTGCATTGGACCTTATAAACATTTTAAAATGAGGTCATCATTTGGAAGTTATACTACTTCACGTCTACTTTTCCTCATAGATCACTGCTTTGTACAGTTTTAAAATTATGAGGATTCTAAATATGTGTAGTCCCTACTAACATAAGGTGTTCACACCGTCATCTTGTTACTTTCATAAACTACTATGAACTAGTTACTGTAATTGCCATGCTATTTATGAGACTAGAAAGAAGCTGAAGATATACTTATGACATTTACTGAGGTTGGAGAGCTTTATTCTGTTTGATAAGTATCTTTGTGTGATTCATGACTCCTCACTGTACTCTCGAAAAGTTTACCAGGACACATTGTAATAGTCAGCAAAGATTATTCTAGCCGTGGTATGATTTTACATTCGGCTTTACCTAATAGGATGTGATCCAGAGTTTTATTTTTTATGCGTATGCTTTGGTTGTCTTAAGACAGGTTACAATATGTTTGTCATTATTATTATTATTATTCCCTTAGGTTCTCAGTAGAACTTAAGTCTTCGACAACACATTTCAATTTCATCCTGTTCTCTTTTTTCCCCTTTGACTGACTCCACGTTTACCAATAAGTTATCATCTCATCTTCTCACGATCTCCTCCATGTCACCCTCAGACACCCAACTCGCTGTTACCTATTCAGATTCCATGAGTGTCATGGGTAAACTAAAATGTAACAGCCTTTTACATCTAAGTAAACCAACAAAGGTTGTCCGGCAAATAGAATGGAATGTAACCTGTTAACGCAGTGAACGACTGTTAACTGTAAATCTACTCGATTTTCTGATAGCTTAGCTCTAGAATTACCTTGGATTACATCTATGACTTTTATCACCCTTATTGTGGAAAATATGTTGGCACTTATAGGCTATTTGTCAGCATATGACATTTATTAATTCCTCATACATATATCTACAGAATCATGTATATCCAGATTTCTCTCATTGTTAGAATTCCATCTGCTTTTCTTTGTTCGTCATCAAACAATGCTACACATGTAAAACTACCGATTTCATTTTGTCTACTTATAAGTAGTGTAAATAATTTCACAAAATATTAGGACATATCGTTGCAAATCAGTCGGCCTTTCGTGTAAGCCATTCGCCCACTAACATATATTTACGACTGGGTTCATAAGTTCAAGGGAAGACCAGTCATCTTGCATGATTTGAAAATACGTTTTATATAGTATAAAATTGTTCTTTTCATTTGTTTGGAAAGTTCAGTACGAACTGCTGCAACAATAAATCCACGACATAATATCTACAAGACAGTGATCTTTACATTCTTAAGCTTTTCGTAATATGGTGAAATGAATTCACAGTTATCAGGACTCTCAGTCGAAAGATTCATGAACTAACCAGCAATCTGTAATAGTTTTGCTGTATTGTCTGCAAGTGTAGAGTAGTCAGAATGCCTTCTAACCGAGTTAAAACCTTAATGTAGACACTCAAATACGACAAATACATATGGACTCGGAAAATATTTCAAAATAAACTGACGTTTTCAGAGGTTTATCATGAAGTACTTCAACCAACCAAATGGGAAAGTCCATGCACGTAACTACTTGGGGAATTATTTATAAAGATCAAAGAAACAAAAGAGGAGTGATTTCACTCAAATGAAATTGTAATTTTGATTAGTACAACTATGAGAATTTTTACAAATACTTCTGATATAGTTGATTTAGTAAAAGTAACTGCTATGAGACTTTTAAGACTGGATTAGAAATGCTCTATAATTAGTCAATCATACAGTAAATGAATTTTAATTTAGTTTCATTTTATATGAATAATATTTAGCATTTTATTAGCTAATTGACCTCAGGTTATTGGGTCGATTTAGGCATTGATAGCTTGAGTTCTCCTAAGTGTTACATCCTCTTTTGACTGCCTAATGTTTTCAACGCACTCCTTCTGACCTCTGTACAAATTATTAGCGTTCTACTATCCGATAAACAAATCTGGATTGAAACTAAAGTTGAACTTGTGATAAATACGTAATCATAATTCTGAATTTCATAATTGACAATAAAAGATTTTATTTAAGTTTATGTAATCTTTGAATATATACTTTGATGGTTAATAAAAGCTCAATAATTCTGATGAAGAATAACACATCGAAACGTTAGACAAAATTTTATTTTTATTTTTGAAACACACTGGGATTACTTTAAGTAATTTTATGATTTATAACACTTACTTGAATATGACACTGTCTGTTAACCCCTTAAAGACTTATCAATTTTCAACAGTTTGTGATTGGTGAGAAAATATACTAGCACTTTATATGAGGATCAATTAATGTTATGAGAGGGGTATATTGAATGAATTTATTGTAGAATAGCGTTTTTGTTAATACTTGCTTACATTATGTGGAAAAATCTTTGATTTTATTAAGCAGTTCTTCAAGTTTTATAGTGAAAAATATTATAATGTATACAAGCACTTATAAAGTTTTGTTTATGAAAGAGAGTTAACTGTGACTAATGAGATTTTGATGTATACAGAGGTATCCCTATTCACATGAACTTTACGAGATTGACTATTCTAATGAATCCATTATTCATCAGTAGGCCAAAGGAACATTGACTGTGAAGTGAACTAATCAAGTTTAACTCTTGTGATATTCTAGCTGAAAGTTTTACACCAATTTTTAGTGAAGTTATATTGTGTAAGTAACCTATAAATAGAGATATAACAAAGTGGTTATTGAGTCTTATAGTTGGTGCAGTGAAGTGCATGCTAAAGTACTGTGGGGATTGATTTCAAACGAGAGACTGTACACAAAAAAGACTGTGTCTAATGTACAGGTTTGAAAGGGACAATATATAATATCAAGTACTGGTGACCTTGTGTATTTAGAAACCGTAGGTTGCTAATTGCATGGGTAGAAGGAAAAGTATTAAAGAATGTAGGTTGTTGTAAAGATATTTGCATCACTTAAGCTTAAATAAGGTGTTTATCTATGACAAAACGTTCTGCTGTAAAATGTTTTGGGGTTCCTATATTCAGGAACTAATATTTACCGTCAAGACAGATAACAGCAACAGTTTTATATCAACGTTGAATAGTAACATTTACTTTGACATGGCATGAGAAAAAATTTAGGGACGGAAATTAGTGATTTTTATCTCAGATGAATTTTGAAATGTAGGATGCAAAGGAAAGCGCAACTAGATAAATTAAAATTCAGACTCCAGAATGGTAAGCAAAACTTTAGCAATATGGACAGTACGAATGATTTTATTCCAATGCGCACTTGTCATGTGTTTGCTCACAACTTCATAATTAATATTCATGAGCTACAGTGGTTAGAAGATGGACAGTATCTAGTTATCATAACTATCAAAGAGATGCAGTTTGTTTCTGAACTGAATGGAGCATGTGTGTTATCGCGCTGTAGAATTATATAGTTCATTAGGATGGTTAAGTAGTTCTCGGGAATAAAATGTCTCTTTGGAAAAGAATTTTGTTTAGTAGAATATTATTTCTAGGGGTTAAAGGTGTTTTGTATGCATGTCACTGTCAACATTCATTGCGTGCTAATCTTTTAAGCCGACAGTTTCATCACATAATACATAAAATTCAAAATATCAGTAGGTTGTTAAGTCTCTCCGTAAATTAGCGGGAACAATGAGGTCTATTCCGTCGGTACTGAATGTCATCGCTGTTCTGAATTTCTCAAGTGAGAAAAATCTGATCTCTACCCGTTTACAAGGAAATAAATTAAGGACAAAACTCGTCCTTAAAAAATAAAAGAGCAACTGTTATTCTGAGGATACAGGTACCGACTTTCAAAGTAGGGATCTGTTTTATGTGGTTTCATATGTGGAACGACTGCAGAATAGCAGGATACCATCTAAACAATGGTCGTATAAATGCATATTAAATTGCCATATCTTGTTAATAATTCTCTCAGATTTCCCAATATTCTCATTACGTATTCAACTTTACTTTCGGTCCATAAAATAAAGCACCAGTATTGTCAATGTATGCCAGTAATCATGTATTATTTCGACTGTTGATGAAATAAAGACTGGCTCTCTTAATTATATATTACCACAAAAAGCATTAAAGTGGTAAGAATTTCTATTGTATCCTTTTTATTACTTAAAGAAACTTAAGTAGTAACCGTTTATTCACTTTAATTTTAGATGGGATGGCAGTTTTAAACTGTAATTGTGAATAATTTAAACCAGTTGCAAGTTCATCATTCCGAAAAATTTGGGTAAGCCACTATTCAATTAAAATCTTTTTTCATTAGATAGACTCTACACTGCTAATACCAAGACTTCTGTTTTTAAAAAAGAATCCAAATTTACTTAGAAATTGCAGGTATCGTACACAAGTTGAGAAGAAATTAACCTATAACCTAACAATAATAGTAAGCAACATAAAAAAGAAATAAAATTTTTATGACCACTGCATTATGCATAAAGATATATGGGTGACCCAAGCATGAATGATGTTAGAAATACAATTGTACCATTTATTATTATTTTCTTATAACGGTAAATCCCGTATACTATAAATTAAAAGTATGCTTTCAGCTTAGTTACAAAGATAGCTAAACGTTACATTTTAAGACTTCTAATTTCTTTAAAAGTGCTTTTTGTTAAAGCAAATTGGTAAAATTCTATCAGATTAGTCATCGAATTCTATGCTATTTTAATCTATATGAGTGGATTATGTCTAACAGAAAACATGAATATTTTATTGGTATTTTCGACTAAATAAGGTGATGCTCTTCATGAACGCTTGTTGCCGGTCAACCTGAAACACATTGTTGTTTTAAGTTTTATCCAGAATGAGTAACTAAGATCAGCTAGGTTCTACATGATGGCTAATGGTAAGAATAACTGAATTGAAGGATAATCGCCATGGTGCCAATAGACACCCGAAGCTGAAGATTTCAACTATTGAATGTAAAAGCAATAACAAAAATATACTTCCCACAATCCTAAGATTTCGAGACTTTTTGTGTAAGAAGTTGTAACTGGTCAGTGAATAACTTCAGAGTGGAAGATAAGTGCTCAGTACCTGAAACATAAGCTTTTTACTACTCTGAGAGTCTTCAGTTCAATTCCTTCTATAACACAAGTTCCTTTTTTACTTCCAGTCACTGAACATTAGATCAGTTTATCAATCTACTTCTCAGTGGCTGTTATAGACATTTCTACCAACTATCGAAATCTTTGGTTGTACTATATTATACATAGCCTACTTTAGTAAAATTGCTTTTACGTACACAAGGATGAAGAAATTCGAATGAAAAACTGGTATGAGATAGGATTTAAAAGCACCATCGGTTCAAATTACTATATTAACATTCATGCTAACTGATTTGCAATGCATAACGGATAACTAGGCTTCAGTTCTAAAACAATTATCAAGCGTTCTATGGAAGAAATTCCTCTCTAAAAGATCCATGTTCAGCTTTCTTACTTCATTTAGTATTAGTGAAAAGCGTTAAATAAATAAGCTGATAGAAACGGAGGTTTTCATTTATCAAAATTTGTTGGCAAATTCTCAAGCTACAGTGAAAAGACCAACTAGGGTGTATACATTTTAAAGGGGTTATATGGTGAATTCCATACTCAGTAACTTAATTTGATTAGATACACAATGAATGATCCAGTGTAATTAAATGAGTGGTGCTCTCAACACAATTTATTTATCAGGTTAGTCTGTAGATTGGCAATGATTTAATTGAATACTCAAAAAATTAACAGCCCTAGCTGAATATATATGGTGACATTAAGGTTCATAAACCCCATCAGATGAATGATTAACTTTTAGAGCAACCCGGAAATGTGAGCTGTCTTACTATTTCCTGTTAACATCACTTTCCACTAGAAGCCCCTCAGATACTAGACAAACTAGTTCATATGAAATGAAGCAGACACTAGAGGATATTATAGTACAAAATGATGAAAAATTACTGGTTTTTAAGCAGCATTCCTGTACACTGGTATATATATATATATTATCAGATCTGGAGGCAGACAGAAACGATCTCAACAGCTGTTCTGAAGTCATGTAAAGGAGCAGGAGAACTGTCTAATTAGAAGAATAAATTAATTTACCAAATACTATCTAGTGACTATGAAGTTGGTCTAAAAGACTGCCGTTGATCAGGTCATTTGGTTATGAAAATTCAACCAAAATTAGAAGGAACGACAGGCAATTAACCCACATAATATTGGTCATTGCCATACATGAGGTATCGCGCAGTCATAAAAGGATGGGACAGGTTTATAGGTTGGAAAGATGATAAGATTAGATGGCGATACAAGTCAGTCTCTGAATCTTTCCTAATCAAAACAATCCCCTTCCCCTAATTTCAGCAAGAATGAGGCAACACTAATCCCCTTCATAGAAAAAGCTCTACTGCGGAATAATAGAAATAAATGTGATTACTTAAAATAAATCTTTTAAAAATATCTGTGTGACTTACTTACTCTGGTCGTGAGCAATACATTTTGTTCAATGCATCGTCTATTTGATAATACTTTATTACTGTGTGCCATATTAAATACATTTATAGAGTAAAGAATTACATGTCACGCTTTGTATAACGTCACTTCACAAATGACTTTGTTTGTAGTGTTATTGTTAGTCTAAGAAATTAGAATAAAGTGCTGTTAACACTTTTGATTTTCAGAATTTTAGTGATAGATATGTGGAGTCTGGAACAATATGACTGTACAGTTTCTTGTTAGATATGAAAAATGGAAACATTGTACACAGCTTTTGTTTAAAAACGATTCATCGCAAAGTATACATAACTTCGGAGTACAATTTAAATACAATATGCTGGTCTACTTTCCATCTTCTCACTGCTCCATACTATCTACTTGCTTCACTACTAACCGTGTTGTATCCTTTGGGTTTTGCAGAAACCTCTCATCCTCATCCGAAGACTATTCTACAATCGGTGCACAGCTTCTTTTAGTAGACATGACTCTAGCGGTGAACGCTTCTGTAGATTATATTAACAATTTGTACCAGTGGACTTTTACTGTATCACCAAGTAACCATTCATTTATATGGTTCGTTAACTGTCTTCTATATAATATACTGTTACATTATGATTTAATTAACTTTGATTTTTTCTTCTGATATTTGTTCCGTCACGGAGCTCGCTATTAAGTCCCCTACAGCTATGTTGACTTGCTAAAAATACGAAGCTCATTTCACCAATCTACAGAGCATGAAATAATATAATAATAACACCAGAAATTCCCAATTATTTAGCTAATCGCATCAGGTCGCTTAACTCTCTCCTAATGAACTAAAATTCTTGGAACTCGATACTTCAGAATGTGAAGAAAAAGTCCTCTGTTATGATAAAGTAACACTAATGGTGTGTTTGTTATTCATGTAACAACAAGTTAAAATGATGCTCCTTGTGTTTAATGGATTTCAGTCCTGTTTTTTTCCACTGAATTCATTTTCTCTCTTACCTTACTTGTATTCTGACCTCTAAATTGACATTGTAACCCATGATGATGTAATTCCGACCTTTTATAATTCGTTAGGTTTTATATAAATAAGTATGACATATACACATGTGAACCAAAATCTCAAGAATGTGTTATGCAAGTGTATTACACGTGTCAGATAAATTATGTAGTAGTCTTTTGTCGAAATGCAAAAAGGAGAATTAATTTCTTCAAATCTTTTAGCTCAAGCTATCAACCATTGAAGCAGTAGTCCAAAGATTTCTGTGCATATAGATTGGTGATATTTATTTTTGAATGTTATCCATTAGTCTGTGATTTATGCATAATGAGTAAAGGTGAAGAATATAACGATGAGCAACTTCGCACGCAAATTATAACGACAAAACAAGGCCAAGTGCTCATCGGATATGTGTTAATACCATTCTTATAGGTATCATCAAGAAATTCCTACTTCAATTTGAAAAAGAAAAACGTTAACTAAGTGAGATAAACATCTAATTCTTGGTCTTGAATAAACAGAAGAAATTAGAATTTGCCTTATAAACTATTAGTAACAAGAATGTATTTATTTTGCTTATGTAATATACATGAAAATGACTTAAAATTTGGCCGTAATAACATAAAATGGATGGTGTACCAAGTGCTCTTCAAGTAAGGATATCATTTGTTTAACGTAGATGCTAGTTATATGTTTCAATATGGATTCACATGGATTTTAAAGGTTTAAGAGAAACTTTGGAATACTTGAAAAATACACTCCTAGTTACTCCATAAAAGCACCAAGCATATTCAGTATTACTTGGTTGGAGTTGGCTGACATTAGAATGCATGTTAGGTGTCTTATTTTTATTAAGAAGTGATCTGTTGAATGTAACTGCATCCAGCTGATTGCTGATATTCCCACAGTCCATCATATCAGACTCTAAAGTTTTATGCTCTAAACAAGGTAGTAGAAACAGTAAGGATGTGACCGATTTAAGTGTTCTCGGTCGTGAATTTGAATAAGTTAGAGAATCATTGACAATAAGAAGGAGACATATGATAGTCCAAATATATTTATAATTTCTAAAATATTAAATGAGGAAAGGTGTGGAGACTGTACTACTCCTACCACAAGATAGTATTTTGGGTTTAAGTTACTGGAGTGTGAAATCCAAGAAGAAGCAGTTAGTTGTCTGGTTCTTTCCTGGTTTTCCTTACTTTCCTAGCTGCTAAAAGCTCGTAACAGAAACTGCTCTGATACATTTATTTACTTGGCAGCTAACTGTTAGGATGTAAATATCACTCTGATATGTTGTTGCTTCCAGGAGGTGCAAGGGAGAAAAATTGAGACAATTTGGGGGGAAGACATCAGTAGTGTGGAAAGTCATTTTAATATCCATGAAAGATTCATTTGGTTTAAGGGTAGATTTCTTTATGAAGTGTTAATGATTAACAATTCATTGAAAAGATGAAGACCAGGGGCAACTTGTTCCTTCTCCTTTCAGGTTATCTCGTGAGGGCTACTTTTGTAGAACCTAAGCCTGAGATAAAAACGGTTTGACTATCCTATATTTGTAGTGGTTCCATCGATTTGTTTCGTTGTCAGTAAAAGTTTTTAAGCAATAACTCCTTTAGAAATTATCAATGGTTTACACCATTGATAAGACAGAGTGATACATTTCATTCTATACAACGGCCAGATACCTGGACAAAACAAATACAATGGTTTTCGCATAATAAGATAGTACCGTCATTTGTATTGTTGGCGTCGCATCAGCTATATTTGGTCTAAAAAAATTTGTCAAGCCTACAGAGGTATTTTAACGTACCTGACGTTAGTTAATACGAGACTCCTAAATGAGTAGATAGTGCTCAAAAACTACATTTATATAATAAGGGGTGGGTGTTAATTTGAATCTGTCTTGTCTTTCTTGCGGTTCTCCACTTTAAACCTCGACGGATGGTTTAAAATTATTTTGACCTTTGTAGTATAGTCTTCTTTGTCCACCGACATCACCCGGGGATGTTTATCAATTTCCATTGTCCCTGAACCTTAATTATTATTTTTGGTTCTACTTTGCTTAAGCTTGAACTTTCTGTCATATAAATGTAATCCTTGGGAATCGTTTTCTAATTTTGGAATCTCCTGTTAACTGGCATCATGTCACATTTGCAGGTAAGTCAAAATTTCTCTGTAAACTTAACAAATTGTTCAGGCTATATGCAGCTAATGAGAACCCGATGAAATAAACGGCGATAGCATATTATTCTCCACAAATCGGTGTTTTTAGTTTATTAAAATTCATGAGGTGAAATATGTGCATGAAACTAGGGACTAACTAATTAACTCTAAATAATTTTCTATTTAACCTTTTTTATTATGATAACAAATTTGATTAGTTGGAGGATTTCATCATGAGCTGACATCATTTAGAAAACCATTCGAAAACCTTGGAGTACTGAACATCTGTTTCGTCAGCCTAGTTTGTGACTCTTCATCAGTAGGCACCCACTGGGTTTCAAACCCAGGACCTTCTTGTTACAAGGTTTTCCAATGGTTCTCTGACCAATGTCAGCTCATGATGAAATCCTCCAACTAATCAAACGAAATCCCTACAACACCAATACTTGGTAAGAAATTTCCCCTGTACTAATCCGTTTTTTGATTTACGTTGATAACTTATCTTACCGTAGTTAACTGTTAGAAGATTTTTACTGAATTAATATTCAACTAAGAACTGTATTTTTACAAATACGTGAGGTATATTGGTCGATTGATAAGTATCAGTGTTTTCTTAGTCAAGAATTAGTCAATAAACTATTGAAGTTTAAAAATTTTTACCACCTTCAAGTATCGGTAAATTAAATTAAAAACAGGAGAGAAGAGCTACTTCAAATTATAGGAGGCATATTTTTAAAAATAAAAAATATCCTACTTCAGATATTAAAATCAATTATACCAATATCTAAGTGTTGCCACAAAGACATTTTTATTGAAGTAAAAAAGGTCTTTGCATGAAATCTTCTTATAAATTATCCTTTTTGTTGTTAAGATGATAGACTAGAGTAACTTCCTGTCTCTGCTTATATGCGACAGTCACAGCAAAAATCAGTAAGCCACTGATTATTAATGTTCTATAAATACCGATATAGATAGCTTAAGGATTCCTCTAGGCGTCGGTGGCAAAGCCGTTAACACGCTCGCTGACCATGCACATGATCCAGGTTCGACCCCCTGCCGACGCACACTTTTACCTCACTAAGCCAGTAATAAAGCTGGTAAAGAGAGAAATTTAAGCATGAGGCTAGCAACCCTATCTTTAAAAATAAACACTGCTACAGAAACTTCTAGCCTTCTAGCTTGAAGCTCTATGTTCCACTGGGAACGTGAAGGAAAAAAAGGATTCCTTCTACTGGTGGAAAGTTACCATAGCAGTGTCTTACTTGAGATCGGTTTTCCAGCCACATATCAACTGCTTATATTTCTTCTATGCACACTGACACTAGTGCTTTTCTTCAGTGTTTTTTATAAGTACGACATTGAAAATCCCAAAAAGGTTGATAAATCTTTACACTAATACAAGCAGATTATTTCATGTATTTTTGTTTACTACACTATGCTAACTCTTATTGAAACTATATATTAATACCTTCAAATGAATTCAAGTGTCAATAGGTGTTTCAGAAACATTTTCACTGAAATTCGACTTAGTAACGAAGTGAAGGTTTTTACAGGATTTCATCACAAGCTGACATTAGTTAGAGAACCATTGGAAAACCTGGCAGTACTGGACAGCTATTTCGTCAACCTTGTTTGGACTCTTCATCAGTACGCAACTGCTACTACAGTTCGAACCCAGGACCTTCTGGTTACAAGGCGAGCTTGTAGACCATTAAACCACTGGGACCCGATCCATTGGCCAACCAGTGCATGAATTCTACCTTCCGCCAATTCATGAAATAGCGCGACTCATAGCCAATGTCTTCGGCAAGTATTTGTCCTCACACCCGACCTGCAGCACCCTACAAACTTGTATCTACCAATTCAACTGCGCTTGTGGAACGAGTTATATCTGTCGTTGTTCTAGGAACTTGATTTTCCGTGCTCACCCGAGAACATCTCCCAGTATGGCTAAGTAAAGGTGTAGTAAAAACCATCAACATTACAATATATTAGACCATCCGGAACAAACCGGCCACAAACAAAGCTAGCATTGAAGAATCCTTGTTTATCATCTACCGGGTACCAAATAAATTGCCAAAAACACCAGGTTCCTCATGCTGTAAACAGTAGGGGCTATCGTGATTCGCGTGAGATGACTAGTGCTTTGTGTACAAAATAAGCAAGTCAAGCCACTACTAGTCCCCTGGCCGGCCTTCAGCAGAGACAATAAATTCATAGATTTGTATTATTATCTTTCCTAATTTTTCTGACATTCAGTTGATTGTTATGTTGATGCTATCGAACTGTAATCTAATAATATTATTATTGATTTGATGTTATTTAAACATTAATGATGCTGGTAACACTAATTCATTCACTATAATTCACTGTGTGTCGGTGGCACAGCGGTTAGGACTCTCGCCGACCATGCACATGGTCCGAGGTTCAATCCCTTGCCGACGCACACCTGATATCTATGGTCGGCCTACAAAATTTGGGCTACCGATATCCATGCTGAAAATTCCGTACCTGTACCAGAAAATACGGTGTGGAATCAGGCTGTAATGAAAAAAATAATAAAGAAAATATATATAACTGTAGAACCTGATGACGAACAGGTTATCGAAAAGAATGTTCTTTGTTCAGTAACCATTCTTTTGAGAACTTGTGTCTGCTAAAACTCTAATTGTCTACATGATCGAGGTATATCGGATATTTTTACTTGACAAATAGATCTACTTATAACTTGTTACGGAATAGAATTATTAAGTTTGGAATACATGTTCATAAGGTATACATTAAAAAACCTAAAATATTATTGATCATTGAGTGAAGACAATCTTTACTATGAAGTTAGAACTGAACATATTGTCTGGAAAGACATTGAATGATTCACGAATAAATCACTTTGTTCAAAAATCAAAACAACATCAAAAGCGGGTCATCCTCTTAGGTGAACTGATCTATTCGGTCTCTGTAATTTAGTTTCATGGAAGACCGCATTTCACTGCCGAAGAAAAAACATACAAAATTATGCTTCTCACTACTGATTCGATAGTCACTTGCAAAACATATGACAGTGAACGGGCAGTTACGTAAAATTATAATTAGTTTAAGAACATAAGTGATAATCAGAGCCATTTTGACGGTGTAAGGATGTGTACTAATTTTAGGGTTACGTGAGATACAACGAATCTGTTGAATACATTAAATTCACCTTATTTAAATTATTGCCGGGAAAGACGTTTTTCACGACCACTTCTGAATGGAGTGAACACTTTTTAAATAATCTTTCTGCATCATTAGTGTGTACAGTGAAAGCAGAGCAGTGGAGAGATTTCCTCATATGGTTATAATATTTAATTGTGGTGTATTTAAGATTCACACAGTGCACAAAAACTGGACGAATCCGTAACACTTTACTAGTTACACAGATTTATACAGCATCCATCAGGAGAGCTAAGCATTATGCCTTCCACGTTAATGAGTCTCGTTAATTCTTTAGAAAATTGTATGAAGTGATGATTTATGTTATTTAGACAGCTGAAGATTAGAAAATGACTGTAAAGCAAAAATTATCCTCCGGAAATTAAAGGGATATTTTATTCGGGATGCCAGCGGAAAATATCCAGTACACACTGTGATCTATGATATTTTACTGGTTGATTTTACAATAAAACTTTGCTTATTATTAGAACTGCATGAAAAGAATGTTACTAACTTTTTATGCTACATTTTACTATTTTCTTAATTTCCCAGCAGTAGGATTTATACACAGTCACGCGAATAGTTTGAAATCACTTCGATAAATTTCATTTGGTGGTTAATTTTCTTTTCTTTTTCTTTTTTTAATTTTGATTATAGCTTGATTGCACACTGTATTTTTGGTACAAGTATGGAATTTTCAGCATGTCATATCGGTAGCCCAAATTTTGCAGGCCGACCATAGATATCAGGTGTGCGTCGGCAAGTGATTGAACCTCGGACCATGTACATGGTCGGCGAGAGTCCTAATCACTGCGCCACCGACGCACTTTTAAAACAGTACAGGGTTCTACCAAACCCCATATTAATATTTTATCTCTTTGCGTTCTGAGTGGAACACAGGGCTTCAAGCTTCAGCTCTGAAGTTTCAGTAGCAGTGGCGCTTTTTACGGGGTGGAGTTGCTAGCCCCACGCTCAACCCTCTCACTTTGTTAGGATTACATCCAACCGAAGGGGGGGGGTAAAGCTGTGCGCTGGCCCGGACCAAGTGCATGGTTGGCGAGCATTCTACCACTGAACTGCCGACACACACCAAACACTTACTTCGTCTAATTATATTTAGAGTTTTAATTCTAAGAGATAAAATTCTCTTCCATCTGCATACATTTATACCCCTTTCATTGAAGTAGAAATACAGTTGTATGTAGGGTAGGTTGACATTATCAGTCTTAACCCTTGAAAGATGGAAGTTTGTAAGGCTTAATTCACGGAAAGCTTACATGGAATGGAATGTGATTAAATTTCAACAGTTTTTGTTCAACCGGCTATAAGTGAGTTTCAGTCAAAATGCTTTTTTTGAGCCAGAAGAATTGACTTTTGAGAAAATTTCAGAAAATAACGGGTTTCCACAGAAATTCATCAACAAACGTGGAAGGTCTGAAAATGTGGATGGAAAAGAAATCGCTGTGATATAGAAGCTTGTTTTTATACAACTCGATTCCAATAATGATGGCTCGGCAGGAATAATCACTAAATAGTTATAGACTTCACTGACCAGAATCTCTCCTGCAACACAAGTTGGTTCCAGTGGGGCGGACAACATATTCTTTGATTCAATCGAAGGTTCATAGGTGTCTTTCTCATGTTAATTCTAACTGTGTACACAAATTTGCATGTAACTGAAGTGGCAGTTACGTTGGATAGAAGGGAACTTATTAGATTTTCTGAACCTGCACTTCAAAGGAACAAAGAGTTTCAACAGAGCAGTCTCCAGACATCTTACTTAGTGGGGCCATAAAATATACTCAATGAAATCTCAGGCAATCAATAAACAGTTTAGCATAATCATGCCAAAATTTTCTGAAGTTAGTCCTATCAAACAACTGAAATCGGATTTACATGTTCACAAAGAACCAGTTATCGATCCTTTTTGCTTTAGCTGCCTAATCTCTTAATTATTCCTTTTACTTGATTACACAATCTCTTGATGAATCTATTCTCTTTTGGTTTATAAAAGATTGTATGTTTTATTGTTGCTGTTTCTGTCATTCAGTCGGACTCACCATATTATTACATAACTTATTAGTTGTTTATCACTAACTTCTATGTCTCTATAATGTTCTTCATTCTCTAAAGTATACAAACTTTACATTAAACTTAGACCTCCTTATGACATTTTGTTTATTTTAGAATCTTTCGTTGAATGATATAACGCAATCTTTTCGAGTACCTTACAGATTATTTTATACATATACTTAAGATTTTATGGTTTGTATGTAGCCAGGTGAAAACATTGGCAGAGAACACAATGGAGACGTGCGGCTGAAGTCCTATGTTCCTCTAAGAACCAAAGGAAACAACAATAATAGTAATAATGTAGCTGATAAGTAATTGACAAAATAAAATATCATTTTATTCTAATCCAAACGTTGGTTTTGCTTTACTGAAACCCTGACGAGTTCAGATGCCAATTATCGTATCACTCAAAAAAGTTTACCAACTTTAGTGTACTGCAAAAGACACACTAATACAAGTTTTGCCTGTTAGTAATAAATATCGCCTTTGATGAAACGTATTGTATGGCGTCGGTGGCATAGCGGTTAGGACTCTACGATTTTAGCTACGATTAAAATACATTCAAGACTAACCTTGGATTTTATCACTGTAGTTTGCAGCCTGTTATAACGTGCTACAGTAAAACATAATCTATAACAACAAACTTCATTAACCTTGAAACATATCATTTTATCATATATGCATAAAGTCAATAATATTAGACGAACTAATATGAGTTCAATAGATTCACCGAAATTCCTATAAAGGTAAATATTACAAATTTGGTTCAACTGCTCAGTTCACAGAAAATTATTAGACTTACATAAGTAAAAATGAATATGGATAGAGTTTGTCATTAATTCTGTCTCCAACTGTTTCACTGTATAAAGTCTATTACTGGTTCCTACACAAGTGACGCACATCAGTAAACGCCACCAAACTTAAAATTCATTGTGTGTTCAAATACACGTGAACTAATTTAAACACAGAATTTAATTTCACCCAAAGTAGCATTCATTGTATCACTGTATACGATGTTTTATGGATTTTCTAATCAATATGATCAGTTTTTGAAGCGTTTTTCTACCCGTTTACGTCCCTAGTGGAACATAGGGCTACGAGCTAGAGTTCTGAAGTTTCAATAGCAGTGTTTTCACGGCATGGGGTTGTCACTCTCATGCCTAACCTTCACTCTTCACAGAGATTTCTGCCGGTAGACGAGGTAAAGCAGTACACCGGCCGGGGATCAAACCCCAGACCACTTGCGCGGTCGGCTAGTTTTCCACCAATGAACCACCAACACGTATGAGTTTTGTGTTGGGATCTGTTAATTTTAGGGCATGTTTCATTTTCAAGTGAAAAAAACTCTTAAAGACGAAAACGTTTGTTGTTTGTTTGTTTGTTATGGTTTAGGACTTCTTTGCAAAACACACTCACAACCTCATGTCGGATCAAAAACAGGATCATCACTTCTATTCTCAACTTCTTAGTTTATGTCATTGGTTAAGCATGCGTATTCATTTTAGTTTTACAATTTTTAGGGATATTAACTATTTGGTCGAACAAACTGATTTGAAGCTATTTGCTGTGTTAGCTCAAAGATCATTAAGCAACAGTAATTATCTCTAGAAAAGAATGACTTTTTTATTCTCTTAGATAAAGTTTTATTCACTTTTCAACATTCTGAGATTCCAGATAACCAGATTCATTCACAAAAGTTTTAGTCACGAAATAAAGACTAAGCTGGTACAGCTATCTGACAAAAATGCAACTAATTTCTTGTATCAAACTTGTTACAAATGAAGTCATTCTTGTACTTAAATTTATATCATACTGTTTGAAGCACTATACAGCATCTAAAAAGATACTTTATTAGTTTATGATACTAATTTCTAGACGCAGATGTATTCCAGTAGCAGATGGCTGCTGACGAATTTACACAATTAAACACATCAATTGCAAGTTTCAGTAATATAGGTAACAATTCAAAGTATTTATGAGTGTATAGTAACAATGATTATTAAAAATTGGCCTAATCTAATCCGTTTTACTGTTTGGAATTACGCAACTGTGTACGTTTGGTTAACATGTGCACGTATAGCAAGCAGTTTACCCAAAAATTAGCTTAGTACAGTAACTTGGACTTTGTATAAATTGGAACAGCATACAACAACATCTAGGGGAGTTTTTCAAGAGTGCACATGATATTAATGAAAACCATCATTACCAATGACGATTTAAAAAAAAATGTTTTTTAGTCGTTTTCATGATTTTAGTTACTTTTCATGTAGCTGTACTTGTTTTTATTCTTACAGCCAAACAAACACATTGGTAGAATTGAAAACAGATGTTAGTGAAATAGATAGTAGATAAAAACACAAAGTAAGAGTGATGCATTTTAATTATAACACTAACGTAAATTCATTTCAATAACCCAATTTTTCTAAGTTGTTCAAATACAAAACAACTGTTGTTTATACACAGATTCCTTAAGATCTTTTATTCAGTGATAAGTTAGAGAGAATTGGTGACAACAGGTTGACCGATATAAACATTTCAAGTCACCACTTACAAGTAATGAGTAACATGTTAGTCAAAATAAGCAGAGGTCTGAGTCTGCATGTGGCCTTTACTCCCTGATTTAAGAATAGAACTTGAGCATTGTGGTAGAGTATAATTTCAATATAGAGTAAATTTATTCGATAAAGTTAATAACTGATCCCGTATAACACACGAAGATATTATGATGTTTAGTCTTAACTAAAAATTTTGAGTATTTTGAAATATTGTGGAAGATATCATACATATTTAATCAGTTTATACTTATTTCCTAGTAGTCTGCAGAACATACAATAAATCACTTCTACAGTAATTCCTGAAGATTCGCCTAAGTATAAAGCACGACACTTAGCAGTTTCGTTCAAATAAAAATTCTAGAGAAGTATGCTAAGCATAAGGAGGCTCCAACCTTTTTTCTGATACTGTGGAAAACCTAAACTAGATCAAATGAAATAAGTTTACGTTATCTCGAAATACGGTTCAGCCACTGCACAAGAAATGGCTCTTGTGTCTCAGTGGCCTAGTGGATAATCCTTTGGAGGTTAGAGCGATGGGTGCTATTCTCGAGTTTAGGTGGTAACACTATCACTCTCTGGAGTATAGTTACATTCAGGTTGTCAGTCACAGGTAGGACGGAAGGCGCATCCTGGGATCCCCTGTTACTCATCATCAACAAAATAATTTCGTGGTTGTAATTATGCAGAAGTTTTTAACAGTAATCTTAATTTCTGCTGAATTATCTCAGAAATAAGTACCAGTTTCAAAATGAAGGGTAGCAACTGTGGCAGAATAAAGAATCTATTCGAAGTTATAAAATACTGCTTATATTGTCAGTATTTTAGTTGTGTATATCATCAGATAATTGAATTAGATAAAATTATAATTTCTTATGAAGAATTCAAATTCATTGTACTTTGGATTGCTAAATACCTGAATCATGAGTATTATAAAGTGAAGACTGTTTTTCATTCCTTCATGATGGTTTCTCATAGTAGTATTGACAACACAAATTGAGGAATTGAGGAATCTTCAGTATACCTGTCACATAGTTGTGATACTTAGATTCAACAGGTTAAAATATTATAGAGATAGATACATAAATACAATAAAATGTGAAGTCAGTCCTTCTTCCGAGTTATTTCTGTAATTCTTTTCATTAATAAGCTTGGGCTAGGCGAGAAAAACAGGATTGTTACAGGATGATATGAGCTGGTTTTTATCAGCTGACGGATTATTCTCAACCGCTTACAACCTAAATCAAGCCAAAACGTCTACAATCACTAAACTTCAGGTGAAAATAGAATATTAAGGTAACATAAAATAAGGAAAGGATAAATGACTTAAAAACGCATTACGGTTATGACAACTCGAGATTGATAACTGTCTAATTCGATAAACACAGATATAGTTGGAATATGTTTGATTAAAACTGTTTCAGTAAAATGCATCACAAAAGGGTTTTTGTCTGTTGATTATCCTGAGCGATTTTAGTTCAGAAGATGTACAATAGCACTGTTTAAAAATCTAGTATACAAATAAAATTCATTATTCTTATGATTACTACTTAATCCTTGAATTCCAAGTATAACATTGGGCTCTGAGTAAAACAAACATTTGGTTAAATAAGTGCGTAATACAGTAACTCGGGGGGGGGGGAATGCATTTACCGAGTCATCTATAGGTTCAGAATATACGAAATGTACAATCGAATACTCATTTAATTGTGTACTCTAATTACTAGTTTCACGTAGAATAAAACTCATGTCCTTCACTTCACTAATAGCTACTGTGTCTCAGACACAAGTGAAAAAATTAAAACAAACTGGAAGATATGCAGGTGGAAAGCAACAAGTCGGCAGAAGAAGCATCAAAGATAGGACTTCAGGTGAACATAAAGAAAACAGAGGTGATGAAGATTCCTGGTCAACACCAACAGCAACAACAACAACAGACAACAATCAGCCAGCATAAATGGGAGGAACCTGAAAGAAACAACCTCCTTTACCTACCCACCTACCTGGGAAGCATCGTTTCAACTACAGGCGGAACTGACGAGGATATCATCAAAGCGAGGATCGGGAAAGCAAGGCAGGCTTTCACCACTCTCAAGTCTGTGCGGAGATTAACAGCACTCTGCATGAAAAATATGATCCGGATTTTCAACTCCAATGTGAAGTCGGTGCTACTATACGGATCAGAGAGTTGGTGCCGCCTCACCAGGGGCACTTTGAACAAACTACAGACCTTCACCAACAGCTGTCTTCACTTAATACTCAAGGTCAGGTGGCCGGCCAGAAAAGATCAGCAACAGGGATCTCTGGGAGCGAACCAACCCAGCAGAAACTAATTGTGCCAGAAATATGCAGGAATAAATGGGGATGGATTGTCCATACTCTGAGAAAACAAACCATCAAGTGAAATCACACGCCAGACCATCGGTTGAGTGGAACCCGAATTTGAAGCGACGAGTTGGTCGTCAGTGCAAGGGTGACACGGAGGAGGTCATGAGGAGGGGAGATGAAAGCATGGGGGCAGACATGGTGCCAGGTTAAAAGGTTATTGGAGAGCCAAACGCAATGGAGACGTGAGGCTGAAGCCCTATGTTCCTCTAGGTACTAAAGGAGAAAATAATAATAATAGTAACAAGTAAAAGAAAACTGTCTTGACATTCTATCAAATAACAATATCATCAACGAAAAAAAAACCACAATTTTTAATTAACAATACAAAAACACTTACATTGAGTGGACAACACCCCAACTAATTTTTTGACAAGAGATAATTGTAGAAAATAATGAGATAATAAGTAATCCATAAATAAGCGATAAATTCTGACATTTTGTAGTGTATTTCCTTTGATTCAATGTCATAGAAACACTTTTAAAAAACACATTCATTTTTTTTCAAACCTTAATATTCCTTAATATACTCATGTGAAAAGTGTGTAAGTTAATTTAAAGTGTTGTCAAATGTCTACAATAAAGTCCAGTCGTTTAAATAATTTACATGGATTCTCTTTGCATTACTCTGTGTATTGCTTATTTTGACTATTATGTAAATGACCGTAATAATACTGTAATTCTTATATTTATAATAATAATAATAATATATACTGGTTAATTAATCTGAATCTCTTTTTCTGTGATGGAAAAGGCTTATTTAAATATAACCTTTCAGTGGTACAATATGCGTCTTTTTGTTTGTCTGCGTATATATACATATATATGCATTGCATATCAATTTGTGTTTGTGCATAGACGCTAGCTGGTTTGTAGATTGCTTTACGTTTTATTTGTACAAAGTTAATCTACCATTTCTGTAGGATTATATATTAAGCACATAACAAGATACACCTATTTCTGAAGTTGCGGTGAAGACGCTTACTTACCAGACCGCACTTTAACAACACACATGTTTATATTTCTATTTATTGGTTATGCATGTATTATACATACATATAGGAGGAGTATTTATCATAGAGATTTCAATAGAAACTTCAAAGAAAAGAAAAAATTGTTGTTGTGTTTTTTTCACAACTTTCATTATTAAACGATTTCATGTTTTTTTTTGTTTTTTTTGTTTTTTAAATCTTCAAATTGGTTAACTACACAATCTAAGCAGACAAAGTGAGACATAGAAAAGTTTAAAGACGATTATTCACTGTCTACGCATATCTCCTGGGTAATAATATTTTATACTATTAATCAGAGTACTTTACTTACATGGACGTATGACCTTAATAGGGGTAATAAATTTTCTAAAGTATTCAAAAAATAAGGTAAAATGATGAATATAGGAATGAATACAAACAAGATTATTTGAAACAACAATGTAAGTACATTTGTTTTGGATTTTTCTTCAGCAGGCAAAAAAAGTAGTATCAAACTAAATCCTCTTTTTTAAGAGATAGCCAAAATAACATTTATTTTAAAAGATTTATGATTCTCTGCTTTGGTATCAATAAGACATCAAATACAAATTTAGCGGGGAGTCAGTTGTTTATTACTATGGTTACTATTAACATTACTGTTATTACTATTATTATTATTACTAAGATTCTTCCTGTGAAAAAGTTATAAACCGCTTTAAATAATTCAGTCTGTCGCTCACTGGTAAGAAAATGAATTAATCATTCCTCATTCTATTTTTATTTAATAATGCCTAGAAAAGAAGGCCATTATTTCTCTTAGATAGATTCATACCACCTTCAATAAAGCCCCACTAGTTTCCTAGAAGAATCCAATTTGTTGATGACTTTAACCATTCTGGAAAAAAATTCTTTGAAAAACAAATAATAAGAGGAAGATGTTAATTGATCTCGTGTTTATAATTCAAAGTAAAGTTCATCATAACGATTTTGGATATCATCAAGGATGGGAAGGGAATTAATTGATTTCAAGATTGATCATGAATTGCCTTCATTTAGAGAACCATTGAAAATTAAGGAATACTGCACACCTCTTTTATCCCTGTTTGGGACTTTTTAACACTACACACCAGTGGCCCCACCTTCGTTCAAAGGCAGGATTTTAAGGTTACAAGGCGAGCCCGTAGATAGTTAAATCACTGGAACGGAATCTAGTGGCCCATCACTTTGAACTTCTGCCTGTGCCTGCTGATAACACTGACTGGCAATCGCTCTATGTATATCACGAATTGATAGAAGTCAGTTCGTGATGAATCTTGAAATCAGCAGGTTTTTACTGGACAGTTGTTTCGTTCAAGTTTGGGACTCTTCGTCAGTACGCACTCCCCGGGGTTCAAACCCAGGACCTTCTGGTTACAAGGCGAGCTCGTAGACCATTGAGCCACTGGGACCCGATCCAATGGTCCTTGAATTCTAACTTCTGCCAATTCACAACATAGCGCGACCATTTCAAAATGTCTTCTTTGATGAGTTACTGCCTCACCTTCAACCTGATATACCCTACTGTTCACGGCTTCCCACTAGAACCCCAGGTTAACTGTCTGAATAGGGCTAGTTGCTAGTGGGCATCAGAGCACCAGGTTTTCCAGTGGTTCTCTAAATGATGTCAGCTCATGGTGAAATCCTCCACGCAATCAAACAAAATGCCTACAAAAGCGATGCCTGAAAATTCAACAGGTTTTTATTTAATATATTGCAAATGATTCTCTGGTTCACGAGGCGGATGCTTTTCTAAGTTCCTGTGATTCGTGATATGAGGCAACTATTGTACGTTATAAATACTGTATAGCTGTCTTCCCTTACAAAAAAATTATATTGAAAAAATGTGATATAGTCTAAATTGTTGTTGACCAACTTGGGTTATCTAGTTATGTTAAAATATAGAATGTATACAACCGTTCTACAACTAATAAACAAAAATGACTGATCTGTGTTATGCAAAACTAAATTATTCCTGTCTTATCAATAACGAGAGCATTTTGAGATGTAATAGTTCTTATCAAATTCATTGAAAATTTCTACAGAAGCACATATTCTACAAAAGTGTATACGATTAATTCACTCGACTGAGAACGAGCTACACAAAAATTTTCTCAGTCATTAGACAGGTGAATTAGTCTAGTTATGGAGTAAATGACTTTTAATGACAGTTAACAGCTGAAATATATACAGCGGTAAGTCTAGCCAAATAGACAGAATTTCGGTTAAAAGTTAGAAGAGAGAATCATATTTAACAATCTGCTTAAATTTATTCTGAATTCTGAAGTAACATATCGACCAGCAAACATTCTAGCCTGCGGTTTACACGGTAAAGGTATGTCTTAATGTGCATTTGAATCATACTCAGTGCGAGGGTGCGAGATTAACTTCGAAGATAATTAACTCATTAGTGATGACAGTGATGAACTCATATGACTAGGTTTCTCTTTTAATATCACATATTTGGCGTACTTATTATCATCCTACTGGATATTGTAGAATGGAATTTGATAGAGTACTATGTTTTTCATTCATGCATGGTAAAGACTTCAGGACTCAACGCTTGTGCAGTTGTCAAGATTTAGTATAATTTTAAGTACATTAGATATAACAAGGAAAAGAATAAACTTTCTTGAGGTGAAACATCAGAATTTCATGAGTAAGTTATGTTATCTGTAGTATCTCTTAATCATTTTGTACTCCTAAGGGATTATTTCCATGGCAAGTTACAAGTCATGGCTTGTTGCACACATAAAATAAAGTACACACAACACATGAAAAATAATAAATGTTGAGGAGAGAAAAAACAACCTAAAAACTTGTTATTGAATGGTTGGAAGCAATCGACAGGAAGCCATGAAACTAGAATTTGTGCTTGTTTGGCACTTGTCAGCGAGGCATATATGCAGTCTTGAAGGAATTAATGTCTTATCTGAGATTCGAACTTAGATCACCCAGTGTTGCAGTATGAGACGTTACCACTGAGCTATCCAGGATAGCAGCTGACATCCTGCAGGACTGTAATGAATGCCTTAACTGGATATTAGGTACCAATTAATGTCGCGTGTCTAGTCCTGCATTTGGTGCAAACTAAACTCTATCAGCCAAATTTGCAATATCTGAAATACTTTAACTGTTGTACTGATTACTTAGATTTCATCATGAGGTGACATAAGCTAGAGAAGCGTTGAAAACCAAAGTTTATTTGATAGTCGTTTTGTTCATAGTGGGATTCTTTATCAGTACACACGCATGACTCCAATGCTAGGGATCGAAGTATGAAGTATCCACCAGACTGGGTGTGGGGGTAAGTACCTGCAGAGAACATTGGCTAGTGTGGAGTTATATAATGTGAATTGCTAGAATTTGAAATTCATGAGTCACTGGGTTCCACCCAGAGGCTAGATGGTCGGAGACCTGAGTTCGTCACCCAGTTGGGTCGTGGTTGCATACTACTGGAACGTATCTTCAGTGCTTCTCTGACTGATATCAATCCGTGATCAAACTTAAAAGGTTTCAGTTTAGCATTCAATCCAACTTATGGGTTAGTGCAGTGATAAACTTTGGTAAAAGACTAATTTTTACTTCATGCATTTGGTTCCTTGATTAATTTTGATAGAAAAAGAAAGACCAGATTTGCAGTATAAAATGGTATCATTCTATTTCACAGGTTCTCATCAGCTACAAACTACCTGAAATTACAATGGTTATAAATAATAACATTTCATACTTCATTTTTTGAAAGGTAATAGAGAAGACATTATAAAGTGAAGGCATCAGGAATATAAGTATTATAATCTAAGTCACCATCAATTTATATACTGTCAAACTATGAAAAAAGAAAAAAAGGGGGGGTGAGAGAAGACAGAAAACAGAAAAATCCAATAAACAGTGTCAACATGGCAACTCAACAAGCTTCATCAATTTGAAAACTTGCTTAGTGAGTTGAGCTCACTAGTGTGTTTGACTAATCAGTGTAATGAAAGTGAAATGGCTACCAGGGGAGTGAGAGATTGACCACACTCTCTTTCTGTATGAATAAGTTTGGACTGTGACGTTTGATTGCAATTGCTTCAGCGATCGTAGTAGATTCTCTGTCCTTTGTATGTTTAATATTTTGAAGGATTTGAAAATCTCAACAAAATGACCCGTATCCACAAAGTGTCTGGTAATTGCACTTTGTAAATATCTGCTTCCTTTTAGGCATAAGTTTCTTGGAATATCCTCTGAAACCGGATAGAAGCCCTTCTTTCTGTCCTTCGAATGTACTTGCTGCCGCAGGTACACGTAAATTTATAAATGCAGTTGGAGGTAACATCAGCAGGGTACTTATCCGGTTTCGATTGCCTTATAGAGCATGTAGTACTGTATAGTGTCACCAGATTGGCTGCAGGGAAGCATCTCTTTATTGCTCTCCTCATCCTCTTTTCAATCTTTTGCGATACTGTTTCCCCTTTGTATGATTCTTACTTTTAATCTAATCCAATAATTTCGTTATTGAGGTTTAAAAAACACTACATATTGTTCTCCTTACTACACTTTTTTAACAGTATACACAGATACTCCTAGAATTAGTCGATTTTGTGTTACAGGTCATACCCTTTAAAAATCATAACATAACTAGCTTCAATTAATATTCTTTATTAATAGACTACAACCACTATTATAGTAGGTCGATTGTGGTTCAACCTTCAGACAATAAAAACAGCAAATTTCTATAGATTAAATAATGTTTATTACGATTATTTTGTAAAAGTTAAGAAGCACTTACCATCAGTTTAAAACAACAACATAAATATTGTATAAAGGTTACTGATATCCTTTATTTAAAAGAAATCAAAACATATTTTATCAACAAAAAAGTAGGACAAAAAGTAAATGGGTAAACACCTACAGGAGTATTGAATAATTCTTTGGATTATGTTTGTGCTGATGAGATATGCATTTCATAATGCTGGAAAAGAGTAGTAGTCGTTCCATTCCTCTTCTAACTTTCAAATTGTACTTCTCAGTTGAAAAATATGAGAAGAATATTCAGTTAACTTTGATAAGTCTCTGATAACCCTTCTGAATAGTAAAATTATAAAACGAGATTTATTGTTAAACGTAGCTATTGAACCTATTGGAAGATTTAATATAGTGTGCTTCTTGTACAACCTTGAAGAATCAATCACTCACTTATTCCAATGTATTATACACTTCGAACAGATTTAAAACTCTGGAACACAGTAGAGAATGAAGTAGGATAAGGAAATTTAGTGCAAAATAACAAAGCATATTTTGATTTTAGATGCTACGGTGTCAAATCACAAGTGAAGTCACTTATTTCATGCTTTTTATACATGTAGAGTATAATGTTCAGAGAAAATCTGATATGACAAAACCCAAAATTGGAAATTCTCTCTGGTTTAAACTAAAACGGAAATCATATATACCCTCAAGATTCTACGGTCAGCCAAAGATACATAAACTCACAGTTCCATTAAGACCAGTAATAGATTTCACCAACTCACCGACATACAACCTTTCTAAATACTTACTCTCGATACTACAACCACTACAAAAGGACACTTAAAATATTCTAAGAGATTCATATGATTTCAAATCCCGAATAGAACACCGAGAAATTTATAAAGAAGACATTATGGTAAGCTATGATATTAACTCATTATGTACTAGTATCCCTATTACCGAAAGTCTTGATATCAATTCAAGTCTACTAGAATCAGATACGACGCTATCATAAAGATGTCTACTGGACACCAGTGAAATTATTATACATTTAAAGGGAGTTTATATAGACAGACAAATGGTGTTACTATGGGTTCACCAGTCTACTCAATAGTCACCGACCTTTTCATGAATAAATTCGAAAATAACATCTTTTCAAGCATACACACTCCTAAAATATGGTTAAGATATGTGGATGATACTTCTGTAGTACTAAAACGAGATCTACACAGTTCATTCCTGGAGAAAATAAACTGTGTATCTCCCAGAATCCAGTTCACTTCGGAAGCAGAATCAGACATCGGTGAACTACCATTTCTAGACTGCCTAGTTAACAGAAGGGAAAACAGACATTTTAGTATATCCATATTCAGGAAGAAAACCCACTCCAACAAATATTTAGACTTCGGGTCATTACATCCCGTCAGCGCAAAGGTATCAGTTGTTTCAAGTCTTCTTAGACGAGCACACCCTCTGATAACGGATGAGAAAGAAAAAGAAGAAGAAATATCAAACATTACTGAAACTCTCAAGCAAAACAACTACCCAAGGAACTTCATCAAGAAAATCAACACAGACATTAAGTATGGCCGAAAATGCATTCCGAAAACATGGACATCAACAGTCGTCATTCTATATAGAGCAGAGACGTCAGCCGATATCAGAAGAGTACTCAATCAGCTCGACATTAGAGTTTTCCTTAAAACATCAGACACACTTCAAAGTAACCTTGTCCACATAAAAGACCAAATCCCGAAAGATTCTTAATCTAATTGTGTCTATAAAATAAAATGCTTGAAATGTGATGCGATATACATCGGACAAACATCTCGAGAAATCAAAATCAGAAGAAATGAACACCGTAGAGCATTTGTTCTACCATCGAGAAATCCGGTTGAACTAGAAAAGATTGAAAAATCATCAGCCATTGGTCTACGCGACATGGAATCAGGCCACAAAAGTGATTTTGACAATATTGAAAAAATCTAGAAAAAGAAAAACGTCTAATATCAGAAGCACTTCATATCAAGTGGAATCGAAAGTTACCTGAACAGGAATGATGGACTAAAACAGAATCTGACCTGGTTACAACACCTCCCTCCCACACGAAGTGACAAAAGCAACACAAATGTGATAAGCAAGTTCACTATGTAAACACACACTACTTTTATAATTTTACACACTGATCAAATCCAACAATCCACACTTGATTTTGTTGTCTTTACCAAATGACCAACTTGACAACAAAAAATGCCCCCAGACAGACGAACGATGATCAAGTTAGTAAACTTTGTTTCGATATCATAACAGACGTACTATTACCTTTGTTATTTGGTTTAGTGATCTTCATTGCTACTTTGACTTTCTATGTCCTTTAGACCTAAGTCTAATTTCTCACCTCTTAGCTCTTTGTTATATATATGATGAGATTTTGTAAATTCCGGTTTAATAATACTTTGATAAAGCTATCGGCAGGTCAGTAAAAACAATATCGTTTTGTTTTTCATTCATTGGGAAATACAAAAACCTTTATTATAATGAATATTATATGCCCAATGCCCAAATTTCTTCAAACCGTTAAAAGTGAACTTGGTTTGAACATACATAAGAAATAAGAATAACTGAATTAAGAGTATATGGTTGAGTATTTTTCATTCAACAGAATCCGTAACTTCTTCAACTATTGGAACCAGTAGCGCTCAACTTCCTGCTGTTAATGTTCTTACATAATTACAGGCTGAAAATCATTTCCAAATTGAGTGAATCATCTTGAGCGAACTTTCAAATGACTTTTCAATGATCACTTATAACTCACTTTCAAAATCATTCATTTTTGGATATTTAACTAAGAAATTAGGGACTATACGGGCTGCAGAATCTTCAGTATATACCGTAAAATAAATAAAAAATTATTCTGTTTTATTCTGGTAAATATCTCAGAGATTGTTGAGTATCTCCAATAAATTAATTAAAAAACAAGATTTTCTGTTTCTGCTGCTGTATATTTCTGTCTGGAGGATTTATAGAATTCGGTGTTGTGTGATAGTGGGTTTGTTAATTTATCTTTAATAGTTCAATCTATTTATCACAACAATTCAAAGTTTGAAGCCTTATGTTTCATTTGGAATTCTAGGAGTGAATTACGCAATAGATCCGATTTAGTTATTTTGAAACCTGGCAAATGATCTGGTGTAGTTGTAATGGACAGAAGTGATTACAAAACAAAAATATTATCCATCCGTAATGACAAAAGCAAATTCATAGCCGATGTTCCTTCTCATGATATCAGAAAATTGGAAGGAAAAGTAACTTTTCACTTAGTAAAACTTCGTGGCATAGACGTTATCGATAAACAGGAGTTCAGTTTCTTGAAACCCATGGGATGTGACTTTCCAAATCTCTATGGATTACCCAGGATCCATTACGTCTATTTCTAGCAATGTGTCACTCTCCTACATATAAATTACCAAAATGGTTAGCTGATATTTTAAGTCTAGTACGCAATGAAATATGTAAGTTTACTTTGAAAGATACATTTGAACTTGTTGACTGTCTTGTAGATATGAACATAAAAGATAAGAAAATGTATTCATTTGATATTAATTCTTTGTTTACTAATGTACGATTGGTTAAGACTGTTAATATTCTTTATGACTGTGTATCTTCTAGTTGTTTTTGATTTCCTTTTCCTTTACCTTATTTGGAAGATTTATTACTATTAGGTACTGACAACGTCCATTTCACGTTCGAAGATGAACATTTTCGACAAGTGGATAGCGTTGCTACGGGAAGACCATTAGGACCTTTGTTAGCGGACGTTTACATGTCTTATGTTGAGAACTTGTCCCTTGATTTAATTTCTAAATTAACCTTCTATAGGAGATACGTAGATGATATCATTTTGATATGCGACGATCATGAAGATGCGAGTCGTCTATTAGACAGACTTAACTCTGTACAGAATCCTATTAGTCTTACATGTTATGAAGAAAGTCACAATCGACTTGCATTTTTAGACATACTTCTGAGTAGAAGAGATGATCGTTCAATAAGACGATCAATCTACAGAAAGCTCACTTGGACAGGGCAGCACCTTAATTTTCACAGTTTCTGTCCATTACAGTATAAGAGAGGCTTGGTGAAATGTGTCTATTTAAGAGGATTCAGTGTATTTGCACGGCTGATGCCATAGACAAAGAAAACGAAATATTGATGGATACTCTTGTTGAAAACGGGCATCCCTTAAAGTTTTTAAACAGGTGTAGAAGTTAATTAGTCTCTAAACCTACAATCCATACCGCCCCTAAGAAAAATGTTTTCATCGAAATACCATATAACGGGGAAATAAATAGTAGGATTTTGAGACATAGGTTGAATTCGATCATCCGTAGAACCTATTATGCAAATAAAGTATAATTATATTTTAATAGTTTACACACAATGATAAGTTTTGTCATTGGTAATATTTCGAGCAAAATTACTGCCCGTGTTCACACCACTGTTGGAATTGTTTTTGTGTGTAAACTATTAAAATATAGTTATACTTTATTTGATCTAATCCACAATGCTCAAACTTTTTACTGATATTAACCTACTATGCAGCCCAGCTTGTAATTGTCGAAAAAGCCAAAAATATGCTTCACTGTAAACCCCAAAAGTGCGCAAGTGATTATATCACATCTCATACAATTTACCAATTTTCGTGTGTGCGTGGACATACATACATAGGGAGGAGTAATCGCGCTTTGCACGTGAGGGTGGGAGAGCATGTCCCAAAATGGTTAGAAAAACAAATGAATTGTAAAAAACCAATGGATTTAGGTGTCAGACTACCAACTTTGTCTATAGCTAAACATCTAATCGAGATGAACCATGAGATTGATGTTAACTCAGCCTTTAAGGCCATCTATAAAAATGGTCAAGGGCGCTTACTGAAATACGCCAAGGCTACAGCTATTCATAAACTTAAGCCCCCCCCCTGTGTACTCTTAACCTACCTTGGTAATCCTTATTTGGTTGGATTACCAAACGTTGTGTTAATCAAATAAACTGACTTCATTTTATGTAAAACTTTTTGACTGAATATTTTGATGATTAATTATAATCCGAATAAATCTGCTGAAGAAGCTGTGGCTTACACGGCGAAACGTTCAGAAAAATCTTGTTTCGATTTTCTTAACACGCTGGGATTAATTTAAATAATTTATAATGAATCAATCTAACTCGGCCCTCAAATTATTCCAGGAAATTCGTAACACCTACGGTCTGGAAACCTATAGTTGTGTTAATCATTCTTAAATCTTTTTTTGTCACTTTGTTTAATTTAACTTTTTTCATATATATCAACTTGACAAGCACATGTATGATCTGATTGTTCAAAATGCATACATACATCGCATTTTTCGGATAATCTCCGTCTTCTAATAACGCTATCCACATGTATAACAGAGACTAATTGTTTTAAATGAAAATGAAAGAAAAAACGAATTGGGTAACAGGCAATATAAAAAGCCATCTAAATACTAGGGTAAAACTTCCAAATTTCATACAAATATTGAATTAGAACACTGTATAGGAAGTAACACCCTTGAACTCTCTCCCATACTAAAAGGTATTAAATGAAGAGTGCATATATATATATATATATGGCCACGTCTGCAACTTTCAGAAGTCTCAATGAGAAATAAAACACTGAACTGTCTTATTACCTTGTTTCAGTGTCAGCTTGTAAGAATCAGCCATTACATTAATACAAATATGAAATGAGAGGTCACTTAATAATATAACTATGATTAATAGACAAGGCAAGGCTGTCTGCTATCGTCAATGATTTTCCTGATTGCAGTAGATTGGATAATGCGACAGACAACGGGCAATGAGGAAACAGGTATAAAATGGACTCACAGAAAACACTTGGAGGATCTGGACTTCACCGATGATATATGTCTGATTTCCCACAAACTGAAAGATATGCAAGTGAAAAACAACAAGCTGGTTGAAGAAACATTAAAGATAGGACTTCAGGTGAACATAAAGAAAACAGAGGTGATGAAGATTCCTGGCCAACACCAACAGCAACAACAACAACAGACAACAATCAGCCAGCATAAATGGGAGGAACCTGAAAGAAACAACCTCCTTTACCTACCCACCTACCTGGGAAGCATCGTGTCAACTACAGGCGGAACTGACGAGGATATCATCAAAGCGAGGATAGGGAAAGCAAGGCAGGCTTTCACCACTCTCAAGTCTGTGCGGAGATTAACAGCACTCTGCATGAAAAATATGATCCGGATTTTCAACTCCAATGTGAAGTCGGTGCTACTATACGGATCAGAGACTTGGTGCCGCCTCACCAGGGGCAATTTGAACAAACTACAGACCTTCATCAACAGCTGTCTTCACTTAATACTCAAGGTCAGGTGGCCGGCCAGAAAAGATCAGCAACAGGGAGGGATCTCTGGGAGCGAACCAACCCAGCAGAAACTAATTGTGCCAGAAATATGCAGGAATAAATGGGGATGGATTGTCCATACTCTGAGAAAACAAACCACCAAGTGACATCACACTCCAGGCCATCGCTCGAGTGGAACCCGAATTTGAAGCGACGAGTTGGTCGTCGGTGCAAGGGAGACTTGGAGGAGGTCATGTGAAGAGGAGGTAAAAGCATGTGGGCAGACTTGGAGCGGGAGGAATAAGTTGTCAGAAAACCGAACGCAATGAAGACGCGCACCTGAAGCCCTATGTTCCTCTAGGAATTAAAGGATATGGTAATAATAGACACCTGAAAAATGGAATTAAGTACAAACAATTAATAGTTTATATGTATGTTTAAAAAGCATTGATTAATAAGTATGCGATTAATATATCATTGTACCAAAAAGTTTAAGAGATTACAAAGAATGTAACGTTAGAATGCAATAAATTATTTGCCTACAACATAATTTGAAGTAAAACCTGATCATTATTGACTTTAGAAACTCAGAGTATTTAGATGACCACAGTAACCTGTTGGACAATGTAAATCATATCGAAGAAGCAAATAAAATATATGCGATTCGACACTAACTACTAATGAATATCACAAGTTGTATACCATTCACATCAACCATCAGTTCTCAATTAACCAGATTGAGAGTATCTGAACACCAAAAAGCAGTGTCTGTTTGCTGCCGGACTCATTAGAATTGCACTTGAATTGATTGATTCATCTCAGAAGACTTAGTCACTTATGATAATTTGAATTCTGGTTAGTAATTTTTGTGATCTGATGACATACAGAATTCACTGTAATACATCAGATTCAATTAAATCATCAAGATATGGTTTCATCATGCAGATGGTTTTCATGTTTTTTTTCAAAAATTTTAAATTTTCCCAGAGTTGCTTACAAGGTGGGTAGGTTAATTAGTCAACAAATCGCAAAAAAAACAAGTGTCCAGAAACAGTTACATTACAGATGTAGCATATGGCCCAGTTTTCTCAACGCAAATTAATGAAATGATTTAAATTAGCAGACGTAGAGTCACAAAAATAAAAAAGCATACCAATATTAATGGATGGCATTAATTTAATTTATTCATTTTCTAAAGTATATGCAGTAAGTTAACAATGTTTTATAACAAGTAAGGGCTTAGATATTTATACTGTCCCTGAGAAATAAAATATTATTTTGAGCGATAAAAAACACTTTTTATCGGACACTTTTGCCATGTGAATATTTTTTTCCATGTAATCTGGTTTTACCGTCTAAGGAATAGAGTGATACTTCTGTTAAAGTCAACACATTTATTTACCCAATAAATGAAGCAAAATAATTTAAATTTTCGCACTCTTAGAATATCTAGAAGAGATTTATATCAAAATTTTATTAATTAAACGACTCGTGTTATTGGACAAATCTTTCTTTCTGGGAATGTATGAGACTAATAGTTTGAATCATCCTAAATTAGTATAGTGAAACACTTGATTTTAGACGTTTGACGCCATTCCTTAGGAAGAAGCGCTGGATCTATGCTTCCACCTGTTGTTTACTAGTAACTGTATTGAAACCGGCATAATTTCCAAGACTATGACCAGTGTCACTGGATTTCAAAGCCAGATGAAGTCTCTAACCGTAGATTCGTATATTAATGCTGACTTCATTGACAGCTAGCCAGCAGTTATTAACTGCATAAACTGGCTTCACCTTTTGTTCTGTCCATTCTTTTCCTTCATACATACACATTGGTTGTCTGTTGTACTATATATCTCTAAATTGGCAGAGGTTGGGATTTATGGGTTATTGGATTCCCTCCCAGTAGTGAATGTTCAACGAGCTAGCCCCTTAACTTGAAAGTCGTGGATTCAATTCCTGGTACGGTAATGAGTGCACACTGCTGAAAGGCCTCAAAGAGGAAAGAAATAGCTGTCCAGTACTCCATAGTTTTCACTGGTTCTCTAAGTGAACTCAGTTTGTGATCAAAACTGAAATCACTCAAATCCATGCAAGGTAACACTTTTTGAAATTGTTTTGTAAAATATAACGATTTATTGCGAGTAAATACAAAATGGGAGTTCTAAGTACGAACATGATACAGTATGTGGTATTTTTTCACAATTCCACATTATTATCACTACAATTACCAATGAGTCTAAAAGTTTTCAAACTTGTGAACACAGTAATGAATACATGTCTGCACATTACCCAGTAGTAAGGTTCATGTAGTGTAGAAGAATGACTGGTCTGAAAGTCCCTCCATAAACAACCTATTTTCAATACTGATACCACTACCCTTTTCCACTCATCTGTATATCATTGTTCTAACGTTTACATAACTTGTTTTGATTTGAGCCTTATTGTTTGTCTTCTGTTTTAGTGGATTCTGAATTTCATTGCTCCCCTTTACTACACTTTGATGGTGCCAATAATGATTTATTGTTCTACGATTATAGTGTTACACTGTGTAGTAACTGCTTGATCTTAGACTGTCGGCATAAAGCGTGTTTTATTCTGCTTGATTCCTGTAGACAGAGTTCTGATAGACACCTATTGAGAATTTTCTTACTGACTCCCAGGTATTTTATGATTGTGTTTAGCTAATTAACTTTGTAGTGGAGTAAATATTTGTACCTGTGAAACATTTGGACTGTATATCTGCTGGACAGCATTCTTGAGGTAGTTTTGTATTTCAGATATAAGTTGTTATTGTTGAATAATACCACGGATTCAGTTACACCAAAACATGTTTCGATTTTTTGGAATACAAATTTTGATTGCGAATAACTGCTGGAATTTCAACAAGCTATATAGGAGAGCACATCGATTGACTTTCTGAGTCTAGACCAAAATATTTGGGTTTTGGACATTATATGTAGTATCAAAAATTACTAAAATGTACAACATAAATACGGCAAAAAATGTATACATTTAAAGTCATCTACTCTATGAAAATCTTCTTCCCTTTGTGACAAATTCATGTAATGTCTATATGAATTTTATGATTTCAGTTTACAGTTTACAAAATATGTCGTCTAGAGGACCATCAAAAATAAAGGCTGGAATTATTCAGCAGTGACTACTCAAGGCCATATGATTACAAAGCCGGAAAGTTACCACTTAGTAGCTGCGGATCGACTTCGAAGTTTATTTTTCTTACCTTCATCTAATAACAAATTAGCTCAAATGGATGAATAGGTATCCATATAGTAAACTTGATTGGTCCGGTCGGTCTTTACTCCTCGCTGATCTTGGAGCTAGTTACTAATGAAGAATAAACTCATGAGTATTGTTAATTTGATGAGGCTTTCAACTATGTAGAACCCATGTTTTGTACAAACTTACAGAGATTAGGAATTGTAATCCACTGGATTCCTTAAAAATAGAGAGATTAAAATACGCTATAGTAGTTTCGCTTTCGATTGCTCACCACACTGCTAATAGGCATCACTTTAGATTCCCAAACTGGGATGAAACAATTTCGTAGTAATCTTCTATAACCGATGGATGTTCTTTCATGACATTTATCCTGGAATCTATGAAATCTACACCAGGTTGACAGATGTTTTCTAATAATAGAGACAATATTCTTATTCAGTATTTGTCTATAACTTCTAACAAACCATTTTACAGACTGATTACTCACAAATGGAAAGGAAATACTAACAAACTGAGGAATCTAAATAGTTAACTGAACAGTTTACTAGACTTAAGATTCAAAGAAATTTGTGAATTTAGCAAGTTTCTTTCTGGTGAAGTAAACAAGTAATTAATGTTTTTTAGATATGTTTAATGTGCGTCGGCGGCACAGCGGTAGAATGCTTGCCGACCAAGCAGGTGGTTCGAGGTTCGATCCTCGGCCGACTCACTCCTTTACCTCGCTAGGCCAGCGAAGAGGAAAGGTTGGGCATGAGGCTATCAACTCCATCCCGTAAAAATAAAAACCACTGCTACTGAAACTTCAAGCCTCTAGCTTGAAGCCCTATGTTCCACTGGGAGCGTAAAGAAATAAAAAATTTGTTCAATAGATAAAGTAAACACAATTAGTTTTTCAGGATTTCATCATGAGCTGACATTACTTAGAGAACCATTAGAAAACCTTGGAGTACTGGACAGATGTTTCGTCCCAGCTCTTTTGTGACTCTTCATCAGTACGCACCCACCACCACGGTTCGAACCCAGGACCTTCCGGTTACAAGGCGAGCTGTATACCATTAAGCCACTGGGACCCGATCCAATGGTCCCAAACTAGGACGAAACAGCTGTCCAGTACTCCCAGGTTTTCCAATGGTTCTCTAACTAATGTCAGTTCATGATGAAATCCTGAAACCAATCAAATCCCTACAAACCAAAACTTGAATAACAATTAGTATTTGACGGTTTATGACAAGGAAATAAAATTGTATACATCTATTATTATCCATTAAGGAGTAAGTGAATTATGAGGTAATGAATTTACTTTTCCTTTTAATCAGTTTTCTTGGTCGATAAAATAGATGTTTGGTATGTAAATATCTGCTTAGCTTATAAAATAACAAATGATTTCTTGCAGAGCAGTGGAAGAAAACAAACTAGCTCTCGTGGTTCCAAATATGGATTACAAAACATTACTGCAACTTTAAATGAAACAAAGTGATCACGATGCTCATTAATAAATCTAAACATATGTTGAAGGCTTCTGCTAACCATATAACCTAGTGAATCAATAATGGTTTCATATGTAAATATTGTCAAGTTGGCATAAAAGTGAATTCTAAAGTTGGTTAAATTTAGATAGAAACATAAATTTAACTATCAGTGAGAATGTAGATATAAGGGAAGAATATAACATTACAATAATGGCCCGTCAAATGAACCAAAAAGGTTTAGGTGTATGGATGTTTTAAGTGAGAGAAAATGGTTTGGTTTTTGTCCAGGTGATTTACGTCTATAACAAAGTAACCGGTAGTGGACTATTTTTATTTATTTATTTTTGATTACAGCTTGATTTCACACTGTATTTTGGTACAAGTATGGAATTTTCAGCACGTGATATTGATAGCCAAAATTTTGCAGGCCGACCATAGATATCAGGTGTGTGTCGGCAGGGGGTCGAACCTCGGACCATGTGCATGGTCGGCGAGAGTCCTAACCACTGTGCCACCGACGCACCATGTAAGTTCTTGTTTATAACTCTAAAATGCATTCAATAAACTTAAAGAAATTACAAGATCTATTGGCCCAGTAGTCTATGTTGGTTTATAGGCAGATAAGGACGAGCTAGGGTACTACTTAACATTCATTATTTGAAAAAAAACGAAGAAACTAAAACAGGCCTCAATTTCACCTCTGAATTAAACCTTGAGATTTTACGTTTATACTTTTTTAGTTTCTTACATGGTTATCTTAATGGTTAATGGTAGATAGGTCTTGAAAAAAATGAGTATTTAACCTAATTATATGTGCAGTGAATTTACAAAGAGACTTTGAGATGGACTAGATATACTGTGAGTAGACATCACTTATCAGTACCTCTATTGGTTGGAACCCAAATAAGAAAAGACAAGTTAAAAGTTCCAGGGTAACATGGAGGGAATCGTTAAGAGAGAAATAGAAGCTTAAGGGCAATCGTGGAGCCATCTAAAAGGACTTCAGGGAACAGGGGGAAGTACCAATGTGCTATTGTTCCATTAGAAACCCCAAAAAGTAATAATTATTTATTGCACGAAATTAATAATCTAAAAGCAAACAACACGTTTTCACTGAAACTACTGGTCAGTTATAGTTGCATTATTTTTTCCTTTTGATTGCTTATAAGGTGGTCTGCTGGTATTCACGCACCCACTTTCATAAGAAACACAGGTAGCTAAGTTATGAAACTTTTTTCTTTTTATTCCTCTGTTCGTGTACTCTCAGGTTAGCGGGATACAGATTTGTAGGTTAACTTCTTAGATTTCAAAGATTGTTACTGCTCGTCATTAAAAGTCGTCAGAAAACAAAAAAAGAGGTTCTTGTGTCACAGTGTCTTAGGGATAATGCTAGGTATTTTGAACGGTGGTTTTGAGGTTCAAGCCTCCGTGGAAACTTCGTCAGTCACTGGGGTTGCAGGTATATACATACAGAGGACGAGATGCTCATCGTGCATTCCACTTCTGGTCACAATTAACCACAATAAAACTATAACTACTACAATTTTCGGTTATAAATAAAAAATGAAGTTCAATTTGTGTACCGTTAAGAAGGAGTCAATCCACAACTTGCAATTTGCACAGGCTGAGGTGAAATCTCATCATGGTTTCCTTTAAGAATTAAAATTATTCGGGTTACAATACTGGATCCACTTGATGCCATAAATAGTGTCCAAGAGAACAATCATATTCTCATAACACTATATACTACTGATTGGTTGATTCTAGTATTTGAATACCACTCACATAAATCAGTAGTGCGTGCTAGCACAACCAGCTGGTCTCAATGGTTGTTCAGTTACTGACGTCAATCAATTCGTAGTACGCAGTATCATCCACTTAGGAAGCATTATTAATTAGTGTCTAAAGAATTTAACAAATAATTCATGCTCCCAGTGGTTTGAAGATTTATTCACTATGTAGACATCAAATGCAGCCCTAATGATTATTGTGAATGTTACCAGTGATTTTCGTCACCACTGTCTTCATTATTATCATGAATTATTGCAAGATGAAAATGTACAGGAGAAATTTTAGCCTCATGCCTAAATAAATAGTAACCTTTACTAAATTCCTCTGAGAAACTGATACTGATTTCTAACGGGAAAGGGCACCAAAAACAGTTAGCATTCTTCTAATCTTTTTTCCCAAAATGAAGGAAAAAATATTCCCCAAAAAGATTGCGTTTTTTCCTCTCTTCTAACACTATGAAATCAATGAATTTGGTATAGAAATAATTTATCATATTTTACACAAAATAAAAAAGGAAAATAATAGTAATAATAATAGTAATTATACTAATTTATAGTGACTTCATTAATCACTGAGGTTTTGCATAAGTATATATTCATGTCTTTGTGGAAATGATTAATGTCTATGCAGATAGATGTAAACATTAGGTATGCACGTAGATGTAGAGAAATGTATTTCGTATACTGGACTGTTAAATGTTTCATTTAATATACGAATTCATTTTCATTGTGAACTACAACACACAGAATGGATAATGTGATAGGCATGTAATTACCCTCCATTATCACATGTTTCGCAGATTTATATTTTTGGTTAAATTTTGATTTTTATAGGTTTCTATAGTATAACCAATGCCAAAAATATTAAAGATTAGCTACAGGCTTACCTAATGCTAAATGACGGAAACCATACAGAACACTACAGTTTTGTTGTCCAACTGGTTGAAAAGAAGAAAATAACGCGTCAGCAATGTTCTGTATTTTTTATCGTTACAAAAATATTTACTTAATCTTGCATGAAAAAACACACTGGAAAATAATAATGGTAAACTAGCGTATTTAAAAATTCACATTAAATGCAACAATTCAGCACCTGGCATCCACTACTTTGTAAAGCATTCTGACGTAAGAAATAAGAGGTTAAGTTAAGGGTATAAAGGGTGAAAAGTGGTAAGTTATTAAGTCACTAGGGTGATTTGTTATCAACTTCTCTCAGCCGAACCACTATTTAACATCAATCAGTAGTGAAAATATCTCAGAATTATTATTATTTCCATTAATTCCTAGAGGAACATAGGGCTTCAGCCGCGCGTCTCCGCTGCGTTCGGTTCTCTCCTAGAGTTTTCACCTGGCTCCAAGTATGCCCACATGCTTTCATCTCCTCTTCACATGACCTCCTCCATGTCACTCTCGCAATAACGACCAACTCGCCGCTTCCCTTCCGGGTTTCACTCGAGGGCTCGTCTAGTGATGTCACTTGATGGTTTCAGAATACACTTTTTAAATGTTGAATAAACAACACGAAAAGGTATCTTCAAGATACGAATTTACAAATAGTCAGCATAAGTGAAGGGCGTAAGATTTATTGGATACATAATTTTTAACAGTACTTGTTAGATAATTGATCTATGTAGTTGATAGTATATACAATTGTGCAGTGAAGTTATGGGGAGTTATGGTAAGTGAAACAGATCAAGAAAATAAATAAGACTTGAAACACAAAGTGAGTAAGTAAGTCAGATGGATTATAATAAGCGGTGCTTGAGAGAAGCAAACCGCGAAAACTAGGTAGATGTATCATGTTTTTACTCCTCAACAGATTCTTTAACGCAGACATACCTATCGGTGTCCAATACTTGCCAGATTAATTGACCTGAACACAGCGTTTGACTCCATCAGCGGACAGGTCCCATGATAATGTCTGGCTGTGAACAGTAAGCCGAGCAAGCATCTCGCATTCATCAAGGTACTCTACTCAAATTCAAGCAGTCATGGAACACCTTATGAGAGTCGTCATCTAAAGCGATGATGATCAGTGGTGTGTCAGAGATACCCATTTTCCCCATATTGGTTAAATCTCACTATAGACGTACGAATGGAATCGACCCTAACCGACTTTAGTGATTTAAGAGTTGACTTGCTACCAGGGTACAGTCTTGTGGATTTACAGCAAGCACATGATATTGTTCGTCTAGCTGAAAACGCTGAGAAAATATTCTTCTGAACACCTGGAGCAGAAATCTTAAAATTTATGGCATGCAATTCTCTCCTGTTATATGAAAGATGATGCTGCATGATTGGACTACGCCGACTCCTAGCTTAATGATAAGGAGTGGAATAGTGGGCCTGCTGACTAATTCGCGTATTTAGAAAGCTCACTATCCTTATTGGACTGATTGCCGACGGAATCTCAGTACGGATACAAAAGCTGATGTGGTACTTGCCAACTTACATTATCTGTAGCTCAGACATCATATCTAGCTATCAAAAAAGAAAGTGTGTACTACGCAGCATTACTTTATGACTATGAGCCATGGTCACTGAAAGTGAAAAGTATGGAAAGGCCAATAGTTTTTGAACATAAATATTTGTGTTGGTAACATGACGAGTAATTTTGATGTTAGGCGAAGGGTGAGGTGGGGATGAGAAAATCAATCAAGTTACGAAGCTACATTGGTTGAGATGGTTAAGGTGTGTTGCACACGCCAGCCCAATAACCTTCTCATCAAAAATAACATTGGCTGATGTAGGTGAAGTTGGTTTATCGTCAAGTGTGATTATATCAGAACGTGGTATTAGTCAGTGGAGCTACGTAGGGATGTCCGAACTGATTAGCTACGGTCTTCGAGATGCTAAGAACCAATGGCTGGAGAGTGTTGTTGCAACGGCCCAAAATCGTTCTCAGTGGTGCAGGTACATTCAACCTTTGTGATCTCTAAAATCCACGTTACCATTCCTTCACCCATGCACTTCTATTCATTATAGTTCTTTTGAATATTTTTTCTACCTTTGTGAAGTGTAGCAAGTTGATTTGTTGAACTTTTGTACATAGTCTGACTTTGAAACGCAGTCAGCCAAACGGGTTAAGACGGTAGTAATAAATTAACAATAAATACTGAAAACTTCAGGGATAAATAAGGCCATTTCATAGAAAGTAACGAATATCTGTCTAAGAAGTTTGGTAGTATTTCACAGCCCACACAACTGATAAGTTATGTAAGTGATTAAGACATGGTGAAGCCTTATTACTTTATTAAGAAGTATTCACTAGCATTAGTGCTACTCACTTATTCACAGTTGTTAGCACAGAAAGACAAAAAGAAGGGATTCTGAAAGAGGAATGCTGTGAGTTGGTGCCCGTCAACTAAACCTGCTGTTTAAAGGGGGGGAGTAGGTGGTATTCACCATGGTCTGGACACATACATCAGTGAAATTTCCCCCGTAGATTTCTTTACCTATGACTCTTGTTCTGTCATGTTTTTCCGCTTTTCAGATAGGTTTTTATTTAACAGACAAAGGTTTTATAACAAATATTACTACTGGTATCATTATTAATGTTCTTGTTCTACTAATGGTTGCAAAATTCTGAAAGTTTACGTCATAACCACGTTTATTAAGTAATTTTGGTCGATCTTCAAAATGAAGTAATCCATACCTGATCTTTTGTGTTTTGACTTACGTCAATTTTTGTTATAGTTCTTATTCATGTTACTGTCCAACCAGAGTTTATGTATTAGAAGACAATTGAATATTCCCTTTCGAGATTGAAATTTCACTAATAACCTTCGACTCTCTCTAATTATTTGCCTTCTCTTTCAATTTATCGTGTCACTTCAACCCAAGATATGAGGTCTTAACGTTTTAACTGATGAATGTAGGATCCAACTTGCTATCAGACAAAACCTATTTACCAGAATGGTAGGTTAATAAATGCTTTGGAAAGAATGAGAGTGAAGTGGTACAAATTCCTACATGAATCGGAAGATCAGCAGCCTACTTATAACTTCTAAACAGTAATAGTTTCCTTTTAGTGGAACAAATAAACGGAATATTTCAAATTCCTGACTAAATGATTCCAGTGTAAAACAACGGGTAGGACTTATTTGTTTCTGATATGTATCCATATATATATATATATATATATATATATGGTGGTCTCTTTTTGGCAGCAACACAGCCTGGATATTATAATCCAGCAAAAGCTCGACAAACTGTTGGTCCTAAATCTCCAAGGAGATCACTGAGTCTACTCGCAAACTGTCAAGTCATAACTCCATGTATGCGGAAATATCTTGATCTTCAGATGAATGGTTATGATGCACTATTATGGGTAAATTTTGTTTGATAAAGTCTCACAGCGTTACACAGTAATGTTTACTGATGACGTTTCGAGCACAATTTATTGCTATAATCATATCAAGGTATCACACGACTTCCTAAATTCATTTATATAGTTCCATTGTTTTTCTCTTGATTTTCACTTGATTTGATTGGTAATAGTATTTTCCTATTTCAGGTATGAGTGACGAGTCATTCCTATTGCATGTGTTGGGTGTAGACTCGATAAACAAGGATTCAGTTCATCGTCTCATCCTTTAACTGTTAAGGCAGGCTTAGTTAAATGTTTAACAAACCGAGCAGTGGCACTAAGTAGCACAAAAAAAGATCTAAATGATGAATTAAAACAGATAGAAGAAGCGTTGGTGTTGAATAACTATCCTATAAAATTCATTAGGAAGATCATTAAGGCCAAAAACAAATAAAAATAATTGTGAAACTAGTAATAATAACATAAATAAGAAAGAATATAAGTCATCCACAGTTATACCATAAAGAGGGGACATCTGAGACACTACGTAGGATTCTGAATAAAATAGGAATTAGGGTGGCATTTAAACCTACAAACTCACTCAGGGACAAGCTCTGTAGGTTAAAGGACCCAGTTGACCCAATTAGACAAAATAATATTATTTACAAAATACCATGCAATGACTGTGAGGTCAACTACATAGGTCAAACTAGTAGGTCAGGGGTAGTCAGATTGTCAGAACATAAAAATTTAGCTAAGGTAAGAATGGTTGACCCGAGAAGATAAGTAATTTAGAAAAAAGCTCAGCAATTGCAATGCATGCGCTAACACACAACCACACAATAGGGTGGGAGAGGGTTAAAATTCTAAAAAGTAATCTAGGTAGGTGGAGAGAGAGGTTGATTACTGAATCCTTGTTCATCGAGTCTACACCCAACACATGCAATAGGAATGACTCGTCACTCATACCTGAAATATGGAAAATACTATTACCAATCAAATCAAGTGAAAATCAAGAGAAACATGGAACTATTAAATGAAGTTAGGAAGTCGTGTGAGTACCTTGATATGATTATGAGCAATAAATTGTGCTCGAAACGTCATCAGTAAACATTACTGTATAACACTGTGAGACTATCAAAACAAAATTTACCCATAATGGAATTACACTCTACCACAGTGCACAAGTTTTATTCTTATATCAATGAGGTCATGATGCACGTCTGCAGCTAGATACCACCTCTGATATTACTGTTATATCAGAGAAACTTTGAAATAATATTGGCAGACCACCAATCGCAAATACTTTTCAGACTGCTGTCAGCGCCTGTGGTGGGCACCTCAAACTAATTGGTGAACTCAAATTTTCTGTTTCCTTCCGGAATACGAAATTCACAGGAATTTGTTACGTCACCAAGGGTGATTTAAATCTTTTGGGACTTGATTGGTCCGATCGTTTGCATCTGGCTGATTTCCCACTAAATTCGCCATGCAAAGCAGTCAAGAAGCATAAAATGTCAGACAATTCCGGACGAAGCCGAAGCCGCAAACCCAACAGGCAGACGAAACGACAGATGTCAACAACAAGCTCAAAGGTTCCAGATAAACCCCCAGGAAAACATCCTACTAATCATCAATCTTCTCAAAAGGGGAGGTGATATGTATCCACATATATATATATATATGTGTATGTTGATCTCTCCTTCTGTTTGCTCGCTTAGCCGGTGACCATTTCACTTGTATGAACCTGTCTCCTTTAACAATGTATATTCCCCTTATATTGTATATAATATGAGTGTTTGTTGACAGTCCGTTGCTTGGTGACATATATCCACATTATATGTGTGGTTGTTGACATGTCTGCTATATTTTGCTATGTATACATGGATCGATACTCCATTATAATTAGCCATTCATGTTAAGACTGTCTATTGATTTGTTCACACACTTGTCTGGACATTCATATATAATTCGCTCGCACAATCTTGTGTGACACTTTGGTGTGATACCACTTACTGCTTCTCCTTGTGTTTGGAAAATAGAAGTATTATCGCAAACCTAGTGGTCATCTGATTTCCGCCTCCTTGCGTTAGGACTATTAAATTCTCGACCAGTACATAGTAAAAATTTGGCGACGAGTACATAACAATTTGGCGACGGGGAAAACTACTATTAACCACTCAGCAGCAGCAACATAACAGTTTCTTACCTTTATGACATTGTGACAGTATAGATATTCTAAGTGAATAATTGTTTCATGGATTTCTGAACTTTTAACCGTGAGAATCAATTATTTACACGAATCTTATTTTTGTGTACATTGACTAATACCCTCGAAAATGTAACTTAAACACAGTTTGAAATTTATTGTGTAATAAAAAAACATTCCATAGCATTTGTCTTACAGTGGTATATTGAATGATGCTTAACTGAAAAAAATGGTATTTCTCAGATTACATGAAAGTGGTAAATTGATACGTTTGTTGTTAGTTTGTCAGAATTTAAGCATTACGCTTTGTATCCAAAATACAGCTTTTATCTTATAACACAAAAGTAGAAATTGAATAAAATGTACACCTTTATTGTGTCTAAGGGACTTTGAAAATATGTAAACAAAAAAATAAAACAAAATGTACTGACGGTCATTTTTATCCTACAGTCTGAGTTACATCTAGGTCATATTTTATGTAGGTGAATGTTTCTTAACCATGACAATAGAAATGGCCTATTCAAGAACAGCTGTTTTGTACTTTAAGATGAATAGGTGAGGATTTGTCAAAGTAATACAGGTATGTGTGAGCGACAATCACTCAGCAATGCTATCAGGTGTTATTATGTATAGATCAAGTGGTAAAAGTACAATTCAGTCTTATAGATCAAATAACCAGTGAACGACACTACAAAAATCCTACATTTAGTATCATCCTCAACTACAGAGAAAACTGGTAAACGTGTCGACCTGAAGTTACCATAAAAATTCGTTAGATGAGTTGAAACAGATTTTTTCGTTGAGGTGAAAATAACGCGTGAAGCATTAGTTAATTCTCAGTGACATAATTAGTCATTCACCGCGAGTGAAGAATAGGGCTTTAGTGCCATATTCCTATTATTTTCAATTCTATCCTAACGCCTTCGGTTGGATCTGTAGCGGTAAATAATTCCCCAAAATTATTGACCACAGCAATCACTCATTGGATGCTGACCACCACTGTTTAAGTCGACTTGTTTAGCTGAAGGCTTCCGGTCAAGCATCCCCTCCATTTGGTACTCCGTCGTGTCACGTGCACGATCACTAGCTAGCTAAGCGTTCGTCTAACGGCTTGTTTTGGTTCCAAAATATATTACGAAGTTTGGACGATCAATTATTGGCTTTGGCTTTGTCTTTGGTACGCGAGAATAAATTAATTAGAAGTTGCTGAACGAGATATCCGTCAACCTCTAAAGATCCACAGTCTTCTTATTTCTTATACAATCTGAGCAGCTTTACTAGACTCAAACATAGCGCGGACATTCCATTTCCTCATGCTTTCACTTGTTTTCATAGAAAAAATGCTTATGGATCGACAGACTTCCTGAAGTCTTCAACCCACTGGCGTCATCCATTCTCGGATTGGGAAGTTATCCCTATTCCTGAAAAGAATAAATTTATTCTCAATGGGGTATAACAGCTGACACGTTCATTCAAAATTTACTTCAGTCAAATTCTGATTCATTTTATGAAGAAATAGAAGAATTAGAGATCTACTCAGCATCTAGTCTTTCGACAGTTCGACTTTAAGATAACTGTTTGACGTTGAAAATCAATTTGAAAGTTTTAATGTCACTAGTGAATCAAATTTAGGGTTGAGAATGTAATTATTAAACAACCAAAATAAAAATTACACCTAATTTAAGAGAATTTCACTCCTAACTCTTTTATTTCCAGTAAGAAGATAAAACCTTCTTAAGATTTGCCGAAAAGATTAGGCTTCCCGAGTTAGCCTGTACTACTGCTTATCTCCCATAAAATATGTGGTGCTTCCTATTCCTACGACAGTCAGATTTACGTCAGAATAGTATCCTTAAGAGATGTAGAAGTAAGTGCTAAGTTTTTAAATATGAGGTTATAACAGGGGACTAAGTCACTTAAGAAGTAATGGTACATAATCTAGAGCTTAGGCAAAAAAGTGGAAGTGATACTGCAGCTTTTCTGATTCTGTCAGATGACTTCGTGAGGCAGTATCCTTGAGAACTGGAGCGCAGCTAAAGGAAAGTTTACTTATTATCTTATAGCCCCTTTAAAGGAAATGGACAAAGACCTGAATTGATTGTCTTGTATTAAGATTGTGAGATGCTTCATTATATTGCACTAAGTGAACTCTTGCCTTATGAGTCCGAGAACTGGTACACGATAGTGCCTGTTAAGAAGTTTTAGTACTTCACAATTTCTCCGTTGTCATCACCAGTAGTCACCAGAAGAAGAAAGGATTTAATTGTAAACGAAATATTTCCTCAAATGAACTGTAGTCAAGATTTGACAGAATAGTTCTATAATATTTGGGCGCCGAGTGAGAAGTAGACATTTGTAAAAAAATATATTTGTAAAATCTCAGCGATATTGAAATGAGTAATTCCAACGTTTCGTTCGGAAATCTGGTCCGAACTTCTTCAGGGAAATTAATCGAAATTAACATAACAGGTTTATATATAAAAGGAACATCTTTAGTTTTTAAAAACTTTGTCCAATCATGATTTATAAAACAGATATTAACAAGTATAATAAACAAAATTGTACGAGTCGTGATCAAAATTTGACCTCAGACTTACAAATATTGATCTACCTTTGTTAAACACTTTAAACACAGTGTGTATGTGTGTGTGGGGGGGTGGTAAACAGTTGTAAAACAATGTCCTAACGTCTTCATAAGTAGATATAGACAGTCGGGAAACTTTGACCAAGTATTATTAGTTAGTGATACATATCCATTCGTATTTATTAATCAGGATTTCCTATGCGTTCCTATGACTACAGTTCATTTGATTTATTTTGTAATCGAATTAAATTAACGAAGAAACTATGTAATTGGCACAATCATCGTGTTTCCACTGTCCGTTGTCTGCAGCAGACTGCGTATCCTAAATTCGTAGCTGTTCAGTCACCTGACAACTTCAGTAGGTCGAATAAAGCAGCTCAATTTTCAGAAAGAAGACAAAGTAATAAGTTTGACAGGGTGCTTCAACTAAACTCTAATCCTAAACACCATAATTTTGAAAATACGTCTAATCATAAAATTCTAGATACTAACAGTTTCAACAGACATGAAGGTGTGATGTCAGATGACGCATAGGAAATCCTGATTAATAAATAAGAATGGATATGTATCACTAACTAATAATACTTGGTCAAAGTTTCCCGACTGCCTATATCTACTTATGGAGACGTTAAGAAATTGTTTCACAACTGTTTACCACCCCCCCACACACACATACACACTGTGTTTAAAGTGTTTAACAAAGGTAGATCAATATTTGTAAGTCTGAGGTCAAATTTTGATCACGACTCGTACAATTTTGTTTATTATACTTGTTAATATCTGTTTTATAAATCATGATTGGACAAAGTTTTTAAAAACTAAAGATGTTCCTTTTATATATAAACCTGTTATGTTAATTTCGATTAATTTCCCTGAAGAAGTTCGGACCAGATTTCCGAACGAAACGTTGGAATTACTCATTTCAATATCGCTGAGATTTTACAAATATAATTTTTTACGAAATATTTCCTCCTTCGAGTTTTCTTCAGCAGCACCTATAATTTTATTCATTAAAAGGAGTAATAAAACTTTCAATCAATTTTTTGTAACTGATAGGTCTTCATGGATTCTTTAAGCAATCGCTTTTTTTTCTCCTAACACTTTTGAATATTTCTGACATTCATTTTTCCACAGCCTCTCCAGCCTACTTCCATATTTATTCTTTTTACTACTGACTTGCTGGAATTTAACAATAAATTAAATCCGGTTCAAGCGTTTAAGCAAATATTCAGCTGTGATAGCCGTTTTCCGTGAGCAAAATACTGAGCTTAGTAAAGACTGAACCTCTAAGGCTTTTGTGTGTTCGTGTGACCTGAGTAAACTTAATGCTGGATTTATGTAAAATTTATTGCATTAATGATATCATAAAATATGTCTATAGCACCTAATCTAATGCTTGTACTAACTGAAATGCACCAGAAGGTTAGAATGCTGTTCTAATATTTTACTGCTTCATTTAGTGTCAGTACAGTCATAAAATCTTAATTTCTATTCGTTCTCTATGTTTCGTCACCTTGAACGAAGTAGTTTATAAAGCATTCCTCAAATCATTCGGTGATTAACAGTTTTCTGAGTAGCATTTCAACAAGTAGATCACAGTTTTCCTTTACTCTTTTTACACCACAGGAAACTAATATTTATAACCAGGAGGATTTGAATCACTTGGTAACCTGAGTTACTGATGCAAGTAAATAAAAGTAGTTGTAAGCGCTACCCCAGATATTGCTGTTTTTGAGGTAAGTATTACCCTTAAGTCAACTTTTTTTTGATTATTTTTATTACAGCTTGATGCCACACCGTATTTTCAGTACAAGTAAGGAATTTTCAGCATGTGATATCGGTAGCCCAAATTTTTCTGGCCAACTATAGATATTGGGTGTGCGTCGGCAGGGGATTGAACCCCGGACCACTAGCATGGTCGGCGAGAGTCCTAACCACTGTGCCACCGACACACAGTAATAGTAACTAATTTTCGCTTAATTTATCGGTATGGTAGAGAATGTCACAAGACGCAAAAAAAACTTTCCTTCTACATAGTTTCATCTGGAACGAGATATCTTTAAACATGTATCTTTACTTCCGTCGAATATTATTTCCAGTTATAAATTTACAAACAGGAAATGATTATCACTTTCTGAAACAAAGTCTAATAATAATGCACACAAGCAATCCCTTCGCGTATTTAGTAGGAAGGAAATATGGTCAAAATCCTCAAGAACTGTTTTAACAGAAATCCTAAAATAAGTTAAGTCTTGTTAGAAATCTGATATCCTAAACATGCTTTTAAGATGGCCGACTTTAATAGAAAGATATTGAAACAGTTAATACCCTTTAGTAATTTCAACAAAACAGTAAGAAAAGACGTAAACAGAGAAGAAAATTTCCTTTTTGATGACTTATTTTTATAAGGCATACAATCGTAATTATATTTAACAAAAAAAATCATAAAACCAGTCAGTTATTGGTAAAATTTGTCCTCGAAAAATGCACTTTACGTAATGTAAAGTTTAACCTAGATGGGGTGACTAGTCGGAAGTTAGATAAGAGGCAGAAGTTGGCATAACGTAATAAGTGTGAGAAAATGAAGAAAACAATATGGTTGTGTAGAATGGATAGGAGCTAGTGGAAAGATGATAGAGTGTTTTTACATAAAATTTGTTTGAAAACGCAACGTTATTAATAAACAGTAATAGAGTGATAATAAAATATGGATGATGAGAAGGATAATTATAATAAAACAATAATAATAACAATAATAATAGTAAGCTGAGGTAATAAAAAGAAGCAAAACTATAGTAAGAACGTTACTCTGGCCACGGTAGGGCGAGTGAATGTATGTAGTGCTTTTGAATGCAGAGGTCCGGTTTCAGATCCCGAATAGCCAATGATTCAGTTATGTACAGATGGCATGTTCGGCGTCCCTTTGTAGGACATTGAGGGACTCTGTGTAGCACTGTGAAGCATTCATGCAGCGGTGCTCGCTGTCCAGAGTTGACAAGGTGTTCAAGGATGGAGCTGCTACTATTCTTCTTTTCTCCTTTGGCTAACCAAGCTGGATAATGTTCCAGAATAGGTTTTGGGACTTGTCATTGTGTACGTGCCGATATGCTTTGCTCCACATGAGCAAGTAAACTGATAAATACACACTGAGGTGGCCAAAAGCACTATCTTATCTTTAGTGTTAAACTGGATTAAATGTCTGCTGGAGTATGTGATACATAAGGTGGCTGCTTGAAATGTCTTCTTCAGACATTTAGAAAGGCGGTTTCTAAGAATTTCTACTTCGATGTCACTTTTGACAAGAAGCAACTCAATAAGTGTACATTTGAAGGAGGATATAAAAATAATAAGTTATCCTTAAATTTCTAAACTATGTTATATTTATTAAGGAAAAACCACGAATTTTCGTATATTCAAGAAATCAAAAGCAGCTTTGTAGCCTTATTTATAGCTGAACATGGAAATATACCATATTAGTTATTTCCACTTATTTCAAACTTAACTATATCTACTTCTTCATAATGATTAGGCTGTTTAGTCATCACAGAGTCCATTTTTTCTTTCATGTGACTTTCTTTACATGGTCTGAAACTATTAGTTAGAGATTTATCATACAGTAAAAAAAAGAATAAGAAACTCAGTTAACCATGTCTATTGCTGTTCACCATCATTATGTTTAAAAAATATATTTCAGAGGAAAAGAATTATTGCAAGGATGCTTATCTATTCTATCATCTGATCGCATAAATCATGTTAACAGTTTAAGTGCACATCGTGTTTGAAAGTAATATTTCCTGTCGTGTTTAAATTAAGTGGAACGAAAACAGTCTTACATTTATTAAAATTTTTCTCTATTACAAAGTCAGTATATAAACAGGATCTTGAAGATTTCTAATCTTTCAAACTTATTATTTCTAATGAACATAAATTTTACTTGATATTTATGTGTAAATGTCAAGGGACGAAGAGGTTGTCTGGTAGATAATTTATTCCACTTACGGTTACTGATAAATACAACACTCCAGAAAGAAGGTTTTTACACTGAAATGCGACTTTCAGTAGTTACTCGTTCACCTAGAACTAACTGTAAGCGAAGACATTTTGATTTTTTACTTCAAACTGAATTCTGTTGACCATTAAAGCAAAATGACTCAATATCAAGGCTTGTCATTTGTATTGTTTATCGGTTGGATGAAGCAAGTTGTATTTCGGTCTTCTACTTGTCAATTACGAACAGTAAGGAAACCGCTGTTTATTTAAAGATAAGATCCACTTAAGTCATTCACGTTCCTTTTCAATGAGTTATTATAGATATCAGTGACTTAGAACAATAAAACATGATTTATCAGCTTGTACGCCATAATATTTAGCTATAATAGAATGCAAGCTTCTTCTTGCTCATAGCAGTGGTAATTTTTATGAATTAGTGACAGACTAATATGATCCAAGTATAAATGCATAACACTATATATTTACTGATTGATTTAGATGAGTAGTTTTATACTACTCAAATCAACCATTAGTACTTGCTAGCCAGAGTGAGGTGGCCTAAACACCGAAAGACCGTCTCACTCGTTTGGGGCTGAGCTTATCAACGGGGTATCCGGTTCGATTCAGCTCAGAAAGCCGAATCATCAATTCAAAGTATCCAATTTCTGTTTAGCTACTTGAGCGAACTGGGAATACCATAAATCATAAATCTCAGTCAACCAGAAGCATGCTGTTTTACTGATTTATGCTTGCTTTCCTGATTATCATTTGCAGAATCAAACATATCACATATTGTGATCTGAATAATCTCGATTTCCTTTGGAAACTGAGATAAAATAATCCCGAATTAATCTACAGATCGGGATTTTGATTTACATTAGGATCCGTATCTACTTTTTTTCCGAGATTTAGCAGTTGCTTTCATGATGAGGTTAAATAGGTTAAAAATTTTGTCCTATATGTCTTTGCCATGTAAGCAGCTGACGAGAAGGCAACGAAATAAAAGATGGTACCATTTTGTTCTGCTAAAACTGTAGTTTTTGCTTTGTTCAAATTCATTAAGGGGAATAAATGTATGAAACTATATGTTTCTGTCATCGCATTCTCTGAAATATAAAATGACCGCATAAATTTCGATTATTAATTCAGTGGGAAGATTGTTCATGCACTTTACAGGCTTTCTAAGTAATACGTCTTCACAAGTCTAAATATATTATATGGTTGGAAGCAATCGGTAGGAAGCCTAGAACCTAGGTTTCGTTCTAGTTGGCACTCGTCAGCAAGGAGTATCTGCAACCTTGAAGGGACATGAGTGGCAACTGGCACGAAATCTAGGTTCTAGGCTTTCTGCCGATCGAGTCCAACCATCTAATATCATCAAATCAATGTGATGATGACCAACTACTGAGAACGGTTGCCAGACTGCAAGCCTGACTGGTAGAGTTCAGTTTGAACCGAACAAAGGACTAGATCTTTCACACTAATTACTAGTGTCCATTCAAAGCGTCGGTGGCACAGTGGTTAGGACTCTCGCCTACCATGCACGTGGTCCGGTGTTCGACCCTCTGCCGACGCACACCTGATATCCATGGTCGGCCTGCAAAATTTGGGCTACCGATATCACATGCTGAAAATTCCATACTTGTACCAAAATACGGTGTGGAATCAAGCTCTAATCAAAAATGAATAAATAGAAGGACGGACTAGTCAAGTGATAGTAATTGTTTATCATAGTCGTATTTAAAAACAAATTAGTTTTCTTTTTCATGAAGGTTTAAGTATTTGTGCAAAACTGCATCTTATTTTTATACAAATGTCGAAGGAAGAGAAAAGAAAATTAAGCAATATTATAGAAAAAGTAAAACTATAAGCATGATTTTGCCATTAAGATAATTCGGAATGTTATATTTAACGTCACTGAAAGATTTTGCACGTCGAATTAACTACTAATTCCCAGTGATTTATTTATTGGCAACACAATATTTTTGTCGTCAGCACAGGAAAAGTTACACAGAAGTAATAGTAAAGACTTTTATTGAGAAAGATGTTTCTCAATGTTTACTTAAATGACTGAATTAAATATTTATATCTATCTATCTAGTGCCCATAAAAACTAAATGACCTTTATCAACTGTCCCTGCTGCTATTATTGGTGATTGGTTCACTGGCTAGAAGATGCCTTTGCCAACATGCCTTCTGATTAATGCATTATTAGTGACTTCTTTATGTTCACGCGAATTCAGTAGGTTTACAAAACAATGCAACTGAATATTTCAAGTTGTTTACTGACACTTTCACGACACAACCGCTTTTATATATATATTCCCCTGACCAAATGTAAACTAAAGGTTACGACGAAGCAAAACAAACGGAACAAGATCAATACTTGAATGTTTTTAAAACAAGGAAATGGTGTAAACGGTTTTCAAGCAAATTGAAACTAAAAGCTAGAAGAAAAAAATTAAGAAAATGCAATAAAAACATTTAGAATTAAAGTAGGACTGAAGGATTGGTAAAGGAATTTTTTTCCAGGATGTGTAACCTACGGCTGGACTTATCCGGCATGTTGGTTGAACTTTTGCTGGGTAAACTTTTTTGTCAATAATTTTCAATAAAATTGATAGGAATCCTCATTTTCTGTCCAGTTATGCTGGTGTCCGCGTCATGTAATCTGAGTGCGACACACTCTAAAGCATATTGGCTGTAATGATTACTGTTTCATGCTGAATGAGTCAAAATATCGCTATAATGAGGAAGGTGGGGTAGTTAGAGGGTAATGTCGTCTACACAAATAGTTTACTTCTTTTAGAAGCTGCAACTTTCGACATAGTATCATTCAATGAAGACCACATCTAGATGTGGCTATTTTAGTGTGAAGAACAGTACTATTTGACAAAAGAATGCTATCAGTACATGGGAATCATCTATAAATGCTAACAGAACCTTCTGTGGGAACAGAAGTTATCATGCAGATGTGTCTTTTACTGTATGTGTGTTTGGACAGGAATTATGGTAAGTTGAAAGGTTATCTCTAAGTGGATTTAATATATATTTACACTGATTGGCACAGTATAATATGGGCTATGTGAATTCAATGTATAAAAGATACCTCTATTAATATTGTGCCATTGTGTGCTTAACTGACTGCTAGGCTAACAAATGTAGGTGGTTCTCGTGATTGTTGCAAGTGCAGTGCATTTGAGAAGACAATAACTCGTTTAATTTTCCTCACTGTTTCACTTATTGCAATTATTCACTGTGTAGTAATAATCTACACATGGTTTGTGTTGATTACGAGAACTGAATCTGGTTAACTCTATTTTTATTAATCTACCGTTTGTTATACCATTCCCACTGACACTGTAAACTTGATACTGCAATGTTTTTGATCACCAATAGTGGAGATGAATTTCTTCTGAAATTTCCATTTACATGATACAGTACAGATGCAGAGTCACGATTGAATGTCTGGGTTGCATTATATGGCATTGTTATCCTCATCAACACAACAGATCTGCGTATCTTTCAATGTTTTAAGTGTTTCTCTATGCTATTAACACTGTGTATGGCTGCTAAGAGTTGAGACATGTTCAGCTTATATTTGATGGCTATAGTTTCCTAAATGTGAGAAGGTAATTTCGGTAAAATTCACAAAACCATGTTCACTAGACATTACTGAGATTGTTGATTCATATCTAAGTTACACATTTGCAATAACTTATTTTATGTAGACATATTTAGTATGAAGTTGATCTGCAAGTAAGCTTGATGAAAGAGTGACGCCTCAACAACATGGATGTTCCATAGATTGTCTTGAAATTTGCGTATAATCCTCTAATACCGGAAAACATATAAGGTCTATTGGTGCTTACGGTGTCAATATAAATACCAGCTGTGGACTACAATTAACTTTATTTGCATGAGAATTTTACTTAGTATTGATAGAATCAGTGTATACTAATATACTAATAACCTACCATGCCTCGTATATTTTTAAAATTATTTATTGTACCCAAACAGTCAACTACTGATTCATAAGTATTTAAGTTAATTTTTATTCCTATTTTAAACTGATAAACACATTATCTGATAATTCAAATAACCAAATTGTTTGTCTTTTTCTCTACTATTTCCCGGTTCTTGATGATTGTACATACTGCACAAGATAGTTCAAAATGCAATGACTGATTTACCCATTATCAGATGAAATTGCTAATTCCCATGTATGAATTCAATTTGGAAGTCATTTGAAATATATGCTGTTCCATATTTACAATTATCAGCTTAATGATACTTTTGGGAATCAGCATATTGTACATTCGTATATTTAATACTAAAACCTTTTGTTCCTTTCTGTCTCCATACTTGAAATGAAAGTTTCCCAGCCAGCATATGCTCATCAACCTACACTTTGCTCCACTCTTTCTTCATATCTGGGAATCTGTCACTTTCCTTCTCATGTCCTGAATAACTTTTCTAGAGATAACTAAATTTGTCAGTTGTTATTTTCTTTTTTTCACGTGTAGCCATAAAATATGTTATTCACTCACTGACTAAAAGAGAATTAGATGAAACATGTGAATTACACAAACACGAAATTACTGAGATAAATTCTATATTGCCCAAGAAAATCACTGGGCAAATGTTAATTATTAAGCAGTTGTTTGACTGAACTTTGTCTTCTCCAGAAAGACTTCAAATTTCTAAGACGGACAGTAGAGTGTACTACAAACTGTATTTCGTAGAAATTTTTTTCAGAATATGAGTTATACGTTATCTTTGGAAGACAAACATTTCTTGAAGGAGAAACCATCAGAAATTTTCTATATAGTTTCAATAGGAAAAAGGATCAGTCTGTGTTAGAAATAATGCACACATGTAGAAGATGAAAAAAATGTCATGAATTTAGCCGTGGTGTGAGCATATATGATATTTCTGAGTACGTGTGGAAAGTTAGTTCAGCCCACTGAGGTTTAGGATACCACATAGTATAGGGGAATTAGCCATCGAAGATATGAAAATCCAAAGTATAAATGATTTACTCGCCGAGCTATAGTTTAATTCAGCTTCCTAGGTTCAGCAAATCGAAAGTGAATCGGTGAAAATGTCCGTCCAGACCTCTATGTAATACTTTTACGTACTCCAATTATGTGCATACAAATTTTTTACAAATGTTTTATTTACCCTACCCCAGACATTTTCGAAAACCTTTATATTTTTTCTTATGGGATATCCTTAAATGTTGACAAATGTATCCTTTCCGAATCCGTGCTTCACGAATTCTGAATTGGTCGATGCTTCCTTACGTGTTGGTGGTGCTGACTATCCAGAAGAGTTTCACGTGGAATGCATGTGCCTCGGAGTCAATGTGGATTCATATCTGTTTATTTGTCTACTCGTTAGTAAAGATGAAGAGAAAAGGACAGCCAGAAATATCATTCCATGAAGTCACAATCTATTTCTCCATCTTCAAATTAAGAACTGACTTATGGTGTTCCTAGTTTGCCTGATTAGCCAGCCAGAAGTCAGGTGATTTCTACTAATTCGGCTCTCTCAACCCAGTCAAACAGAATACAACGCTGATGAGCTCGGCCCTCTGGTATTTAGACAGCATCTATCTAGGTGTCAAGTATCAGTGGTTGGTTTGAGTGGTATACAATTACTCACCTCAATCAATTAACAATATATAGCCTTGTGAGGTCGCAATGTGTCAATAATTGTCATATGGTGAAAGTTATTTAAGCGACTTGGGATCAAGGTTGAATAAAACAAACAGAGCAATAAAGAAACGATCTTGAAGTATTTTCATATTATTTTTATTGATACATTTCATCACACCTGACATCATTTGTGTTATAACCTGACTTAATGAACTAAAGTTCTTTACTTTCCTTAGGAAATCAGTGTAAAGAACACGGTTTTGAGCAAATTTCCAGAATTACTAACCAAGAATGTCATGAATTATCAGCTTTCCTAATGTTTCCCGGGTTATAAATATTGCTTACTATTAGTATTTTCACATACTTGACATCTACAATCTCTATACTACTATGTTATTTTTCCTCCTAGTTAAGCGTCCTAATAATTAGCCTCTTATCATGAACTGATGGCCCGATTTGTCACTGTGATGATTTCTGTCTACAGCTGTTATGAGTTCTAGGACTCTGAGATGAATTTGGAAATATGTACCTGTGAGAAAGAAAGAAGATACAAAGGAAAATTGAATCTTCAGGGGACAAGAGTGTTGTTGACGCGTTATGCTGTGATTATATGTGTTTATGTTCTCCCAATACTTTTGTTAATTAAATAGCCTTTGGGTTATGTTAATGAGTAGACACACACAGAAGCCAGCGCACTATTTATCCTGAACGTATCGAACCATATCCTACCTGTCAATTCAAGTCAAATGCCTGCTTCGATGAATCTGCTCACTAAGATTGATGAAAAGGAAGTAATCCAATATTGCGTACATGGAAGTCTAAAAGAAGTGGGATTTGTTCATGTGGAGTTAGTTTGACTAGAGAACGGTTAAGTGGAACTATTGATGACAAGGTATTCCGTAGCTGTAATTGTCATGGTTATTAAGATGAATATTATTATTTCATAGGAATATTCCTTGCCAGATCCAAGCTATCAATAACTCAAATTTTGTATCTCTGGAACTGCAGGGTGATGAACCATTCTGTTAGAACTGCAGCCACTAAAACACAGAACTGTCTCATCACCGATGGTGCCAGTCTTGTAGAGATATGTTATCATGGAAAATGGAAAACGTAATAGCATTATTTGAAAGACACATTGTGCTAGTGCACACCAATGATACCGTACTGATAAAACGTAAATATGATGGTCGTCTCAGGGCAAATAACGCATGGATGCCTGGATCATACAGTACAACTTTACAGAAAAGACTATTTGAAATAGCAACGGTGGATGACGACTTTAATTCCTATAATAACCATATTGATAAAACTAGGGATCAAAATACACACTGATGTATGGGATGGATATAGTATTTTATTGTCATCCGGTTAAATTCATCATGAGGTCAACCATTCTACTGATTTCACGGATACCACGTCTAATGCTAATATAAACTCAGTAAAGGAATTTTAGGAGAGATTAATAAACAGAATAAGAACGGAAAATGAGTCTAAGAATGATGTCATCTACAGTCATCTAGATGAATATGTGTAGAGTTTGGCCTGATTTCTTTACTGGGGCTATGATGAGAAATTATGATGTCTTTTTTAACAACACGTCAGAGAAAGTCCACACAATAATATTGGGCTTTATTTCTAGTTGAGGTGAACAGGAAACGAGTTGGAAGTCATCTAAGCAGGGAGACTTACTGACTTCCTAGATTACAACATATAAACAAAAAATCGTAGTCACTTTTATTTTCCTCTATATGTCAACAGGATTTCGGGACTCTTTATTAGAAACACTTGACTGGGAAATTGTGACTGAGTTTTTCGGCGCACTAGTTTTGACGCTGAGTGGTTGTTTCCGGCTGTTCATGAATAATCCCCATCTAAGCATCAATGAAAACAAAACACTTAGTTCAGTTGCCCGTGGCATTATAACAAATATGCTCAATATGGCTTCATATGACCAGATATTTGCCATTTCTCGACTTAAATGAGTGTTAGATAGAAAGTTGAAAATTCAATTTTTAAGCCACATTTCTTGAGATATAGCAGTGAGGTTTAAGGTAGTCTATGTTATCAGGGAAAACTACAAAAGACTTATTTTCAGGCTGCACGATAACATATCAACCACAGTGGATCGGTTATTAAAGGAAATATTTTTGAAGGCACATATAACGACCTGAATGAAGTTCAAGATATTGCCGAACTAGTTATCCATAAAGAATTAACTTTGGCTAATCTCATCACTACTTTAACTTCCAGAGGATTATGCTCTGTCGGCCATGCCAGGCATTTACTTTCTACAAGTATCACCAGTCGTGTGACATCTTATTCTTTTAGTGAAGAAATTAAATATCGCGCTACGATTCAAGATCGTCTAATTGACTGTGACTTTCAGACTCATTTATTATTTCATGTATGTGCTCACTGCCTGATAGAGGTGCTGACGAGGATTCCCTCCGCAAAAGCTGGGACAGTTAATATTTCAATTACTCAATTATTGTTAGAAAACCAGTGTTACCGACCACCGATTCGCTGTTACCACAGCGATCAAAATATGTTACGTTGTGGGGCGTCATCTGACGGAATTGTTTCCTCCATTCTGATGTCACATTATATCTTTTCTCATCAATTCCCCCTCCATCCTGCTGTCTCTATATTCAACTGATGAGCCACGATTACTTTCTTTGACTAGTTGGCGTCATAAAACATGGACACTTAATCTGTTACCTGACAGATTTTCATGAGATTATTACCTTTGATTTACATTATATGTTTCAAACGTTATTCAGTATGCCAAAACATATCCGAAAGTATTTCTCTGTGGCCGAAAAGTAAATATAATGTTTTCGTTGTGTACTTTGAAAGTGATTTTCTAATCTAATGAGTATCTTTTTGTTAAGCGTCAAGCTATTATTGTTATTCCGTTGAATTGGCTGTGAGGTGAGAGTAGGCTGCTAGCCAATTGGTAGACATTAATTTGCGCCAATGTTTATGTCGGAAATATTGGTCGTGAGAAAATATGGACAAGACTGATTCAACAGCCAATCACAACAGACTTAACGTGGGCAAATACGATTTGCAGATATATAACTTAACTCTCTTAGAAACCAGTCACAAGCAGTACAGAATAACCTTGAGCAAGAAACAACCAATCAGAAGACTGCGTTTGTCTGCTTAAATAAGCTATGATAATGTATATGAAATATATATAAATACGTGCTGATTTCCTTAATAAATAATCTGTTGCCTGGCCCTTGTCTTCTGTTGTTACAGCTGCACCAGCCCATCTCCATTATATTCCATCCTCTTAAGTCTATTTTAACTGGTTCCATGACTGTTAACAGGTTTTCACATGATGTCAACCATGTTATTTTTTTTTTGATTTACAGCTTGATTCCACACTGTATTTTTGGTACAAGTATGGAATTTTCAGCATGGATATCGGTAGCCAAAATTTTGCAGGCCGACCATAGATATCAGGTGTGCGCCGGCGTGGGCTCAAACCCCGGACCATGTGCATGGTCGGCGAGAGTTCTAACCACTGTACCACCGACTCTCTGAAACTCACCCAGATATAGTCGTTTTTCGGACAAGTTCTGCTCTAGGGACTGGCTTTCTCAGGACGTGTCCGATCGGTCTTCATCCCCCTAAACATACTTGATTTCAAAGTAATGAAGGATCGTCATGCTTCCTTGTTGCTGACTGGTCTTACATCTTCACCCATGTCGCATGCAGTTAAAACGATGCTGCCTGAGCAGGCAACTGAAAGAAGTGGCGTATCTTAGATTCCACCTGTTGTTGGTGATTTGTGCTTGTTGTTGCTGCCCAGGCATTTTCATCATCTTTGTCTATGTTAACCTGAAGTCCTCGTCCTACACCTGTATTCACATCAAAAATTCCATACAGTTTCCGTCGAGAATCGCTCGGCACGTCGCATCATTATACAGCTACTGAATAAGGTTCTAAACCGTTTGCAGCGCTCTGTATTTCTGAAGCAATTTCCAAATTACCTCACATTTACTTCTACTAGAAGACTTTGCAGAGTTAGCGAAGCCGAGGAAAAGAGTTAGCCACCATTCTGTGCTTTATTTGATTATTTTGATGAGTTATGTCGCAATTTAGTCCTCGTGTGAGTTCGATTGTCCTGAATTTGGCTTGTTCTGCATGAAGCATTTTGTCCAGCGTAGATTCTCATATCTTCAGAATGATGTTGTTTATTATTTTATCCCTGAAAATACTTGCGATGCTCTCATTTGGGGGTTTGACGAGCCAGTCCTCCTTGCAAACCTCCTGCTATAGTAAAATGGGTATATCAACTGAGGTCTCTGGTCCGTCTTTATTGCTTCTGCAGGGATTCCACCTTGTCTTGCAGCTTTGTCTGCTCTCAGTAAATGTGTTCACAACTTTTGCTTTTGTCGGGTAATGGATGTTTACTAGTGATCCCATAACTACCGAAGCCAATTCTAGATGAATTGCCGAACGTCCATCCGAGTAACCAGATCAGCGTTTCTTTTATTTTTCCTCTTTGGTAGTTGAATGTCTTTCAGTTCCTATCATTTGTCACATCTGCTTTAATATATTCCCTGGTGGCTACTTTATTTTCAAATGAAGCATTCTGAGCTGCCTCACCTGAGGTCTGTTTTGCTTCAGTACCAAGTACGAGAGTGACTATTTCCTCACAAGTGCCGTTCTTCATTCCGTCGTCAGGTGCAATGCCCTGCCAACGCACACCTGATATTAATAGTCGGCCTGGGAAATTTGGGATACCGATATCACATGCTGAAAATTCCATGCTTCTACCAGAAGTACTGTGTGGAATCAAGCCGTAATAAAATAATTAAAGAAAACTTTTTAAAATTAAATGTAGATTGTTCGTTTCTGCACTGGTCCTCTTCAAACTTGATTGTGATTACGAAACTATATTTCCTCTTATTCTCGATTCTGTACCAAGCAATTCGTATCCCACCTTGCTGAGACTAAAATAGCTGTGTGATATTCGATGCGCCCATTCAGTGAACCCACTGCATTTTGTGGATACTCTTTCGTTTATACGTACCGCTCGTTATTCGAGGTTATCTCCATTATCGCTGGCAGTTACCTGTACATGTTCCTGTTTTCAGGAGATGTGGGAGTGTTGACGTTCACGTGAGGTACGACGTACACTAACGCAAGTTCTGATACACAAAACTCCTACAGTATTCGTTCCGCGTAGACTAAAAGCAAATCAAAACACCAAAATTGTCCTCAAAAAAACGGAACATATTTCGAAAGCAAAATCCTAGGGTGAAAATGATTGCTTAACTAGTTAGGGACCGCAGATGAACGAAAGAACGTAACATGACCGCATGGTTAATGGCGTGTAGGCTTGAACGCTAGCCTTCAGCCTAAAGAACCCAAATAAACAGTGAGGGGCAGTATCCAACGCTAAGTGATGAATTTCGCAGGCCAATATAATTGAAGAATTATTAACAGAAATATCTTCGACAGGTGTCAGTGTAGTTGAAGATTGAACGATCAATTCATGGTTGTTTGCTCAAAACCAACTTCCCCAATTTTCGCGGAGGCATCAGTACGACAGTCATCGTCTCATCGGTCGCTGTTCAGAAAGAAGAGTAAAAAACCGTCAGATGTAATATTGTGACTTATTATTGTAATATTTGTTCACAGACCTTAGTTGTAACAGTGTTTATATGTTGGTGTAACAATAAAGAATCCTCGAGTCAACAACTGGTGTTTTGGTTTTTTCGTCCGTTATTATTAAGCGTTTCTGAGAAACTTCAAGGAACAGCGTGAGCCCGAGCGTGGCAAGAGCTGGGCATTAACAGTTTACGAGACGTGACTGACAGTTTCTGACGGTGAAATCAGTTTCTGACGGTTTCATTGGACCGTTGGTGTCAGTTTGGATAGTTACCGTTCATCTTTCCTGGTGCCGGTCAAGTCCTCTTTGAACAAGCAATATCTGGAACCTTTTTGGAATTGGGTCAAGTTCAACAATGCCTGGGTCAAAGAAGGGACAGAGCGTCTTGGATGCAAACAGGAAAGTAAGTCATGGTGACTTGTCTGTTAATTGTAACGATGTGTCTGATGTTAAGCATGACATGGTTGATGTTACTGTTTCGCCGTTCAGGGATAATAGGAACATCAAACTCCCTAAATTTGAACCACGATGTTTTGATGGAAACCCGGCTGATTATTTACAATTTGTAAAGGAGTTTGAGATCATGCTGAGTGGTTTTTTATTAACTGATGAAATGAAGTTAATGTATTTGATGAGGTATTGCACTGGAGATGCTGCAAGAGCTATACAGTGTTGTAAGTTTATGAAGCCAAAAGAGGGCTACTACGAGGCTATGAGCATACTACGTCAAAGGTTTGGAAGACCTTCGATGATTGTAGGGAAATTATTCGAGGCTGTTAAGGGTAATGGTAGTCAATTACAAGATGACTCCAAGGCACTCACTGAGTTTTTGAATAATTTGCTGATTTACAAGAATGCATTGATTTCGATGAATTGCATGAGTGACCTCAACTCGAGTTTTATACTAGAAGTAATAGCAAGACGCCTACCTACTCGACTGCAAAGGAAGTGGGTGAAGATAAGCTCCCGTATGGAGGATGAGGGTATCGAGCCAAAGTTTGATGATATCCTGAAACTGGTAAATAATAGTGTCAATCAATCTATGAGCAAGTTCGCCAGTCTATTGCATCTCACCCCTAGAATAGAGCAGTCTGAGGGAAAAACGCAATCATTGATGACGAATAGGCCTCAGAGAGGTGGATATCGAGAAGGCTCCATGATGTCTAGTAATGCATATAGATCTAGTGAGTGTAACAGGTTTCGTAGTACATCCTCAACAGATAAGTTACAAGATGCAAGACAAACACGGTTGTGTTTTACACGTTTGCAAGAGGTGCATACAAAGGTGAACTGTGAACCAGTGAGCAAGTTCAGTGATAAGCTAAATGTAAACTCCAGGCCTGACTCCGAATTGTGTGACGATAACGGTGCGGTGAAGAAGTCTGTAGTTGCAACTGGTAAGCCATTGTTGAATAGAGTGTCACAGAATAGAGTTGCTGCTTCAGAGTGCAGTTCTGACTCCACAAGTTTACAAGGTGTTACTAGTCAGAGTGAAAGTATAAAATCCTTAGGAATTTGTGAGGAAGAGCCCAAATCATCTACTTCTGTTATTAAAGAGTTTGAAAATGATGAAGTCGACCGGTAAATTGAATATTTGTGATAATGATCATGATAGTGCAGATTTGTCTTTGGTTGATCATGATGAAATGAGGGAAGTGCCTACTACTGCTAAGTTAAATAAGGGTTCTGTACAGCTCAAAGGTGAAGTAGAAATAAATGCAGTTGCAGCAGGCATGTATACTTGTCAGACCGTCAGTGTAATTGATCAGCATGTAGCCCACCTATCATCAGATGCTAGTGCTAAACCTGAGCTAATAGTAAAAGACAGCAGTGGTAGTAATCTTGCAGTTAGAGAATTTTCTGAAAGCCGAACAACAACAGCTTCTGATCCACCGCTAAGTTCATCAACTGGTATCAATCAGTTGTCGTTGGTGTTGTCATCCACAATGAAACAGACGCCCATCAACTCAAGTATCTTGTGCAATGACTTTGATAGTATTGGTGCATTTGAAAAGACGAAAGATATTGCTCAGTTTAGTGAGGATAAGCCAAGTGTAAACGAGAGAGTAATTGTTAAATTGACTTGCACGAATAAAGGCATTTCTAGTTTCAAGTTACTATTTGAATGTTATTATCTTTGGTGTAAATTACTCTGTTTCTACACTTGGTTGATGAGATATGTCGTGTGTTTGTTCGTCATCTATATTCTACGATACAATGACATGGGCGTGTTGCCGTTCAGATTTGAGGATATAGCTGATAGAAGGAAGTTAGCAAATGAACTCTGCGACGATTTTCCAACCTAGAGCGTCAACCTGAGAAGGGTTGTAGGCGTACTGCTGTAAGTCCTACAGTTCTTCAAGGGTAGTTTGTCGTGTCAGAATCCACCACATTTGATGTGTTGATTGTACATATGTTTTTGTTAAATAATTGTGTGAGTTCCAATTATTGTAATTGTTGGTTAATCTTGTTTTTGTCCGGACATTCCACAACTTACAATCGTCAACCTGTGAAGGGTTGTAGGCGTACTGGTGTAAGTCCTGCAATTCTTCAGAGGAATTCCACCAAGACATGATCCGCGAGGTTATTTGTACTGTTTGTATATACGTGTGGTGTGTCTTCTCAATTTGTGATTTTGGATTCATTGTGTTTACTTGTTGTTTTCGTACCTTGTTGTTATTGCATAATTTTGTTAAAATTTTCGTCGTGATTACTTCTGAAGTTGTTTCGAGTCTTCTACATCCGTGAATGAATTGATTGATGTTAGAGACAGCAGATGGGTCGTATACGCCTTGGAGGTTAGGCTATTGCTGAGAATGAAATGCATACGGAGATAATTGTTAGCTGCGGTCCCACACGTCGGGGAGAAAGAGTGTAAACGACTGAGGCTCGCATGCGTCACCGTTACTAGAACTGAGGCAGAATGAGTGACAAGCGATTTCAGTGGTAATTGGTAGTGAGTAGATAAGAGGATGTGCGTAGAGTATCGTGAGGTGCTGCTATGGTCACGTTGCATTCTGCAAGAGTCATTCTAGCAAGTGGCGATTGTGTTGCAAGATGTCAAGAGGATACCTTTATCTGGAGGCGCAGGTCGTCATTGATGTGTGAGATTGTGCTGTGGGTATGCTTGTGGTGTGTTGGCTTTTCTGTTTGTTTTCCATTTCAGCTCTGTCCGTGTGACCCAGGTTCTCGCAATGGCATCCAAGTCAACGTGTATTGGTCGTGATGGAAAAAAGGGTTGGATCCCTTTTTTGCCGAGGAGTGTCAATGTAGTTGAAGATTGAACGATCAATTCATGGTTGTTTGCTCAAAACCAACTTCCCCAATTTTCGCGGAGGCATCAATACGACAGTCATCGTCTCATCGGTCGCTGTTCAGAAAGAAGAGTAAAAAACCGTCAGATGTAATATTGTGACTTATTATTGTAATATTTGTTCACAGACCTTAGTTGTAACAGTGTTTATATGTTGGTGTAACAATAAAGAATCCTCGAGTCAACAACTGGTGTTTTGGTTTTTTCGTCCGTTATTATTAAGCGTTTCTGAGAAACTTCAAGGAACAGCGTGAGCCCGAGCGTGGCAAGAGCTGGGCATTAACGGTTTATGTGACGTGACTGACAACAGATATGAGTTGTTTTTACGAGCGTAGCTTTGGATGACTGTAATTTTCCTGCGCTTCGAATTCAGTTTTACTGTTGTTCTCACTGAGAAGACTAGTTCTCACTGCACATTAGCCTTGGGAACTGTTGATGGCACGTGTTAGCCACTAATTCATTTCTCTGCAAGTTTTTATCTCCGTGACCGTAGTAGATTGCTGATAGTAATTTTGGGTCTTCACTTTCATTCCATCTGCTCATACAGATTTCCGAAGCATATTGTCTCATTTCTTTTGCAATCTTAGTAATCCCCACAGCTCCGAACAAGGGGCGAGCATTCTAGGTCTCCATTCCTACTTTGCTTTCACTGTATGAAGACCCATCGGTTGACCGTCATCCTGAAGGCTTTCACTAGCCCGCGTCATTTCGCCTCTCGGTATCCAGCGAAGAGTAAATTTATTCTCTATATATTATTTTCAAACGTTACAATTCCTTTATTTGTGGGTCTGATTATCCGGGTCCGGGCACTTCACAACCAAACTTTCCACTTTTCATGTTCTTTGGAGCGGCTAGTGAATTAGTCAATGTTTATTTCTTGTCATCATGTAGATAAATCACTATTACTGGGAGTGAAATGATGAACAGTGAAAATAAAATTTCGTAGGATGTTCCAGTGCGAAGATAGAATGAACTCACTTTAGTTTGCCCCAATGCGTTAATCTTTTGTTAAAATCAACAAAAGTATATTGACCTTGAACTAGCTGCAGCTGAAATATTTCAAATGACGTAATGGATTACAGCTCATCGATTAAATTAGGTTATGGTTCTCCTGTTACTGCAGTAAGTTTCGACCCATCAAGGAAAGAGGTCATAACTGGTTTTGAAGGTGAGTTGGATAAACTCTTTGAATCTCAGATGGTGGAATTACATACTGGGATGTTGTTCTTGGGCGGAAAGTAAAAAGCTTGGCTTTTCACACATCTTGGATTACTGCAATTTACTACTGGTATGCGATATGCTATAATTTACATATATTTTATTTTCAGGGAAAAGACAAAAACTGTTGTCACTATTAGTCATGAAGGCATCATTGCATTTTGGCAAGGCCTTTTACTAATAGACTGGTATAATGTAAGTTACACAGTGACGATAAATGATGCTTTGATAACACTTTCAATTTTCGATTTGATGAATATCACATAAATAATGAGATGCCAGGGTGAAATGTTTCACGCCTCCTGATTTTGATTAAAATAGGAACTCCATTTTATAACTGCAACTCTCCCATAGATTTGAATTATCATACCTGTATACGTCGGCTTAGTCTTTGTTTTTTTAATTTTCACCTCTCATCTTTTAGGATATTGTAGCATTCGAACGCCATTTAGTAAGGTCATTTTGTGTTTTGAACTGTTTTTGTGGGATGCAAAAGACTTAAATACAGAAAACATTCGTGTTGTTTCTACTAGGCACTTTTATGTCCGTAGTAACTGTTGAAGGTCCGAGGCATGACAGATCGGCAAATTAATGTTCTACAACCTTTTTGGTGCTATTTGCAAATACTTGTGGTCATGAGTAACTTATAATGATGTGCTTTAAAACATGTGTTTCTCATACATCACATTAGTGATAGCACTTCAGTCCGTAATTGCCCAACTCTTCTGGTTGGTAATACTGCAGATTTGCGGTTTACAATTCAAACATATTGAGTAACTTGTTTCAGATGTTCCTTTTTTAGATTAAAATTAATGAACAAATAATTAGCTATGATAAGTTTTCAGTGAGCTGAGTGTCATTACAGTTATTCCAGTGCTTAGAAATTTCTATTCCGTAACTGTTAGACACTAATTTTGTATAAGGCTAAAAAAAGAATATTACTTTAAGAAACCTGTGAATAGTATAAATGATGAGATTGCAACTTAGTATCATCAAGAATCCCATATAGTATTAATTAATCTGATTCTAGAGATGCAGGATATGTTCCCGGCAAGGCAGGCAGCGATTTACAGTTCACAGAGAGTTTGACTGGTATCTTTCATATTTTATAGTCAGAGAGGCATCACGTCCATTGCGTCTCGTTACGATGAGAAAAAGCAGACGACAACAAATGTTCCTATGCATTTCCTAAAAGAGGTCTTTCTATTATTATACCAGCTGGCATCACGTGTGTTTACTTTTCCTAATTTCAACCATAAAATAACCTGTTAATTTATATTATAATACTGTGTCAAAAGGTTTAAATGATCTGTTTTAGTTGCCATATTAAGTGATTTTCAGAACGAATGTTTGTCTGAAAACATAAACTTTGAGTGAATTATATCTTTTGCCACGACTATTTTATGTCCTTTAGACTAATTTATTTATTTGTTGTTTTAACCACTTCATTATTCAAATGAAAAATTTATGCAGGTCTTGTGAACTACAACTTTTATCAGCAAAACAGGATGAAGAAGTTTGTGGCAGAATAACGTGGCTTGAACTCCTTATTACAACACTTTAGATTGCAAAGACTTTGTGATTAATATATGTAGACTGGTGAACATAAATACAGGTCAGTATACGGATAATCCCCCATATATTAACCACGTCACCCACATGCCTGCTTTAGAGATGTTTCCTTCGTACTCTAAAAGAATTTTAAGTGTTCTTTGAGTATCTTCATGCCTAATAGTTTCATCTCGTGTTCTGTAATTCTGTGGTAACTTTAGCATAAAAATTAATACGAGCTTCCAAGCACATTACTTAGGTAAAAAGATAAAGCACACATTGTACATTTTCCATGAAATCTAACCGCTGGGCGATTTTGATTTAAATCATTCAAATTATTGCCTCAACTGGTATAACAAAGTATTCACTACGTATAGAAATTTGGTTTTTCTTCTTTGAGAAAAGAACAGTTTATACTATAAATGGCCATAGTGGCGAGACTTTTGAAGTTTTTGGACATGGCACACTAATTATTAAAACAGCTTATGTTCTAAAAGAGATATCTACAAGAAGTGCCAAATACTATTTGTCTGAAAGCTACCAACGAGTGGGGAATACTTGCTCATTTAGTCTAAAATTTTGCACAAGCCTTCATGTTAGGAAACGTAAATCAGGAATAAACACTGTATGTTGAAATTTTGTTTGCGCCTTATTACGATGAATCACAACTTTGATGGAGGGAATTGGATTAAATTGGTGGATAAACATTCACCGAAGTTATAAGTTTCCCTTTATAGTCTAAGAGATTATCGTGAAAGACCACTTTCATGGAACGATTGTCTTTCTGTTTAATCATATTTATACGAATATACAGCGATATTTTTTAAAGAAATTTTCTTCAATGTACAAGCCTTGATCAAACAAATGACGCCAACTGTTGCAAAAACAAACAAATTATTTATTTTTAATTTAAGTTATTAGTCAATATTATTCCACTATCCTCTTTCAGATGTATCAGGCCGTCTATAATTGTCTGGTAATTGACAATTTGAAGGAATTCGTTTGCGCAACTGGGGACGGATTACTTATAATTCCAGCTGATAGACGTATGTCTACCAATGTCCTGTTTATTATCAATATGGCCAAGTAAAATCACAATTTGCTTACACTGACTGTGGATGTCCAAATATATGTTTTCGGTTTTAATTCTTTTAAAAACGGTGTATTACACCGAATACAGCAAGAGTTGATGTGATAAATAACTTGTCTTTATGCAATTGTGATAAATTTATTTTTCAGGATAGGTATTATTAGGCGGAAGTTTTCTTTTTGTCCGAAATCTACTGGACATGTTAAGCCCTGCCTAGATTAGTTACAGGGCCTCTTCAGTCTATGTATTATAGCTACACAGAATATTATTTCAAAAACTGAAAGAAATCTGTAGACTGACTGTTTTCAGAGAATATTCAAGACTTAATGAACGAGAAAAACTCTTTTTCCAGAAAAAATGATCACTGAGACTACAAAAATAATCAGTAAATAAAAATTAAGACACTACCCATCACATATATACCTATAGTTTTTGTATTTCAGTTTGAATGACTAACATTGAGAAAAACTATGATCTAATGGATGATTGATAGGGAATTTATCATTTTACTTACCGAATTGCCCAACCCCAGGTTCACATGTCGGCTCCTTTTGCAGATACTTCAATGATGTCTGATTATCTGACTTGAAGTAAATTGGTGGATGTTGACTAGCAGTGGAATCCGGGATGCACACATCCAGTGACGAGTCCCAAGGAGGACGAAATGCGCATCCTGAATTCCACTTCTGGTCACCATCCATCAATGTTAAATTTCACTTTAGCAAGTGTGACTGACTAATTTTTAGACGGGTATTGGTGAAAATAAGAATCGAGGATACAGCAGGGATTATAAAATTTCATTGTATGGAAAAACATGCAGTCGTCAACGAAACATACTTGGCAGATAGCAGAATAAATAAGCTAATATTTTGTATAGATACAGTGCAGGTTTATGTGGCTGAAACAAAACTTGCAGCACTTCTACCGATATGGTAAAGAATAACAAGCTTAATTTCGTAATTACGATAAATAATGAGTAAAACTGGGTTGCAAATAAGTGGACTTGATCTTCTACAAATGTGAAGTTTTTGAATTACTTACATTACATAAAACAATATAGATTGTATTGGAATCATCACAGCTTCTATGGCACTACTGTTTTCGTTCATTTCCATTCCATACCTTCAACTGCATACTTGGAAAGAAAATGGACTATTATGTTTCTAGTTAATTTACGAAAGGAGCCTGATACATTTACATGTTCATTGAAGTAACGATTTCACTTTGTGCTTTTCCAAAGAATCGTTGTTTGTATAAAAGATGACCTGGTCATCAGATATATTTTCATTTTACATACAGAAATAAGTTTCATTTTTCACAATGTTGAATACTCCCTGAATACAGCTGCGAATTCGTTTCTTTTCCCTATCAGATCGTTCAACAGGAAAGTTTCTAAATAACTCTAAAAAGCGACAGTTGCAAGGACACTCTGATGTGGTACGTTGCTTGGTTAGTTTTGAAAATCGCATGTTTTCAGGAGGGTAAGCAAATTAGTATCGTAAAATTGTTTTCATCTGTTGGTTTATTATTTGTTACAAGATTTAAATTCTCATGATATGACAAAGCTGGTGAGCCAGAGTATATCAGTAGTATCCAAAAGTAATTTTTTCTCTTTGGCTCATTTCGCGTATGTGCTCATCACCGTTTTACACTAATCATTTCAACAGTATAATGAGCAATATGGCTATCCATTGATTAAGTGGATTCTTGGTTTTACATGTTTTAGCGCCAAGAGTAGAAATCAGTCAAGACAATATAATTTTTCCCACAATATTCTATTTATTAACTTGTCTTATTAAACGACACTTTCTTTGGATTGCGAAAATTTCTGTCATACATAAGTGAGCTTAAGATTCTACCAAAAGGTAAGATGTAAAGGGATTACTCCATTGATGACTTTTAATAAACTAAATATCTTCTGTCACTTTCTACGTTTAGTTTCCAATATCATCCATTTTGAGCAGGTAAAACCATTTAGAATTTTTAGAGGGCTGTAGACTTTAGTGATACACCAAACAGTTAAAATTACTTTGAATTCGTTTTTCATCCATTCCTTTACCATTGCAGATTTGACGGTCAAATTATTGTGTATGATACAAGCGGTAAATTGGATTTGACAATTAGGATTCTATTGAAGATACCCAGAGCACATAATGGCATAATATCTTGCCTAGTTAAAGCTCATAGTGTACAAAACCAACAGAATCTAGTAATAAGTGGAAGCTTCGATAGATATGTAAAAGTTTGGAATGATGAAGGACAACTGATGTACACAGTTGAAAATTTTAATAACCCTATAATCAGTGAGTTCCTTTTTTCGCCTTATTCGTGTGATTTTAGCTAAGTGTATGTTTGACCTATCTGTAACCTTGCTTTATGTCTCTCAAACATTTGGTTATTCATTATGAAATTAGTGAATTTAGGTAATTTGTTTTCAAGTTATTTTGCATTTCCCGTCGTTTGATTATGTTGGACCAAAATACTCGGTCCCGACTGACATGTCGGTCCCTAGTAACGAAACCAATATAACTCACTGGAAGTGAGGGTAGATCTAGGCTACCATTCTGAAATAAGATGAAATACGCATCCTACATTCCATGGCCAACTATCACCAACCAAAATAAGGCATTGATAGTGTTCATATTCATGATTTTTAATGAAATGCAAATACTTATTTTAGGTATTAGTAGGTAACAGATATCATAATTCAACGAGATTTTTCAAAATTTAAGGACGCTTAATCGCGTTATCTTAAAAGTGAATAAGGTATTGGCTTCCAAAGTTCTAAATAATGCGTTCTGTTTAAGCCCTTGGATGCAGTCATGAACTTATTTTCTTTTTTGAAATATATTAATATGCCTTTCGTTCGTCAGGTACGAGAGACCTAGTTATATGTCACTGAAAGAAAATATCAATTAAGATTTTTTTCTCATCATTATATTGCTGTTTCCTTTGGTTCCGAGTGGAACATAAGGCTTCAACAACACACCTTCACTTTGTTCTATCTTCTGTTCTCCTCTTCAACTGGATTTACAATTACCCTTATTCTCTTATCTGTTCTTCGTATCATCTCCTCCATGTCACCCTCTCATTGACGACCCACACGTTGCTTCCCATTGGGAATCTACTCAAACAATGACCTGCAATGCGCGCAGTGTTATTCGACGGCCTCCTCAACTCATTCCCGATCCATCCCCACTTTCTCCTAAATATTGATTGAGCAATAGGCTCTCGGTTGGTTTGTTCATTATCAGACTTTCTTCTTGCTCATTCTTTCTGGTCGGCCGGCTAGCCATTTCGTCTTCAGTATGGAGCCAGTGAAGTCAACTGTTGATAGAAGTCAGCAGTGGCCTGTTGGAAATGATTTTGATGACGCGCCCAATTTCTGACCGATGCAGAAGAAGTCACTTCACATTGGTGTTAAAAATTAGAATTTTCTTCCTGATTGAGTGCAGAAGATTTCTAAACTGGTTTCAGGTTGATGAAGGCGTATCTTGCCTTTCCGATTCTGGCTCGCCTTGACATCATCCATTATACCTGTGGATGAAATAATACCTCTGAGATAAATGAATGAAGTAAACTCTTTCAAATCTCTCCCATTAATGGTGATTGGTGCTGGCTGTTAATGTTGTTGCAGTTCGTTGATTATCTTCATCACCTCCGTCTTCTGTATTTTCGCCAGAGTCCTGGCTTTGCTGCCTGCCTCGTCGACCAGTTGGTTTTCGCCCGTGAGTCTTAGAGTCTCATTGACGTTAAAAATAAATCATCCACGCTCGAAATCAAGATCCTCTATGGTCTTTTTATCGGTCCAATGTATTCTCCTGTCTTTTCACAGTCTGTTGCATAATCCAGTCTAGCTCAATTAAGAATATCATCTTCGATAATAGATAGAAAGCCTTTTCTCTCTCCTGTATGCACTTCGAAAGCCTCACTGGGTTTTCCGTTGTAGATCACCTAACACGCGCCGCTATCATATAGCTGTTGAATGAGGCTGATAAAGATTTGGGCACTGCACGCCATAGTGTTAAGTCAGTAACGAAGTGATGAAGAGAACCATACATTTTTTACATTTGTTGGTCTTTATATTCGAATGAAAGGATTTGATAAATATCTACATTTTAATCATTATAAATTATATTGTGAGTCCTTGTAACTGAATTTCAGGCAGAAAGATGTGCTACTATTTTTTTTACTAAGACCCTTCTTGTTCTACATAGTTGAGCAATTTTTCCATGAAAAACAACAGTCGTTTCGAATTCACTCACGTCTCATCAGTTAAAAATGCCAACTGGGAAAGTATTTTTCTTGGCCTCTAAAAGTAATGTTCTTATTCCTCTTAAAGAGATTACATTATGAGCGTCGAAAAGTAATTAGAAAACATAAATAAATGTTTTATCACTTGCAGAATAAGTTACACAAGTGTTAGTCAGTATCTTGATTAGTCTCTAGAGGACGTCACAGACTAACCTTCTTTCCAGTACATACACGCGATTTTCAGTCTCAGTCAGAATGAGAGGGAGAGGGAAAATTAAAAATTCAGTGTTATGAGTAAAATATTTTTTCTTGTGCATTGACAATTCTGTAGCAGTTTGATTGATCTTTCGAAGTATGGTCGCTAGTTTCACGTCCAATTCTCCCTCTTTTCTCTGGCTTGGGACCGGCTAGAAAACTATCGAGTTAGTAAACTGGGCAAGGATTTAGATTTTCAGCAGCAATGTGAAGTGACTTCTTCTGCATCGGTCAGAAATTGGGCGCGTCATCAAAATCATTTCCAACAGGCCACTGCTGACTTCTATCAACAGTTGACTTCACTGGCTCCATACTGAAGACGAAATGGCTGGCCGGCCGGCCAGAAAGAATGAGCAAGAAGAAAGTCTGATAATGAACAAACCAACCGAGAGCCTATTGCTCAATCAATATTTAGGAGAAAGTGGAGATGGATTGAGCATACTTTAAGGAAACCGTTGGGTGACGCCTCACGGCAAGCCCTTGAGTGTAATTCAAGTGCGAAACAACGATTTGGACCTCAGAGGATATGGTGGAGATTCTATGAGGAAATGAGAGGTTATGGGTAACTGTAAGCCTAGTTGAAGAGGAGAGCAGTAGATAGAACAAAGTGAAGTTGTGTTGTTTAAGCCTTGTGTTCCACTCAGAAACCAAGGTAACAATAATAATAATCATGTTACACCACTAACGTTCTTGTAAAAGTGTACAGGTCGTACTCTCCCATATTTTAATGGCCTTTTTAAACAATCAGATAAACGAATACTGTAAAGTTTCATGTTAACTTTACCGGAACATTCGTATATATGTGCCAAATCTTTGTAAACTTGTAACGGGAGTAGAGAAGGAACTTGGCAACGGAATGTTTGCATATAGTCTGATATACACATATAGAGAAATTATGTATCCCTTATCTGAAAGTCATCATTTGCTCAAATCTTTCGTGTTGTGCTACTTCTGCCCTTTGTATTGTGTATTTTTGTCTTCTTTTCATGTCTCGCGTGTTTTTAGCAATAACAGTTGCTTTTCTAATTTTGATGTCAATTCTATCTTTGCTCTATCTGATATTTTTATGTTCATAAACGTATCTTTATATACTACTGAGGGATCTTATAAGTAGCACATACCACAAACTGTTGTCTGAAAGACAAAAATAAACTCTGTACTTAGTGAATACAGTTAAAAGATATTTTTTTCACTACACATTTCTACTACAATAGCTCTGGGACGAAGTTGGATAATCCATTCTACAGTGTTTGCATTCCTAATAAACTAACTGACATCGGGTGAACAATTACGCAGGTTCACCATCGTAATTCCGATCATCCAGCATGGTTAATCAAGGGACAGACAAGATCTATTCGTAGCTCTGTTTTGGCACACCTTGTAGATACTGAGCATAAGGTTGATGTTAATACAGCATTTAAAATAGTCTATCGCATTCTTACTAATCTTAATTTTGCTTTACGAGTTCATTTTCTACATGCAGCTGAAGCAATAGGAATCCACCTGAAGAAGCTAAACTTGTGTGTTCAGAAGAAATTTGTACAGCCACTTTCCTTATCTTGGCCATCGTTACATGATTGTATAAACCTGACTACTTCACCCCCTCCCCCTAAACTTTCTAAAAATTATAAAAACTATAATTGTCCAAATTATTTCATTTTCCTGACTACTTCATCTTTGATTGCATGGAGGATTTAATCATGAGCTGACATCAGTTAGAGAACCACTGGAAAACCTAGGAGTACTGGACAGCTGTTTCGTCCTAGTTTGGGACTCTTCAGCAGTACGCACCCACCGGGATTCGAACCCAGGACCTTCTGGTTACAAGGCGAGCTCGTATACCATTGAGCCACTGGGACCCGATCCAATGGTCCTTGAATTCTAACTTCTGCCAATTCACGACATAGCGCGACCACTTCGCAATGTTTTCTTCTACTTCATCTTTGATTACGTGTTACCCTTGTAAAATTATTTTATTCTTATGACCACTTCAATCTCAGTTACTAATTATCATTGTCCAATTCGTTTTATTTTCTTCTTTAACAGTTTGTTACGTAATCAGCCTGTGCACACGTTTATTCTTTAATTGCTCTTCATTTTTCCAAAATTATGCATTATGCAATCCATTTGTTGTAACCATTTCCACCTTTTAATTATATATATTAATTTTCTTCGTTAATTATCACCCCAGTGATATGTTGACACTGACTAATTATTGTTAACAAACATATCAGTGCCACTTGATTGGTAAACTGTTATGTATTGTAATAAAAATGCTATATATATTAGAGAAGAGCCAGAGATGAGGATCTAACGGAAGAGTAAACGTTTTTTCGTTCAATCTTTCTGTTTTCTAACTGACATTGATTGTTAAAATCTAAAGCAATAAATGACTAAGTATATGGCTCAAGAGTATTAGTACAAATACTGATATTAATACTTTGATAATCTGTTCGTCATTATCATGTGTTGAAGTAAAAGAGAAATAACACTATCGATAAGTATGATGTGATTTTAAAATATATTTTAATTTATAATCAGTGATTAGTAGTGGTGCAACTACTCATATTTCTTATCCGGACACTGCAAGTTAAATGTATAGATCAATGAGGTATTTCTCACAATCCTGCGTAGCAAGCAAACATATCAAGTCCTAATATTAGATGGAAGGTGCCTAGCCATACAATAAAAAGGTTTCCTAAGTTAGGAATTCAATACCTCCAATATCACAAATCTACTTAATAATTAGCAGTTTTAGGGTGAATATTTATTCCAATTTATTTGTAATTATGAATTATTAAGTAAAGTGACTTCAATGAGAAATGTTTTATTTTCTACCTCTTTGCATGTCATTGTGGTTAGTCAATTTGTGTTTTATTTGAAAAGGCTATTAATCTACAAGATCATTAACATAGTGCTTTCAAAAATCCAGTTTCACACGACATAAATTTACAGTATTTTCTAAATTCTTCTGATTACTAGTTTAGTTAAGCATTGAGAAAAAAAATCAGCTTTTCGGTATATGCGAAAAGATTTGACCGAATTTTTAACATCAGTATTTTTCTTTCTATGCGGAAATATTTTGGTGTTTAAATCGACGTAGTGTAAAAATGGTGATCACTGGTGCTACTAAATCATTTTTCAATCTTATACTACAGTGTTCATCTGAATGTACCAGATACTGAAGAAATATTCGATTAGCAGTTACTGGAGTTCTCTTCAACAATGAAACAACCGATTATTTTAATCTTAATTAAGTTACTAAATAACAACAGATGTTTATTTAATTAGAAACAATAAAAACGAAAATTTATTTATTGTAGAAACATCTTTCAAATATTTCTTTTTCAAGTTTTACAGTCAACGATATAAGAATAGAACTTGTCGACTGTGGTAGAGTATAATTCCATTGTGGATAAAATTTTATTTTGACAGAGTCTCACAGTGTTTTACTGTGGTAAAACTGTAGACGCCTTATATTCTTTCTTATGTTATCATTATTAGTTTCACTATTATTTCTATTTTTATTTTGACCTTTTTGGACCTCCCTAATGAATTTTATAGGATAGCTGTTTAACATCAGCGCTTCTTCTCTCTGTTTCATTGCATCATTTGGTTTTTTGTAGTACTACTTAGTGCTACTGCTCGGTTTGTTAGACATTTAACTAAGCCTGCCTTAACAGTTAACGGATGAACTGAATGGAATTCTAAACATCTATTAAAATGAGTTAGCTTTTTATAAACCTTACTGTGCGGCTTACCTTCTGTTCGTTTTATTGTACATTCTATGTTATAAGTAAGTAATAAGTAATTTAAAAACAAGCTCAGCAGTTGCACTGCATGCATTAACACACAACCACACAATAGAGTGGGAAAGAGTCACAATTCTGAAAAGAAACATAGGAAGGTGGAGACACAGGTTGATCAGTAAATCTTTGTTCATCGAGTCTACACCCAACACATGCAATAAGAATGACTCATCACTCATACCGGAAATATGCAAAGTACTACTACCAATCAAATCACGAGACGTGAAATAGTGGAACCATATAAATGAAGTAGGAAAGTTGTGTTACTACCTTGATATGGTTATGAGCGGCAATAAATTGTGCTCAAAACGTGGTCATCACTAAATATTACTGCATAACACTGTGAGACTTTATTAAAATAAAATTTTATCCACAATGGAATTTTACAGAGATATTTAGATTGTATTTGAAAGACAGTCACACTAAAACTGGTCACTCAATGTATGTATGATGAAAATTAGCATGAGAACCTGTCTTTTTAATTATTATTGTTGCTCATATTATTATTATTATTATTATTATTATTATTATTATCATTTCAATAATGTGAAAGGATATGGTCGCCTTTCTGCATTTTTATATCAAATCTATTTTTGAATAATCTTATCTGTATTCCACCCATTCCAACTTCATGATCCTCGAAGTTGTATTGATCTTAATCATATTTGGAACCATCTACAATCTCTATGTAAAAAAGAATTCGACCGAGCAGCTAGAAAAGTTAATACATGCCGAAATTTAACGCAGTTAATTTGACGAAATACTTCAAGTTCAAGTCACTTTTTTAAGACTAAAATGTTTGCTCTGTCGAACCTATCAAGGAAATCCGAAAGATTTTGATAACCTTGCAGTTTGTTTTTTAAAATCGTATCAGGTATCGCTCATATCCCAACGACTGATACATTCTGGGTTACCTCTGGCGGTTGTCAGGCTAGAATTTTCGACGTACAAACAGCTGAAGATGTAAGTAACACAAATATTATCAAATTATTTTTTCTCTATAGGGTGATTTGGATGATAAGAAAAATATTCCTACGGAATTTTCCACAAGTCATTAGTATCTTTAGAGGCAAAATAACAGATAAACTTAGGGAATTTTTTGATATTCTAAAGTCCCAAAGTGATAAAATGATGTTTTATTTGAAATACGTTTGTGAATTTGACCTCTAGGCCAGACTAAAAAGTGTTCATTATATTTAGAAATAGAAGATTTCCATTATCCGCTATGTGTTGTCAGAAATAACTTTGATTGATTGGAGAAATCTCTAAACAAAAACCCTATAAAACCAATATCTGAAAAAATAACTTTGATGATTTACTAAGTACACTGAATATTTTAATCCTTTATTCAACAATATTGAGGATAAGCCTGGTTCACTAATGTAGACCGCAGCATACTGAGGTTATGTGAAAGTAGGTTGTGTATTACAATTTTGCTAGCTGGTAAGAACTGTATCTGCAAAGTTATAATTAACAAAAAAAAAATAAACTAAATTTGCACCCACAAACAACGCAGACCTCGAAAAGAAAGAAGAATTCTACAGGCAACTACAGGCAACAATGGACAATACTCCAGCTGGCGACATGAAAATACTAATGGGAGACATGAACGCCAAACTGGGACCAGACAATACAGGAAGGGAACTCATCATGGGTAGAGAAGCTCTAGGAGAAATGAATGAAAACGGAGAACTCTTCGCCGACTTCTGCGCCTTCAACGAACTGGTGATTGGTGGCAGTGTATACAAGCACAAAGATATCCACAAGGCTACATGGGTGTCACCAGACGGGCAAACCAAAAACCAAATCGACTTCATCTCAATCTCAAGGAAGTGGAGGCGCAGCCTACTGGACACAAAAGCAAGAAGAGGAGCAGACGTTGGCTCAGACCACTATCTCGTACAAGGGACAATCCAAATCAAATTAAAAGCTTTCAGGGAATCAGGAGCTGCAGATAGACCACAAGCCAAGTTCAACACTCAAAAGCTGAAGGACCAGGCTACAAAGGACATCTTCATTGCAAGCATAAAGGACAAAGCTGAGATACAAATCAACACCAGCGAAAAGGTCAGCGTCGAAAAGCACTGGAACAACTTGAAAACGGTGTGGAGCCAAACCTGCATAGAAATTCTAGGCAGAAAAAAGAGACAGGACAAACAGTGGCTCACTACGGACACTTGGAAACTAATAGAAGAGAGAAGGACAGTGAAGCAAAAGATTATCCAGTGCACTGACGAGCAACAAAAACAGGAGCTGAATGCAAGCTACAATACACTGAACAAAAGAGTGAAGAAGAGTGCCAGGGAAGACAAAAGAAAATATTATGAAACCATGGCAAACGAAGCAGAACAAGCTGCAGGCAAAGGAGACCTCGCCACACTCTACCAAACAACTAGGCACCTTTCGGGCAAACGTTCGACACAGATTAAGCCAATAAAGGACGACAATGGAAAGTCAATCACCAAAGAGGTGGAACAGAGAAAGCACTGGGTTGAACACTTCAAAAGACTTCTAAATCGTCCGCCACCTACAACACGTCCAGCAATACCAACAACGGAAGCAGAACTACCAGTGAACACTGACCCCCCGACGAAATCAGAAGTCCTGAATGCAATCAAGATGCTAAAAGCTGGGAAAACACCGGGACCAGATGGAATCCCAGCAGAGGCTTTGAAAATAGACCCAGAGACAACAGCGGACTTGATGACACCACTGCTGGAGAAGGTGTGGAAAGAGGGCAAAGTACCCGAGGATTGGAAGAACGGATACTTATTCAAACTTCCAAAGAAAGGAGACTTAAGTCAATGTAAAAACTGGCGTGGAATTATGCTTCTGTCCATTCCAAGCAAGATACTAAGTCGCATCATCCTGGAGAGAATCAAACAAGCCCTAGATGAAAAACTTCGTCCGGAACAGGCTGGATTCAGGAGAAACAAATCATGTATTGATCAAATCGCCACTCTACGGATCATCATTGAACAAAGCTTGGAATGGCAGTCACCTCTCTATCTCAACTTCATCGACTTTGAAAAGGCCTTCGACAGCGTCGATCGAGAGGTCATTTGGAAACTACTTCGCTACTACGGGGTCCCATCGACAATTATACACCTCATCCAACAGTTATACGACAATGCTGCATGCCAAGTAATCCACAACGGGAAACTTACGGAAGCCTTCGAAGTGAGGACGGGAGTGAGGCAAGGCTGTCTACTATCACCAATGATCTTCCTGATTGCAATTGATTGGATAATGCGACAGACAACGGCAACCAACGAGGGAACAGGCATAAAATGGACTGACACAAAAGACTTGGAGGATCTGGATTTCGCCGATGATATATGTCTGATTTCCCATAAACTGGAAGATATGCAAGTGAAAAGTAACAAGTTGGCAGAAGAAGCATCAAAGATAGGACTTCACGTGAACATAGATAAAACAGAGATGATGAAGATTCCTAGCCAACAACAACAACAACAACAGACAACAATAAGCATAAATGGGAAGAACCTGAAAGAAACAACCTCCTTCACCTACCTGGGAAGCATCGTCTCAACTACAGGCGGAACTGACGAGGACATCAAAGCCAGAATCGGAAAAGCAAGACAAGCTTTCATTACTCTCAAATCTGTGTGGAGGTCAACAGCACTCAGCATCAAAAATAAGATCCGGATTTTCAACTCCAATGTGAAGTCAGTGCTACTATACGGATCAGAGACTTGGCGAGTCATAAAGAGCATCTCAAACAAACTTCAAACCTTCATTAACAGCTGTCTCCGCTCAATACTCAAGATCAGATGGCCAGAAAAGATCAGCAACAGGGATCTCTGGGAGCGAACCAATCAGGAACCGATTGTGAAACAAATAGGCAGAAAGAAATGGAGATGGATTGGCCATACGCTGAGGAAACCATCAAGTGACATCACTAGACAAGCCCTCGAGTGGAACCCGAAAGGGAGGCGGCGAGTTGGTCGTCCAAGGGTGACTTGGAGGAGGTCATGCGAGGAGGAGATGAAAGCATGTGGACAGACCTGGAGCAGGGTGAAAAAGTTGTCAGAAAACCGAAGTCAATGGAGGTGCGCAGCTGAAGCCCTATGTTCCTCTAGGAACTAAAGGATACAATAATAATAATAATAAATTTGTTGAAAACATCCCAACAACTTAGCTAAGGTAAACAACTATTTTGTAGGCGTTCTAAAAAATTCTTTATTTCAGAAAGATAGTCACTAGGCTCTCATCATAGTTTAATTTGAGAGTTGATCCCAACATATTAGGATGACTTGATATTTAATGAGGAGAACTAAAAAAAGGTTGGTTAACCAGAACTATGAAATTGAGTCCTGTTATATGTTATTTTTAGTTTTCCGTCTAACCATTCTGCTGAAATATAGTCAATCTGTCAAACCAAGAAAATATGTAAGGAAGTCAAACCAGGGATCAATTATTTGCACATCGTTTTCATCATATCAGAACTATTTAGAATCATAAGAAACGGCGTGATTAGGCAGTTTGTATGACGAAAATCAGGAGACAACTTCCCATCAACTATCCAAATGATAGCCTGCCAAAATCCTCATTGAGTGAAGCGAAGTCAAGACTTGGTCAGCAGGTGGTTCACTTGGTGAAGTGTATGGTTAGTAACTCGACAGAAAGTAGTACTATTCCTGGAACTTTGTGCTGATTTCATAAAAGCTTCATTGAAAATAGTTAACATTAAATCATTCTGACAACAGGAAAGGCATTTATTCTACAGTGCTAGGTGTTTTCTCCCCCCTAGTACATGATTTGTTTATTACTGTAATGGATACAAAAGAGCTACGACTTCTCTGCACTTATACTTCATTTGCGATTCATGGTAGCATGAGATGATTAGTGTTCAACACTCAATGATTTAATGAACAATCAGTTATCTTTTTAATATTTACACAGATGCTATGTTGAGAATTCTGAAATTTAGATTTACATTAATAACCTCCTTTACAGGTGACAGATTTTGTGAATACTTTTATAGATTGGGGAAAAAAGCCATATCAGTTGCGTTTAATCACATTCTGTCCAGATCTAAATATGATAGTAGGTGAGTTTTAATAATAAACTTGAACTGTTTAAAATCTTGCTACTACATAAACTTAAATATTCACATAAAAACCTACTTGGGTTAGCCTCAGAGTTATCTTAGGCAAACCTTTTAAAGAAGTGTCAGTGAGGCCAGTTGTTGAGAGGTTGAATAAATTGGTTAGTATTCTATATTATTCTGGTTGATGGAAAAACTGTTTTCTTATTATTATTATCTAATAATAATTATACGAATAATTATAAAAATACGCTGACTTTAATTTCCTGTGATAATGAGGTGGAAATATGAGAAGCTATTTATTGAAAATATTCATTTGGTAGTGAAAATAATGTCAAATTATTGACTAATTGACTTGCAAAACGAAAACTTCAATAGGAGTAATCACATTGTCATATATCCTCACTTCAATGCACAAAAATGCTACGAATTGACATTGTTTTTATTATATTACACTCTCTAGGCATCACTATGCCATAAGTAACTTTACAAATGTTTAATATAAACCAAGCATGATGATTTGTCAATAAAATGGTACGATAGCTCTGAATTGTGCATTCTGTCATTATTATAACGAGAATATCGATAACAGAAATAGTGAATAATGGAGGAATATGTAATACTAAGAATTTTGAAAACAGAGTGGTCGTACAAATAAATGTGCAAACAAGCATTGGAGATAACGAATTACGTATTATTAGGATGTAAGGGAAGTGGATAACATAATTTTTTATAAAGATGTAACAAGACTAAGGAAGGGATTTTAAAAAATGTTAAGAAAGGTATTTAAACTATATAGGGAGAAGCATAGTTAATTAGTTGTCTTCTCTCGCCAATATAACACAATTTTGGATTATTGACTGAAATAATTTCAGTTATATACAATAAAATAATATAAAAATAATGAAAAGATTCGAAGGGATGTGAAAAATCGCCACAAATGCTTTCATTTTACCAACAGATTGACAGGTGTCAACCAAATAGCACCAATTCTGCAACCATATTAGACTAAAGCAGTCTCCATAGCGACAGTTGAAGAGATAAATACATAATGATGTTACAGACCAGGTGACTTATCTTTAGTTTACGTCACAGCCATTCTCTAAAGAAACTGCTCTTCTGAATTTTTAATATTTCATGCTCAATTTTCCTTTTTGATTTATTTATATGACAATAAAATCAATATAAAGAAGGATAATAAGTTGTGTACAGCATATTTTGCTCTAGATCAAGTACAAATAGTTTTAGAACCTCTTACATTTCGTTTAAACTCGCTAATAGCTTGGATTAATACAGTGAATGAACAAGACCAACACTCTTGGAGAGATACAATTTGTTCATGAAAACAAGTGACAGTTAACAAAATGAATTGATTCTGGATTATTATTCCCATATAAATTGGAAAACTACAGGGAATCGGCAGAAGTTAGAATTCATGAACTGGCTATTGGATCGGGTCCCAGTGGCTTAATGGTATACGAGCTTGCCTTGTAACCAGAAGGTCCTAGGTTCAAACGCCAGTGGATGTCTACTGCGGAAGAGTCCCAAACTGGGACGAAACAGCAGTCCAGTACTCCCAGGTTTTCCGGTGGTTCTCTAACCAATGTCAGCTGATGATGAAATCCTGTAACCAATCAAATCCTTACAAACCAACACTTGAAAAATGATCTAAGATACGATAGAAAATTTCTGAAGACTAAGAAATGCAACTACAACTGAATAAATGTAACACTGGTCACAAGATTATTCATATTTATACTTCCGTAGTACCATAGTTAAACACAATACTTATATTTTGCAGAAAGGGACAAATCCACAAAACTATATTCGGGAAAACATTTAGTGTTTCATATATAAACAGTTCATCTACTGATCAGATTACAGGCCAGAAGTTATAAAATATTTGGTATTTCTCCCCTAAAGAATTTTTCCACAGAATTCTTCTCTCAGCAATTAAAATAAATCAAAACGTAAGATATTTTAAATTCTAAAGTCACTGTCGAATTTTTGTGTAGACTCCAAAAATGCGATTATGCACGGCTTCCCATAATCCATTAATCTGTGAAGTCGAGAAGAGATCATTTCAGTAAGAGTGTAACAGGAGAAGGCTAGACACGGAAGCTAAGGTATATTTTCAAGTGATCGGACGGCTGTTTACATACATAAAGTTTATATTCTCTAACCAGTCGCAGAGCTTGTGAATTTAGTTTACATTAAACAACATGGAGTAGAATGTTGAAATACATATTGTATTCTGTCGCTAATTCAGTGATCAACTGTGGGAATATGTGAGAATAATACGCTGTTGGAACACGCTGTCTGTATCACACCACCACAAAAGCAGTTTAAAATGTTGAAATACAGGACATTTGATGAATACTGTCATCATAAAGTAATAATAATAGATTGTTTTTCTATTTAAACATGTTTTTAGAATAGTAAATTAAATAAAATGTGAAATAACTCTGATTATTTTATGTCAATACCCATCATATTTATCCTCATTAAGTATACAGGTTACAATTAGTGCAAAAATATCTACCTTTTATTATAGGTTCTACAAGTCGTCAGTATATACTTATCTGGAAGTATAATAGTGAATCAAGTGCGCTAACACTGCAGACTGAAAGTGGAATTCAGTGTCTTTGTGCAAGTAAATTAGTATTTAGTTAAATTGCTTACTTACTAGATGGTTAAACATGTGTCAAGTGTTATTTAAAAGTAGTCTAATCACCGTTCTGATTTTATATCATTATTCTGTTAGGTTATCTTTTTGTGTTGCATTCAATTTTGTCAACTTATAAATGTTATGATACTCCCTTATTTTATGAGCTATCTACTGTATTAAAAACTAGCTGTTTATAACAAAAGGGATATAATACAGAAGATTTGTAGCTCAGGTGGATGATTTGCAATTAGTAGTGTTCTCTGAACTGGTTGGTTTAATTGCGGAGCTTTTGTCGTCCTTCTGGACAACATCTTCAGCTCAAGGTTTAGCATAAAGTGAACTGATTTAATTTATCCATGAATGGTGGAATTGCGTCTCCTGGTAACCACCTTCAGATGTAAACCTACTACCAGCCATGAAGCTGGTTACCAGGAGACGCAATTCCACCAATCATGGATAATTTAAATCAGTTCACTTTATGCTAAAACTTGGGCTGAGGATGTTGTCCAGAAGGACGACAAAAGCTCCGCAATTAAACCAACCAGTTCAGAGAACACTACTAATTACAAGTTAAAGAATACAATGTAATCTTGTACAAAGAACGGAATGAATACTTTCTTCGTGTATGAGAAACCGAGTGAAGTTGTCAGAATTACATGCTTACTCAGTAGCTTATTTTATAGGAATGTAGGCTGAATGATTCACTGATAAGCTGAAAAAGCTAAACAGATCAAACAACGTTTAAATATACAGTTTTAAATAATTTTTGTATATTTACCAAACTTTTTTTACTGACATATATATATATATATATATATAAGTATACTGACGCTTATTGTTTAGAACTCTAATTCGGTTTTAGGTGTAAGAGGTAGTGGACTATCCTGACTATGTCTGTTTATTGTGACATCTTGTTCTGAAGGTTTTTGCCATGCATATTGACTGAATATTTTATTTATGAAAACTAAGTATTAAAACTGTCTAGCCTCAAGGAAATTGAGTTTTAGACAAATTATTTACACAAAATATTTACAAATGAATTTCTTTTGAAAAATAAAAGTTTAAATGACTAGTGGTTTGTTTACATTTCATGTTTTCTCTTCTGTTTACGTCGCAACAGGTTATAAACCGCCCTTCTCTTTATTTTCTTCTGGTTCTGACAATCACTTATTAAGATGGGAACGTAAAGGTCAAACGCATTTTTCTTATATGTATGTGCATATGCATATTTAAAATATTCATTTAATTTTGTACTGTTCTAAACTTTATCCTATAGTAGTTTGTTTGTTTTAAATATTTGGCAAGTGCTTTATTATTATTATTGTTTCCTTTAATTCCTAGAGGAACATAGGGCTTCAACCGCGCGTCTCCATTGCCTTCGGTTCTCTGCCAACTTTTTCACCCCGCTCCAAGTCTGCCCACACGCTTTCATCTCCTCTTCACATGACCTCCTCAATGTCACTCTCTCACGGACGACCAACTCGCCGCTTCCCTTTCGGGTTCCACTCGAGCAATGGTTTGTCTAGTGATGTCACTTGATGGTTTCCCCAGAGTATGGCCAATCCATCTCCATTTCTTCCTGCCTATTTGTTTCCCAATCGGTTCCTGATTGGTTCGCTCATTGCCAGAGATCCCTGTTGCTGACCTTTTCTGGCCATCTGATATTGAGTGGTATTGGGCGAAGACAACTGTTCACGGAGGTCTGAAGTTTGTTTGAGATGCTCTTTATGACTCACCAAGTCTCTGATCCGTATAGTGAGCAGCACTGACTTCACATTGGAGTTGAAAATCCGGATGTTATTTTTGATGATGAGTGCTGTCGAACTCCACACAAACTTGAAAGTAATGAAAGCTTGTCTTGCTTTCCCGACGATCCTCGTTGCTTCGATATCCTCATCATTTCCGTCCTCCTGTAGTTGAAACGATGCTTCCCATGTCGGTAGGTAAAGGAGGTTGTTTCTTTCAGGTTCCTCCCATTTATGCTGGCTGATTGTTGTCTGTTGTTGTTGGCCAGGAATCTCCATCACCTCTGTTTTCTCTATGCCCACCTGAAGTTCTATCTTTGCTGGATGCTTCTTCTGCCAACTTGTTGCTTTTCACTTGCATATCTTCCAAGTGCTTTATACCAGAGTTTGAATTTAGTCATATCTCGATATGTATGTTTAATTTAGCGACATAGTGAAAACCGAGAACTATTTTGGTAGCAGGGTGGCACCTATATCTCTGCACTCAAAAGGCAAATTTATCGAGTGATACAGACAATATACGGCCATTTTATCAAAGACTTAGTGATGAGTTGTGCACGTGTTATTTTGGTATTTAAGCACTTTACTATTTACTTTACGACTCACTATCCACATGTAAAATGTAGCTCAAATAGTATCACTTACTATTATTAAAAAATTTTTCTGTGGAAGTTCTAACAAGACGTCTTTATGTGTAATACAGGTCATGTCAGTAATTCGTATCCGGGTTGGTGGATGATAAAATCACTGTCTGAAGTGTTGTAGACTTAAATCTACTGAATTTAATCTAACGCAAACTTGGGCTTTTCCGCTACTGGGCCACTGTTTCCAAGATTACTTTAGTATTTCAAACGAACTAACTGTGACAACTGAACCAAATGTCTGTGCCACTTTCAGGCAACTAAACAAAAAATAGTGCGTCGGTGGCATAGCGGTTAGGACGCTCGCCGACCATGCACATGGTCCGGGGTTCGATCCCCGGCTACCGACGCACTCCTTTACCTCGCTAAGCCAGAAATAATGCTGGTAAAGAGGAAAGGTTGGGTATGAGGCTAGCAACCCCATCCTGTAAAATAAACACTCCTACAGAAACTTCAAGCCACTAGCTTGAAGCCCTATGTTCCACTGGGGAACGTGAAGGAAAAAAAACAAAACAAAAATCAGTTCAGAAGTAAAAGCTTATAATATTGAACCAAATGCCATTTTTAATGTAAGAGTAGAATCTGGGTACTCTGATAGATTATAATTCCATATTAGGCAAGTTCATTTGATATAACATGCAGCGATATGGCATCTTTGTCTGCATAACGTTTAAAATACGATTTCTTTCACAATCATATGAGAAGTCCCATTTGTCTGTTCACTTATATATATATATATATATATATATATATATATATATATATATATATATATGACGTGCCACGTATTGATCAAAGTAGCCGGTTCGCCATGGCAACAAAATATTATTCCTATCATAAATTAATCAGAATAAAAAGGGTACCAAAGAGCTGTGAAAACTAATCAAGAAACAAATAGCAACTAATAAGTTAGTACCAGCAGTGACGCAATACTTAATTATTGAAACCATAGAAGGTGAATGAACGTCTCTAAAAAGATGAAAAGAACAAAATAAGCAAATTAACTTTAACTGAGAAAACACTGAAGTGAAACTTGAAAGTAAGAGTAAAACAGTAGAAGTGGTTGAACCAGTTTCTTTTATGTGTTGGTAAAATCGGCTTTTCCACGTGGATGACTAGCGCTTAGCAATCCAGTAGTTAAGAAGCGACCTCTCTTTACTTCATAAAACACTTGCGTAACACGATTCAAAGCATACTTATCATCATAGACAAACTTTTTACAAAGATGTGGACTATCTTTCCTCAATTTCAATAGGCTGTTTTCCATACTCGCTATGACAATGGGTGTAAGGGTGATCCAGTGGTTATGTCATCTTGGTGTAATTCATGTCAGTGAATATAAGCTGAGCATTTAGAATATACCTAATTAGCTATTGCTTTATTAGTGAATTTGATATTCCAAAATTCAGATCGTCGTTCTCTACCTATCTGAAGAGAAAACTAATAGTTTCTGTGTTAAACAATTTTAGAAATTGCCTGGATATCAAACGATTCGATATATTTATCATAAACACCCAATTTGTCAACACACAAGACAGATTCTAGTGTCACTTAAGTTTAATAATTTATACCCTGCCAGACTATGAAGTACAAATCCCTTCCACTTTAAAGGGCAATATTTCTTCTGTTCAGTTATTGGTCCTCTTCTTAGACCCTGGATTGTCTTATGTGGAAATTAAATTAAACCCTTCTTTATAGAACAGGGGGTATAAGAGCCTGAAGTTAAAGTACTTATATGAATTATATTAAGGCATATTTAGTAGTGGACATTTCTGTATTAAAAACTAATGTGCTTTGATTTTCGCAGAGTGCATGTGTCATATTTTCATCTGCTGTAAACTTCTGAAGGAAAGCTAAATTTCGCTGAGTTCATGTTTCCACAGTTATTAATAAATGTTTGACATCTAAGTTCTTTGTGAAATACAGACTCCTAATTTCGAACCCCAGTGGGTGAGTACCGATGAAGAGTCCCAAACTAGGACGGAAAAGCCATCCAGTACTCCCAGTTTTTCCAGTGGTTGTCTAACTGATGTCAGCTCATGATGAAATCCTCCATGCAATCAAACGAAATCCCTACAAAACCAATACTTGAAAATTAATCTGATGCTCACTAGTGACTGGCCCAAATCAGGCAATTAACCTGGGGTTCTGGTGGGAGGCCGTGAACAGTAGGGTACAGCAGGTTGAAGATTATGATGTGGTTTTGTTCTCTGAGCTGGATGGTTAGTTTGCGAAGCTTTCATCACCTTACTGGGTGACATCTTCAGCGCATACTTCAATTTGAAGTTGAAGATTCGGCAGTAACTCATCGAAGAAGACATTGCGAAATGGTCGCGCTATGTCGTGAATTGGCAGAAGTTGGAATTCAAGGACCACTGGATTGAGTCCCAGTGACTCAATGGTCTACGAGGTCGCCTTGTAACCAGAAGGTCCTGGGTTCGAACCCCTGTGGTGGGTGCGTACTGATGAAGAGTCCCAAATCATGATGAAACAGCTGTCCAGTACTCCCAGATTTTCCAGTGGTTCTCTAACTGATATCAGCTTATGGTGAAATCCCCCGTGAAATACAGACTCTTTATGAAATATAGACTCAACAATTTAAGGATAGTATGAGTTAGGCTTAAACTGCCTCTTTAATAAAATCTATCCGAATTTTATTCAACATTTTAGGAAACAAGAGGAAATGATTTATGAATCGATTGAAGAAAAATTGTTTGAATGGCTTCAAGAAAAGATGCGTACTCAAGCTGTTCAGACTAGAGAAATAGAAGCACTAAAATCATCATTGCCGAAGACCTTGCTCTTATCAACTTCACCAACAATAACATCCTTGAATAAAAACTCTGTTTACGCATCGAAACGATCAATGACTTCCTGTTCACACTATCGACATGAATCACCGATCAGAGCTAAATCAAGGATGAACACACCGGTTGACACTCATAGTCAAATTGTAGCCCCCATTAATTCAAAGGAAGTAACAATTAACAAGGTAACATCATATCTGATCATTTTTAGCATATTATTTTTATGCAGTCATCATAGTTGTGCACCTAGAAAAACTAATAGAAGTAAACTTTAATGCAGGCCCAGTTCAATTCCCAAAATGTTGTTCCATTGTTCCGCACCTGCTAGCGTTCTAAGTGTCGCATATAAGTAAGCTGATGAAAAAAGAACTTATCCTGTAATTATTTTGTTAAATATCTGTCTGAGGTATTGAAAATAATCAGTATAAGGGTGGGAAAAGGTGATGACGTTAGCTAGATTCCGAAATTTAGACAGTACAATGCATATTTGAGAATAAGAGTTGGAAATGACAAGTGAATACTTTTCATCACGTCTTTATTAACCGATCCAACAGGTGACAGTCTCAAAGTCATTAGCACTAATTTTATTAATGATGAAATTACAAAACAACTCCATGTTATGTCTGTCACAGGAAGCAAACATAAAATGTATTTTATTTAGTCGAAAATACCAAAATCCACACTGTTAAGATTTACTCAGACTACACCTTGAGTAACGTGTATTTCTCTACTATCTGACAGATGAGTATTTAAGTTTTACACGTCATTTAAGTACAAACTATAAGTAAGACTAGGTTTGAATGCCATTATAGAATACAAAGTAATATGAAATGTCAGTCTTTTCTAAAACAAGCAGAGAGACTGTCTTGTAGCATGGATTATTTAAGGGTGACTGGCAATAAAAAAAGGAACAATACATAGGGTATAAGTGAAAACTGGTCATAAGACTATCATATTTAATTTATTTTAGGTAACATAAATGCAACTGATTGAATTTTAGATTTTCCCGCCGATTTATTGGATTAGATGGTGAGCCCCAAATAGGACGGAATGCGCATCCTGGATTCCATTGCTAGTCACCATCCCAAAATTAAATAAATGCAACTAGTTTTAATTATTGAATCCCGCTATTCTAAACAGATGGATTTACTAAAGTCCTACAAGTTTTTGCGGAGTGAATTTTTTTATTCAACAAGAGTTGACATGTCTTTATTTAAAACCTGTAGTTGATCAATCCCTGGGAAATATTTTAACTATCATCAGTTGTTTTCTCCTAACCATCCTACCCAAAAGTCTTTTGATCCAGCAAAAAAGACATCGAAGGAAGTGAAACGAAGGCTTTTAACAACTTTAGTTGCCAAAATCATCGAAGCACCACACACTTCAAACAGCAGAGGCTATTGTAATTCGCCTTAAACAACCAGTGCTCTGTGTTCAAAAGAAGCTAGTCCAGCTAGCCCCTACTACTACCCTGGCCGGTCTCAAGTAGATACTATAAACTCATGAATTTGTAATATTATCTTTCCTAATTTTTCTGACATTCATCTTATTTTGTGTTGATGCTACTGAGCTGTAATCTATCAGTATTATTGATTCGATGTTATTTAAACAACATTAATGTTGTTCATAACACTAATTCATTCATGCATATATAACTGTAGAGCCTGATGATGAAGTTATCGAAAAAAGTACTCTTTGTTCAGTATCCATTCTTTTGAAAAATTTAGTTGCCTTCGAACTAATGCTGGTGTCAGTATAGGTAGGAATTTGCTTTTCTTCTAACTTGTTTTTCAAGAATCCTGTCACACATGGAGCGAGGAGCACGCGCTGCTGAAGAGTGCTATGTAGAAAAAATAATTTTCCAGTTCTTGGTTCCAAAAAGTTTCTATGTTTATATAAGGTCTTAGAAATATATTGAAACCGCCGTTCATATATTCAAGAAACAACTTAGAAAATCTTTCCATAAAGTTGTGAGACGACCCCTAAGTAAACTTATAAAATATATTTTTCAGTGGTATTATTTGATTACCCCTAGGATTCACAATTATATACAAATAAAAGAACTTGAAAAATGTGATGTCGGTTTCTTTGAGGCTATTTATAACTGAAATCGCACAAGTGTTTACGACATCAAATTGCATCACATCACATTAAAAATGTGTTCACATGAACTTTGAAATTAGTGGGATGTTGTAAACAGTTGAATTTATTTTTAAGAATAAACTAAAGATGATAGATCCAGTTGATCAGTAGAAAATTACAATTATGGGTTAATAATTTCAAATCATAGCCGGTGCACAAGACGCTACCTTTGTGGATAACGCTTTGGCGTTTTAAGAAATGGGTACTGGGTTCTTATCTCAGTAGAGACACCACAACTCGCTATGGGGCAAGTATATTTATCTGATGAACCCGAAAATAAGACTTGAAATGAGCCCTGGATTCTATTGCGGTCCACTGGTATACAAGTAGCTTCGGACCATTCATCCCGGCAATACCTAGATATCCGTTCACGGAGCCAATATAGCAAGGACAAATCACTAAGGTGAATAAATGATTTTGAAATCTTCAGTATTCTACACCGGTCTGTCATTTAATATGATTAACACTGACTAATTAAAAAGGTCAAGAAACAGGAAAAATATGATGAGATAGATTAGACGTGGTCAACAATGCTACTTGACACGATGAGTTCTGAATTCATGTTCAGATAAAGGCAGCAATACACAGGATTCATGTACATAGGGTCAATAAATTCCAGTATCTTAGAAAATGTACACTTCATTCATCTTTCAGTTATAAATGTTCCGTTGAGTACTACGTGATTTACAACTTCTGAGTAACTATATCCATTATGTCATCCCCTATTACTCAATAATAGACTACTATGCATTTTTGGTAAATATAAATACGACTGTGCAGCCTCTGAAGATGATTTAGTCGATAAAGAAAATTCTCTTCGCTGAAATGCATAAAAGTGGTGTCTTTTATAAGGCAAACTGAAAAAAGACTATCACCTAATTGCTGGTAATGTGATCAATAAAAGATTCTTTAATTGCTTCAAATTTTCACTATAAAGTGATGACACTTTTCAGTATTAATTATACAATCTGTAACTAAGACTTATCAACGGAAAAAATTAGTGATTAGATTATATATGCGGGCATTTTATTTCTTGTCTCTTATTTTAATGTTTAAGGTCAGCAAACTGGTAAAAAAAGAATGAAATATTTTGATACAAGAATAATGTCCTCGGTTTATTTTGTTTTTTTATAGTTTTTCCTTTCTTATTTCTAGATGAAAAGTTTAAAACTAGTTAATAGTTAAAATAAATTATATGTGGAAACTCTTTCTAGTAATATTTGAGTGATGTTAACCAACTTGTATTCTAAACACTTCTTAGTTTGTACTAACCAGTTTGATATCATTTGCCCTCCGTTGTCAACACAATGATATGCTTTTGAACATCTGTCAGTATACTTCTGGGTTACTGTTTGTTTACCTTCAACAGGGGAGAATGAAGCTAGGATAGATGATATTCGGACGGAATAAGTGTTTAACAGGCAGATATAACATTTTTGTTTCAGTAATGAGTCTTAATCCAAAAGTGTTTGTGCTTCCGTAGTTAAATGGTAGAACTGTCATCAATCACAAACATGGTCCAGGTTCGACTCCCGGGCAGCACAAATGGACGTCTGTCTGTCTGTCTGGATTCAACATAGAACTTGGCACCGAAGTGCAGCAGTTCGAGTTGCCACGTTCCAAATAGCACACAGAGGTAGACAAGAAGATGAGTGAAGAGAATCAATAGAGTTTGACAAGTATAAGAGTGAAACAGAATGGGTAATGGTAGAAAGGAATATGAAAGATTACAGAGACTGAATACATCTGCGCTGGCCATTGACAACGATTTTGAGCCATGTCACCTATTGTCTCCAGCCATTGATTCCTAGAGTCCCGAGGGCCCCAACCCGGGAGTCTGCATCTCCCTACCTGACTCAGTTTAACTGTCAAGGATTTCATGGATTGATGCCATGTTTTTGTTTGGCCACCACTGGCTCTTTTCCAACCTGAACCTATATCAGCTAGCAATGCCCGTCGGGGGAGGCGGTGGTTAGGCATGCGCAGCACGTGACCTAGCCATCTTAGTCTATGTAACTTTATAGCCTCGTCGATTGATTTTCCCTCTTTGCCCAACACTCTACGCCTAACGTCAACATTACTTATCTTGTGAAACCACCTAACGTGAGACAGAGATCGCAGACATCTATGATCGAAAGCAGTCAACCTTTTCATGTCTTCAACGCGTATTGGCCATGTTTCAGAGCCATAGAGAAGGACGGAGCGAACTGATGAGCAGTACACACGTCCCTTGGTTGATAACCGGATGTCACGCCTACGCCAGAGATGGTGTAAGTCAGCGAAAGCAGCTCGAGCTTTTCGGATCCGTGCTGAGATTTCATCGCCAATCAGTCCGTTGGTGCTAATACAACTTCCCAAGTAGGTGAAGTGGTCAACATGTTCTATCACTTCACTCCCTATCACTAAGTTAGGGGTTGACGTGGTCCAGTCCTGTAGCAGCATCTTACATTTTGCAGGGGCGAATCGCATGCCAAACATACGAAGATTGCTGCTCAAGGTGTTCAGAAGACTCTGCATTTTGTCAGCATCCTCCCCTAACAGGACTATGTCATCTGCATATTCTAAGTCCATAAGATTATTCCCTGGTAACAAGTCGATTCCTAAGTCACTACGTTCAGTTAAGGATACTTCCATTAGCATATCTATGATGAAGTTAAACAGAAATGGGGAAAGTGGACATCCCTGTCGGACACCACTGGTTGTTACCAATTCAGATGACAATTCCCCATAAGCCCTTACACGACTACGTGAGTTTGAATAGAGTGCCTTGATTAGTGCAATGTACTTTCTTGGCACTCCCTTCACAGTCAGACATTGCCATAGTACCTTTCGATCCACGGAGTCGAAGGCCGCCTTCAAGTCAAGAAATATGACAATTGTTGGACGCCGAAAAGTGTGTCTATGTTCTAGAATCTGTCGAAGAGTGAAGATATGATCTATGCACCCTCTACCTGGTCTAAAGCCTGCTTGATTTTCCCTTGTCTGTTCCTCCCGAGTTCTGCTTAGTCTATGCATGATTACTGAGCCTAGGATTTTAGAGACTATGTTCGTTAGGCTGATCCCCCTATGATTATCACACGAGGACTTGTTTCCCTTCTTGAATATCGGTATAATAAGTGACTTACCCCAGTCTGATGGAACTGTCTCTGATTCCCAGACTTTGCCTAGTACCTCAGTTAATCTACAAACTAGTATGTCACCCCCATATTTATTTTTTCATTTTCATTTTTTTTCATTTTTGATTTACAGCTTGATTCCACACTGTATTTTCGGTACAAGTATGGAATTTTCAGCGTGGATATCGGTAGCCCGAATTTCGCAGGCCGACCATAGATATCAGGTGTGCGTCGGTGCGGGCTCGAACCCCGGACCATGTGCATGGTCGGCGAGAGTCCTAACCACTGTGCCACCGACGCACCTCCGGAATAATTCCGTCGGGTCCTGCCACTTTGCCTCGTTTCAAATTACTGATAGCTTTTGTAACTTCACCTACAGACGGCGGGTCAGTGTCTATATCCCATTCGGGTACGTGGTGGATGGCGGGGAGGTTCAGTGTGGCTGTAGGCAAGTTAAATTGTTCCTCAAAGTGTTCTCTCCAGCGTTCAAGGCGTCTATCCTGAGAGTTAATTAGGGAGCCATTTTTCTCGGAAATAGTCTCACTTATGAATTGCCTTCTCCCGCCCGATTCTGTGATGAGTCTAAAGAGTTGCCTAGTGTTGCCTATTGCCAATGCTTTTTCCATCTCTTTCGCCTTTATCACCCACCACTGTTCACGGTCCTTGCGGAGACTTTTAGTAAGTTTCCTTTTGTTCAGCTTTCGCTCCTCATTGAATTCGGAGCTCGCCGGAATAAGTCTTCTAGCATCTATCAGTTCGGATGAGGCAGTCGAAATCCAGTGGTTTTTACTCACCTTTGGATTTGCCTTATTCACAGCTTTTACAGCTGTATCTATAGCTGACTGAATATTCTTCCAGGCTTCTCCAGGGTGAGCACAGCTGTCGAATTCAGATATGCGTTTAGCTAGTTCTTCCTCAAATAGGGATTTAGTTTCCTGATCGAGCTGGGGACGTGATGGTTTTACCGCCAGCTGTTTCCTACGTCCGTTCAGTCGTAAGCACACACGAGCCCGGACCAGTGCGTGATCGGTATCTACACACGTGTTCCAAAAGGAGCGACAATCTCCTACCGACCCACGCCAACGATAGCTTATTGCTATGTGGTCTATTTGCGTCCAGCGTTGGTTTGATGATGGGGGTCGCCAGGTTAAACAGTGTCTCTCCTTGTGTTTAAAGTTAGTGCTTACAAGAAACAAATGATTATCTGAACAGAACTGTAGGAGACGGTCACCGTTGTTGGTTCGCTGGCACGGAACTCCATAGGTGCCACCGACATCCTTCTCAGATTGACACAATTTCCCTACTTGAGCGTTAAAGTCACCAGCTAGAACGACTATATCTGAGCGTTTAGCCTTCCTCACCAAACTAGACGGCTTTTGGTAGAACTCATCCTTCGTTTCGTCCGAACTGCAGTCAGTGGGGGCGTAGGCGGAGATTACGAAAAGGCATCGGCGAGTAGTGCAGTCCTTTCTCCTTCTTACTGATCCGTTCAGACGGACAGCACACATTCGGCTATGGACGTCACTTAACTGGCGGTAAGTCCATTAAAGAGGAATGGATAAGCGTAAGCCTAGCAATCTCATCCTGTAAAGGAGAACATTAACACTACTGAAACTTTAAAGCTCAAGCTCAGAGTCCTATGTTCCACTCAGAAGGCAAAAGAATAAAAAAGTCCGACATTCTGAAATAAAATTACCAGGTGATAGTAAATTCTTGTTCAATTCGATTGACATCTGTTCGCTCTGAAAATTAGCTTAGATCACATTCAAAATTCGCTAAGCAATGAATTATTTTCTATTTCAATTACATTCAGGCTAGAGGAAAAAATTTCTTGCGTATGCTTTACGTAGACGATCTGGATTTTCTTATTGCAGCATGTGAAGACGGAGTGGTATGTAAGTTATTCATTGGTAAAAATGTTGAATATTTTTTTAAATGTGCAATATCCATATGTGGGCTGCAAACAAAGCGGATAAACTGTGATATATTAAGTAGTCTGTTTTACTGTTTGTTTGTACTTCCGATTTCCCTTTGATAAGCCTGAACTCAACATATCAACCTTAAATTATCTGATACTTCATTTATTTCTAGACTTGATTTCACCTGTTTGATAGTCGGTTATAATGGGATATAGAAGGCATATTCCGTCTCAGTGTGGACTAGTCAAATGAAGGTAACTAGGTCACATTCAAATATAGTGGTTAAATTAAATACCTAGGTAAAGCAACTATCGTTTCCAACACCACGATATTATTTGCTGAGTCACGATAGCTACTTTTTGTGAATCGAGAATTATTCGACGCACTTCGTAACTGCTCGTGATTTCCTGTTTTTTCTTATTAATCCGTATTCATCCGTCTGGTTCAAAAATAATACACGAAGGCATTACGAAGAACACCCAGGTCATAAAGTGAATTAATTTTCTCCTAGACATTGTTTAAGACTGTCAAGCATAGACGTTAAAATTGGGAGATGTGAAAAGATTAGCTATCTCTTAATTAGAAATGTCTCCATTGAGTCTCCTGTACAACATCGATGAATATGGTCAGTGAAATGAGGTTTTGACCACGGTGAAAGTCAATCGATCAAGTTTTCAAGCTGCATCGACTGAGAAATCCAGGGCGTGTGTTATGCATAGAAAACCGTCAGACCTCTCCAAAAATAATGTTAATTGGAACAGAACAAATTAGTAAAATAGTTAGTGGTGGTGTAAAGAAGAAAAGACTGATGAGACTCTATGGCAATGTTTATTAGGACAAATGCATTGTAGGCACATAAATTTGGTACACTATATCTTCAATGCTTTATTTGTACATAATTTTCAAAGTGGTAGAAAATGACCACATTCGATAGCCTGCTGGATTCTGCGCAGTGTTTGTAGCGTTCTGTTCTTCGCCTACTTTTTCCACTGCCCCAGAACATATTGTTACTTTTCTGAATTTATTTGCTGATATACTACTTATATCTGGTTATGAGTAGCCCCCACCACAGTAATAAGATCAAAACACAACACCAACCCATGAAGCCTTTGACTGTTGATTCCAGTTACCTAGGGAAGTATAGACTACGTGACAGAAATCCAAATAAGCAAGTGAAACATTTGTTGAATATGAAACAGAATTTTATGTACAATGTCAGGAGAAAACAGGATAAATATTTATTTCAGTGCTAACTTAACCAGTGCGAAGTGTACATTAAGCGCCTTCAAACACAGACATCCAAGTTATACACAACCAATGACAGTCTTGTGTCACAAAATGAATTCGTCTCATTTTTCAAAAGATACGGTCTGTTTACTAAGATTTCAGCTAACATTTAGATTCGAATCATGCGTTTTGAAATGCTGAGAATTATATCTATATTATTATGTCGATTTTATCTACAACCATTCGGTAGTTAATCGAAATACCTTATCCATCAGTAATAAGGAAATTGCATAGAAAAAATAAATTCTATAAGGCGAGGTAAATCATAAGATTGAAAATGCTATTTTGGCTTTTGGAAGGTGAACATAGTTTTGTGTTTTCATTAGAACACTAGATTTCATCGATTAGACATTAACAAAGACTATGCATAATCATTCACAACTATTCAAGTGTTGGTTTGTAGGGATTTGATTGGTTTCAGGATTTCATCATGAGCTAACATTAGTTAGGGAACCATTGGAGAACCTGGAAGTACTGGACAGTTGTTTCGCCCTAGTTTGGGACTCTTCATCAGTACGCATCCACTGGGATTCAAATCCAGGACCTTCCGGTTACAAGGCGAGCTCGTAGACAATAAAGCCACTGGGACCCGATCCAATGGTCCTGGAATTCTAACTTCTGCCAATTCACGACATGGCGCGACCGACCGGTCCTGGATTCGAATCTCGGTGGATGCGTACTGCTGAAGAGTCCCAAACTGGGACGAAACAGCTGTCCAGTACTTCCAGGTTTTCCAATGGTTCACTAAATAATGTCAGCTCATGATGAAATCCTGAAACCATTCACAACTATGTTTAAAAAGACATAACTTGCCAATATCAGTTTTAATTTCCCAACGGAAATGTCTGCAACTTCATTATCGAATTCCACCTTGATCACTTAACTATAATGTTATGCTAAAAACGCAAATAAATAAAACTCCAATACTGCAAGTGTGTTTTGAGTAACATTTCTCGATTGACCGAATGAAGACTGTAAATTTTCTAATATAAAGAAGTATCAATATCATCGGATTAGAATTCTTAAAGGCTTTCCCAGTTACAGTGAGGTAACAGAATTACGACAGGACTAATTTGATCATTTTAATATAAAATCTTCCAACTAAATGCACACAGTTTCGGCGCAACCACGTTAGACATTCAAAATGTAATGGTATACTATGAATTAATCAAAGAACATTAAGATTTCTTATCGAAATGTATTCTCCAATAATTAACAATGATGATACTGATTTTTGAATTGTAAACAGCCTAATTTGTCTAACAATGGTATGCAAATCCAGTTAATTTTGAGCTATCTGAATAGTGCTCACTTGATATTCATTCACTTCATTTTACTTCAGATGTACTTGGCTATGATTTAACAGCAACTAAGAAATTCTTAACCAATGCATCATTCACCGATGAAAATGATCACCTGAACCAATATGCAGAAAATATTCCCCAAATCAAGGATTCTACTGAATCCCAATGTAATTGTGTAACAGAAACAGGAGATTCCAATGAGAAAATTCTCAATTCACCAAAATTATTGAAAATATTTAATAAATTACAAGGAAGTAGTGAACAAGAAGAAGATATAAGACAACGTCGTGAAAGTAGTGAAAAGATAAAAAGTTTTATACGTAAGAAATCAAATGCCTTGATACAAATGGCCGATGACAGACAAGTAAGATAAGAAGTGGCATATGTTAAGCTCACAATGAATGATTTTGTTGTGTTCACATTGTATCATTTTAAAGAAAAACCAGTTTATTTAGCATTTTGGTCTACTTGTTTTTAAAAAAATCTGAATCTAGTTGTTTGTCGTTGGTCACTCAGTAGTGGACACTAATCAACTCCAGATGACTAACTTTACTTTCTTACAAATCATGATAAGATTTTCCTTGAGATATTACGCCAATAGCTTCATTATTTTATGTTATTAGTCACTTTAATTAATTGACAGAAAATGTAACTGAAGAGTATCATAGAAACTAAGAGCACTATTTTAAAACTTGAATATATTTTCAAAACGGCCTTCCAAAACCTTCTGGATAACACCTGAATATTTTGATTTGACACTAGTAACTAGTGTGACGTGTCTAGTCCTTTCTTCGGTGCAGACTGAATTCTATCAGTCAAGTTGTAATATGGCCACCATTCTAGGTAGCTGACCATCACGGTGCACACTGATTTGATGATTGGTTGCAGATAAGCCTTGCTGACAAGCGCCAACTAGCACGAAACCTAGGTCCAAGGCTTTCTGTGGCCAATTGCCTCCAACCAACTTATATCATCAAATCAATGTGACCGTGATGGCGAGCCACCTAGAATGGTGGCCATATTGCAAAACCTGACTGATAGAATTCAGTCTGCACCAAAGAGAGGACTAGACACATCACACTAGTTACTAGTGTCTAATCAAAATATCCACTACAGTCCTACAGGAGGTCAATCGCGAGCCCGAATTGATCAGTGGTAAGGCCTCTGACTGCAGCACTGGGTGACACGGGTTCGAATCTCAGAAGGCACATGAGTCTGCAGATACGCCTTGCTGACTGGTGAGCACCAACTAGCACGAAACCTAGGTCTAAGGCTTGCTGTGGCCGATTACCTCCAACCACCTAACATCTGAATACTTTATTATAATTGTACTTTGAATATATAACATATATATTTATATATAAATTTGTGTATAACACACTAAAACAAAAAAAATTACATTTCAAGCGCGTAACGAAGTCATTCCTGGGAATTTTAAGGAGCTTCTAAGCTGTTTAGAACAAAAATCAGTGAATGCTCCAGAGTTAAAATCAGAGTAATCCTCTAATATTATGCTTATTAATAATAATAACTGGGAGTAATACGAAAGCCGAGATACAAATCAACACCAGCGAAAAGGTCAGCGTCGAAAAGCAATGGAACAACTTGAAAACGGTGTGGAGCCAAACCTGCATAGAAATTCTAGGCAGAAAAAAGAGACAGGACAAACAGTGGCTCACTACGGACACTTGGAAACTAATAGAAGAGAGAAGGACAGTGAAACAAAAGATTATCCAGTGCACTGACGAGCAACAAAAACAGGAGCTGAATGCAAGCTACAATACACTGAACAAAAGAGTGAAGAAGAGTGCCAGGGAAGACAAAAGAAAATATTATGAAACCATGGCAAGTGAAGCAGAACAAGCTGCAGGCAAAGGAGACCTCGCCACACTCTACCAAACAACTAGGCACCTTTCGGGCAAACGTTCGACACAGATTAAGCCAATAAAGGACGACAATGGAAAGTCAATCACCAAAGAGGTGGAACAGAGAAAGC